>CM040817.1:20188868-20788868 GCA_022828995.1 Vimba vimba | reverse complement strand
ATAGGTTTTAATGTATGTTATCTTTTTGCATCACATTCCTGAACAATTTCATAGTTTGCATATAGATAGCTATCTTGCCAGGCAGGTTTTCTGAACTTAGGAGATTCCTTGGAGTTGGGCAGAGATCAGATAAGCTAAACTAGATGCATCATATGATAACAGAGATTATTTGCATATAAATACATGGTGCTGTGTTGTTGTATCGTTGCTGTCTGGCTGTGAGCAAATGACTTTTCTGTTCTTCGCTCCTGAAAAATAACGAAAAGAAAACAGTATCTGACAAAAAGAGACAACAGTATTTTCAGGTAAGTTTTGGGTTAAAGTAAAAGGTCAAAATATCAGTGAACATCACAGGCTTAAGTGCTTATTTTAAACAGTTCTGCCATTTCCATGAATTTAAAACTGTCTTATGTTGCTGAACACAGTTAAATTGTGCATTGTATTGCAGTGATAGATTTAGTATTTGTGAAACGCTGTTGTGTTTCTGTTTGTCTTTCAGCATCTGTTCTTCACTAGATTTACTAGATCATCTGAGGGATTTGACTGAATCAAGATGTTGCTGATCATTGAAGCTCTTCTTCTCATTTTAGCTGCTCTAGGACAGGTAAGCTTGTGTTCTAGTATGAATATTACAGACATGAATACTGATGATGTGATCATTATGATTTCTGTTGCTGCAGGATCACAGAGCTGCTGTTGAAGGAACAATATATCCATTGGATTTTGCACCGAATTCAGTTGATGATCAATATGATGGTTGTACTGTGAAAATGGCAGACCTGGTGAACACAACATATCTAGAGAAGGAAAAATCGACCTCAGCTGAATTTAATAAGACTTGGCAAGAAGGTGAAGAGAATGCAAAGAAAGCAGAGGATAACTTGCAACAGATTCACTCTGTCGCCATTCATGTGTACACTAACAAAGACTCTAAAGTATATAGTAATTTCACTAGGGCCACTCGTACTGACAAACAGAAATATAAAGAAGGGACATTCAAGTGGTATTCACTTCACTTTCTGTTAACAGAAGCGATACAGATTCTGAAGAAAACACACAATAGATGCTATGTAACTTACCGAGGTACAAATGTTGAATTTGATGTTCAGAGCAAAGAGGTTCGTTTGAGCTCATTTTCATCCTCCTCTCTTGATCGTAAAGTAATACAGGGTTTTGGAAATAAATCTTGTTTTGAAATCTACACATGTGAAGGTGCTAATCTGACAAAATATTCCAAGTATCCCGATGAGAAAGAGGTGCTGATTCCTCCATATGAGAAGTTTAAAGTCACTGCTGTCAAGAACAGAACAGATCAGCCAGATCTCTGGTGTGAGACTGTGTTTGTGTTGAATAGCACAGGAACAAGAAGTGACCTGAACTGTGCATTGTTTAACAGTGGAAACCATGCTTCTTTCTTTAACGGTTTACTAATTTTGCAAATTTTATTTTGTGTTTACCTGCTAATCAGTTAACTTGTAGATTTTACATGTTTCTCGTTGTTACTTATCTATGCATTTTTTATCATGCCTAAATGTGAACATTTTGATATAATATGTAATGATGGGGAAAAAGAAGCATTTCTCAACTTTTTTTTTTTTTCTTTTCAATTTGTGTAAATCTACTTTGGGTTCAAAAAATTATTTTTATATTAAATTTACAGGTGGTCATTGTATATATTGTTTGAATGTTTAAAACATATTCTAATCTAATAATAATAATAAAAACAAGACAAAACTAAAATATTGTGTCAAAAGCCATTGATTTATATCAGTAGTAAAAACAAACTCCCAAAAAAACAATGTCAGCTAAAACAATGCAGGTAAATAAATGAACACACACAACCCAGAAGACAGACAGACAGGTATGAATGCATCTGGACGAAATCACGATGACTTACTCATTTTAAGATTCAGAAAGCTTTTAACCTATTGACTCATTTCATGTAAATCACAGCTTAGCGCCAATGAGTCTGGATCGCATTGCTCCCTTTGACACGTTTGTGGCATGATAGAGATTACCTCCGAACCCCTTCGTGAGCTTCAAACAGATCGTAATCACCCCAACTCCCCTCTCACGGCAAGAAAGACGTCCAGGTGGAATGGAGAGACCTCTCCGAGACGCCACAATACATACATAAACATGCTTTGCATTTTAACTCAGAATATAAATAATTCCAAAATGTATGATATATTCCTTTATGCATGTATGTCTTCCACCTCATATTAGCCTTGTTATGACTTTCTAGTTGTGTTAGTTGGACTGTAAGTGATTTTTCCAAGAAATAAGAATGTATCTCTATCTTTGTATCTTCCAGACATATCTATCTTGGTACCGAAATAAACCTCTCGGTTTGCCTAAGTTAAATATAAATAATAGGTTACATATAAATGTATTATGTTTTACCATCCTTTGGAGTGGAAATGACGAATTCTAACACCATCATAAACCATGCAAATTAGGCTGTCAAGAGGAGAAAAAGAGACTCTCTCCCGCTCAAAGTTTTCGGGGTTTGATTGGTCTGATCACCCAAAAAAGGTGTGGACTACGATTTCCTTAAAGAACGATGACGGTGCTCATCATTACTCACCTTTTTTTCTCTCTCTTCAAGTTTGTTTTGTCTCTCTAAGTTTGTTCTCTCTCCGAGTTTTGTTTTATGTCTTGCCTTGTTTTAGTCTCGTGCTCATTCATTTCTATCTATGAGTGAAATGGTCTTAGCCTGAGTCTCTGGAAACCTTGCTTACGAGTAAACCGTTTGAACTTCCCGCGAACGACACGTGCTCCGGAAGAACCGAAAGAACGCTTCAAACTGACGGACACTCACACACACGCATTCTTGCTCAGCACCAAAGATCCATGCAAGTATTATTTCTATCGAGATTTAAATGTGTTTAAGATTGTCTGCCCCTGCTTTAAGGTGATTTGATTCTTTGCTGGCTCTCAAAGGTTAACTGTTTGTGATATTTTGCCATTCTGTGATCTGCTCTTTCTTTCTTTCTTTACTTTCATTATTCTGTTTCTTAACCCAAATTATTTAACTTTACTCGCAAATCGCGTGGAAACCCGTTTTTAAAAAACAAGCACATTTAAGCGGGGAGTTTGGTGAGGCCCTGGCAGCTGTCTTGATTCAGTGAAATTAGTTCCAAGTGTGCACACATATCAACACAAAATCAACCCCAGCAACATATACCCAATCACACTAAGCGGAAGTCCTCTGGAGGAAGTGCAGTCATTCACCTACCTGGGCAGCATCATCGACCAGCATGGTGGAACAGAAGCAGATGTCAAGGCAAGGATTGGTAAAACAAGAGGCACCTTCATCCAGCTCAAGAACATCTGGGCTTCCAGAGAGCTGACCTTGACCACCAAGATCCAACTGTTCAACTCCAATGTGAAATCAGTACTGCTGTACGGCGCCGAAACCTGGAGGACAACCAAGGCCACCAACAGTAAAATCCAAACCTTCATCTACACCTGTCTCAGAAGGATTCTCCACATTCGTTGGCCTGACACTATCAGTAACACCAATCTATGGGAAAGGACCTGCCAACTTCCAGTGGAGGTAGAAATCTGGAAGAGAAGATGGGGTTGGATAGGGCACACCCTTCGCAAACCGCCAACAAACATCACCAGGCAGGCTCTCAGGTGGAACCCTCAAGGCAAGCAGAAGCAAGGCCGCCCAAGAAGCACATGGCGACGGGAACTCGACGCAGACGTCACAAGGATGGGCTTCAGCTGGAGTCAACTAGAAAGAATGGCCCAGGACAGAAATCTCTGGAGGTCTACCTTTGGCGGCCCATACCTCGGGAGGGGTGGAGGGCATAAGTAAAAAAATTAAGTAAGTGCACACATATAGTATACACTCACCAGTATACACTATACAACTCACCTGTTAAACTGCTCGTTAACGCAAATAGCTAATCAGCCAATCACATGGCAGAAACTCAATGCATGTTGGCAAGTAGACATGGTCAAGATCATCTGCTGAAGTTCAAACTGAGCATCAGAATGGAGAAGAAATATAATTTAAGTGACTTTGAATGTGGCATGGTTGTTGGTGCCATGTGGGCTGGTCTGAGTATTTCAAAAACTGCTGTTCTACTGGGATTTTCACACACAACCATCACTTGGGTTTACAGAGAGTGGTCTGTAGAAAAGAAAATATCCAGTGAGCTGCAGTTTTTGTTGGAGAAAATGCCTTGTTGATGCCAGAGGTCAGAAGAAAATGACCAGATAGAAAGGCAACAGTAACTCAAATAACTGAACGCACAACATATCCAACCTTGAAGCAAATGGGCTACAGCATCAGAAGACCAAACCAGGTCAGATAAGAACAGGAAACTGAGTCTACAATTCAAAAACTACAATTGTGCTGTAACCACACACTGCTAAAGCATTTGTTAATGACTGGTATTTTAACATTTTCTCAGAAAAACAGTCAATGTAAGCATCAAAACAACAACCCACTTCCAGAATGAGAATGTTTTTAGAAAGTTAATTGACAACTACAATGTCTGGAATATTTGGGTGTTCTCTGAGAACACTTCCTAGAGAGTTAATGTTATCATTCAGATTTGAAAACCAGCCAGTTTGAACAGTCTTATTTGTGTGTATTGCACTTTGTCCAGAAACTTTGCGCAGTTCTTGAGCTGTTATGTTTACGATGCGATCATGGCACGCACGATGTAAAGGCCTTTAAACGCAGGGCACCCGTTCATTATGGCCGCTGTAGATTCCATTGTTTTATCGCTGTGTAATAGACAGAATGGTTTGTGGTGTTTTGGAAACCACAGAGAGAGGTTGTATTTGGTCGGGAGAGTTTGCAGCCAAGCTTTGATAACACATTTTAGGATACCTCCGTTAAAGGTGCTCTAAGCAATGTCACACATCTTTTAGCCACATACAACAAACATCTCCTCACTATCCGCTAGCTGCCTGTCCCCTGAACACATTGTAAAAAAATGCGGTCTCTGTAGACACCCCAAACGGCAAGAAAAACAAACTGGGCTAACCCACACCACGAAACATAACAAACTGTTCCAGCCAATAACCGACAAGAAGGATTGGGGGGTTAGTGCGCAGATGAGGAGGAGGGAGGGTCTAGCTAGCCTCCGTTTTGTTTGACAATACTTTAAACGTAAACAAGTCGTCACCCAACATCACTTAGAGCACCTTTAACAGCTGAATTTTTTAACGCAGAGTGTGAGACTGATCCGTATGGCATGCAAGTTTACTTTTGAAGGTGCAGGTTAACCCAATAATCGCGCTGTTGTGCTTGAAAATATTGGAGGTTTACACGCACGTTTAGATCCATAATCTGCCCCTCGCTGATATTTACCTGCTCCCTGCCTGTATATGCCCAGTTCAACTGTATATTATTGTTGCTACACAAGTCATTCAGATTGGGCCAATCCGAACGTACTCCAAATCCTGTAGCCCTGGTACACACACACACACACACACACACACACACACACACACACACACACACACACATTACTAGTGATACAAAAAAGACAATATATTTGGAAGGTAAAGTACAAGGTGAAGCTTATTGTGCAATACTACGCACATTGCTACTCTCTCTGTTTATTTGTTGTCGTTGTTTTTTTACATGAGATGCCCATCCTGACACACATTTACACTCATATCTAGTGCACCCAACCTGAATGTCTTTGTACTGTGGGGGAAACCCACGCTGACACGGGGAGAACCTGCAAACTCCACACAGAAAGGGTGGAGCCAGGACTTGAACCAGGGACCGTCTTGCTGTGAGTCGACAGTGCTATCCACTGAGTCACTGTGCCACCCCTCTATGCACATTTTTTTGCACAACGTATTTGCGAGACGCTGTTGTGTTTATGGTTGTATTTCAGCATCTGTTCTTCACTAGATCTAGAGCATCTGAGGAATTTCACTGAATCAAGTTAACAGAGTTTGTTTAACTGTAACTTTCACAGAGTCAGAACTGCTGACTCTATACTTTCTGACTGCTGGTTTATACTTTCATGTAATACATTAAAATTCAGTTTCATTTTTTTTTTATGATAACATACACTAATACAGGCTGGCAATTTACTAATTTGAATATATGAATATTAATATATGAATATTTTTGTAATATACTTGTTATTGTCTCATTACACACAAACACACAACTCATTGTTGACTGATAGACTGTATTGATAGACAGGAAGAATTTGTGCTTGTGTTTGTGAAACCACAAATACACCAGGGCTTCAGAGGTGTTAAATTTTCAGATGAGCTGAACACTATCATACAGCTAGGCCCACATAGCAACATTGTGATCCCGATCCGGCCCACATCTGGCACAAGTGGAATGATGATCTGGCCCACATGCAGCGTAGAATGACGGCCCTTGGATGGCTCACTTCTGTTTGCCAGATCTGGGCCACAAGCAGGCCATAGCAATGCCACATGTCCAGCCCGTTTTCATCCCAAGGCGTCATAATACTGACGCTGTTGACATTTCGTCTGCATCAAACGCACATGGCACCCTTTATCGTCAATATGAGACGCAGATAGATATGAGCCAGAAGGCGCCTCCTAGCGGTCTAACCCTAAACCTACCCCAGACCTAAACCTACCCATATCCTGTGCGTGTCATATTGACGCTAAAAGGTGCCATGTGCGTTCGATGTAGACGAAATGTCACAAGGGTCAGTATGTGACGTCCAAGGATGAGAATGCATTGACATGTCAGCAAAGAAATAAAACAGAACTGGAGCTTATCTGAGCCACAGATGCTTTAGACACGATGCTCACATCCAGTGTAGGCAAATGTCAGTCGTTAAGCATCTGAACTCCAGTGGGCGGGGCCTGTGATGCAATGATGTTGAACTATTCGTCAAAGTCTTGGAGGCAGTCTTATGCAAATGTATTTGCCCGTGTGACATCACAGATCCCACAATAGACAAACAAGACATTTTTGGAGCTTGATTAAATAAATGCTTTGTTTATAATGAGGAGGATGTTTTAAGCGATAAAACTTGCAGCATGTTTTAATGGTCTTTGACCTCTTATATGTCAAACGATTGAGGCAAATTTAAATGATCATTTCATGACCCCTTTAAATGTCTCCAAAACATGCTTAAATTGATAAAGTATATGTAGAATACTTTCCATTAATACAAAATGTGTTGCTATTTAGCTTTAAGTGCACTTCTGAATACAGTGCCATCAACTATAGACAAAAAAATAACTATTGTTTTATAATGTAAAAGTCATTATTCATTCCTTACAAATAACACATTAAGAAACACTTTCTGCATATTTAAACTGAATCACATACCATTTTTCACTTTAACTCTGACAAAGCTTCAACACCATCACGAAAACCCGTGAGAATCATTGCCACAGTGAACAGAGAAACAAAACCACAAAAGTTTGGTTATCACACTATCAAAACCTACAGGAGGTGTTGTGTCTTTTCTTCTTAGCATGCATTTATGACGACTGACAACTTGAATTAAAATAAAACTGTTTGCTGAAGTTTTTAGCAGTATTAAACAGGGATTCAGTTGTTTCTGCAGCACACATATTGAATCACATTCTTAGTTCTCTGCCCTGTTCCTCACAGCTCTAACTCTCTCCAAAGCATTATGGGAAGTTCATTTTTAAAGCTGACCAGCCTAATATCAAGGCAGTTTTCCCTGTTTCTGTTATTATTCAGCACTATTATGAACATTCAAAACTATTATTATTCTAAATGATTCACAACGGGGGTGCATGTCAAGTTTGTCTCTGTAATTGCTGCAAGCAGCTGTACTTACTCTTCAGATCTTAATTTGTACATCAGTAGATGTATCTTAAAAAAAAAAAAAACATTATTTAGTTTTGTGCTTAATATGAATGACCTGAATGATGCACATTTCCATGATCATAATCTGGTGTCAACCCTCTTTCTGCTGGCACTGACATGACAGGGACGAGTTTGTCCTTTGTAAACCACAAATACACCAGACTTTCACAGGTGTTGCATTATGGAGAGTTAAACTATTCAGATGAACTGTTGCACAGTTGCTATATGTTGCAGTACTCAAGCACAGACATTTTCAGCGATATATAAAAGCCACCTTCCTCATCTCTTGGTTTGAAGAGTCGTTGTCGTCTGGCTGGGAGGGACTGACTTTTCTGATCTTCTCCTCTCCTCATTGAGCTCCTAAAAAAAGAGAAGAAGAATAGACCACGATATTCTCAGGTAATTTTAGGGGACATTTTGCCATTGGAGTAATGGACTTAGTGAAACGCTGTTGTCTTTCATCATCTGTTCTTCACTAGATCTACTAGATCATCAGCGGGATTTGACTGAATCAAGATGCTGCTGATCATTGAAGCTCTTCTTCTCATTTTACCTGCTCTAGGACAGGTAAGCTTGTGTTCTAGTATGAATATTACAGACATGAATACTGATGATGTGATCATTATGATTCCTGTTGCTTCAGGATCACAGAGCTGCTGCTGTTGAAGGGCAGGTATTTCCATTGGATATGGCACTGAATTCTGTTGATGATCAATATAAGGGCTGTAGAGAGAACATGGCAAAACAAGTGGAGACAGAACTTCTAAAGAAAGAACGTAATAAATCATATGAATTTAATGTGGCTTGGATAAGAGGGCAAGAGTTTGCCAAGACTCCCCCAAAAAATTATTTGACAAGGAATCATTCAATCGCCATTTATGTGTACAGTGATTCTAGTGTATATAAGTACTTCAATCCTGCCACTCGCCATGATAAAAACCAGTACAAACACAAGACATACAAATGGTATTTACTTCACTTTCTGTTAACAGATGCAATACAGATTCTGAACAATCTAAGCAAACAAACAAACAAACAAAACAAATGCTATGCAACTTATCGTGGCACTAAAGTTGAGTTTAAGTATGTTTGGAACACAGAGGTTCGTTTCGGCTCATTTACATCCTCCTCTCTTGTTCGTAAAGTAGCAAAAGGTTTTGGAACTAAGTCTTGTTTTGAAATCTACACTTGTGAAAGTGCTCATGTGTCAGAATATTCTAAACTTCGTCATGAGAAAGAGGTGCTGATTCCTCCATATGAGAAGTTTAAAGTCACTGCTGTCAAGACAAGAAGTGATCAGAAAGATCTCTGGTGTGAAACTGTGAAACTGTGCAAAACAAAGTACTGAGAATCATACTGAAATTACTGAACAAACTGCTTTGAATTTATGATATAATCATGTACATCATCTCCAACATTCTTTCCTCTTGGTTTAGTTCAATAATCATTTGTTAGAAAACACAATTTGTTTAATTTCAACAAAATGAAATAAAGTTATTTTAAGTGACCAATTCAGTGGCCTCAGACTGATTTTGTCACGTTTTGATGTGTTGAGTTTTGTTCTGTGATCTTATTTCCACCTGTCTTTGTGATTTTGGTTTAATCCTGTTAGTTTTTCCCTGTCTGTTTAATTAGAAATTCCCATCACCTGTGTCTTGTTAATTATCCCGTTAGCCCCAGTACATTTAAACCCTGTGTTTTCCCTCAGTGTTTGTTGGTTGTCGTCCAGTAGTTTTTCCTTTGTTCCTGTATGTTTCTGGAAGCTTAGTTTGTAAATAAATCAACTACATTGAAGTTCCTGTGTCCTCGTCTTCAGCATCCTGCAACAACCCTGACAGAACGACCAACCAATAAAAACTAAAAATGAGAAAGGTGAGGAATGAAAAGAAGAAAAAGGTGAACCCCATGGAAACACCTACGTGTTTCAATGAGCGCTCGCTTGAGGAATATGCGGGGCTTTACCTGGATCTTTATGATGACGTGACATGGAATGAAGAGGAACTTAAACAGAGTTTTTGTGGTGGATTGAAAGACCCTCTTGCCCAGATACTTCTGGTAAAAGATCTCGATCTGACTTTCCTGGAGTTCGTGGATCACACGCTATGGGTGTGTGGATCCAACTTCGTGGTGGAAGATCTTCCACTCCAGCCAGTTCCGAGTCCAGTATGTCCTGAGCCCGTCACCTGTCGCCAGAGCCAGAGACCATCGCCTGCCCACCAGAGCCTGAGCCCATCGCCTGTTCGCCAGAACCAGAGCCAATCGCCTGCCCACCAGAGCCTGAGCCCATCGCCTGTTCGCCAGAACCAGAGCCAATCGCCTGCCCACCAGAGCTTGAGCCCGTCGCCTGCCCACCAGAGACTGAGCATGCCGCACTTGAATCTGCTCATGAAGACACAGTGCTGATTGTAGTGTCCACGGCTATTCTGTCTGTGTGGGCAACACACACATCGATTACGGCCCATGAGTCCAGCCCCGAGTTTCCTGATATGCTGGTTCCGTCCAGCCCCGAGTTTCCTGATATGCTGGTCCCGTCCAGCCCCGAGTTTCCTGATATGCTGGTCCCGTCCAGCCCAGAGTTTCCTGATATGCTGGTCCCATCCAGCCCCGAGTTTCCTGATATGCTGGTCCCGTCCAGCCCCGAGTTTCCTGATATGCTGGTCCCGTCCAGCCCAGAGTTTCCTGATATGCTGGTTCCATCCAGCCCCGAGTTTCCTGATATGCTGGTCCCGTCCAGCCTCGAGTTTCCTGATATGCTGGTCCCGTCCAGCCCCGAGTTTCCTGATATGCTGGTCCCGTCCAGCCCCGAGTTTCCTGATATGCTGGTCCCGTCCAGCCCTGAGTTCTCCAATCCGCTGGTCCTGCCCAGCTCAGAGCCCTCTTCGCCGCTGGTCCTGCCCGGCCTAGAGCCCTCTTCGCCGTTGGTCCTGCCAAACCCAGAGCCCTCTTTGTCACTGGTCCTGCCCAGCCCAGAGCCCTCTTTGTCGCTGGTCCTGCCCAGCCCAGAGCCCGCTGATCCGGCGCCAGAGCCCGCTGATCCGGCGCCAGAGCCCTGCCCAGTCCTGAGTACAAGGAGTCCAGTCCTGACTCGCTGATCCTGCGCCAGAGCCCGCTGATCCTGCGCCAGAGCCCGCTGATCCGGCGCCAGAGCCCGCTGATCCGGCGCCAGAGCCCGCTGATCCGGCGCCAGAGCCCGCTGATCCGGCGCCAGAGCCCGCTGATCCGGCGCCAGAGCCCGCTGATCCGGCGCCAGAGCCCGCTGATCCGGCGCCAGAGCCCACTGATCCGGCGCCAGTCCCGCCCAGTCCTGAGTACAAGGAGTCCAGTCCTGAACGCCAAGAGCCAATCTTTGTGACTGTCAAGTTCCCCAATAAAATTTTGGGGGGGCGCAGTGTGTCCTCTAAGAGGACCATGGAGGTCGTGCTGAGAGGTTCCTCACCGCCATGGCCACCCGAAGGGTCACCACCGCCCTGGACACCCGAGGGCCAGACCGCTCCCGACACCCGCAGCTTGTTGCGCCCTGGTTCCCCAAGCTGCCTGCTCCGCCTTGATCCCCCAAGCTGCCAGCTCCGCCCTGGAGGCTTCCCTTCCTGAATTCCTGGAGTTTTTCCTTTGTTCCTGTATGTTTCTGGAAGCTTAGTTTGTAAATAAATCAACTACATTGAAGTTCCTGTGTCCTCGTCTTCAGCATCCTACAACAACCCTGACAGATTTCGTATGCATCTCATTTCTTAATTTATATTTATATTTTTGAACAATTTTAGAGCTTTCTATCTAACAAACTTTCAGTGATAGCATATTGACTGCTAAATGACCTTCTGAGTGCAATGCAGCTTGCAAGAATATATCAACTGATTTCTTTATAAAAAAAAAAAAAAATGTAACTGTGAAATAAAACTATTTATTTGTTCGTTTTTCATCTATTTGTTTGTGGTTTTCATTGTGCAGAATAGTGAAACTGACACTACTATTCATTTCATCAACTCATTATAAATAGACAAAAGATATAATAAAAGTTAAGACCCCAACTAATGGAAATGCTAATCACTGTTATGGTGACTTCAAATGAAACACATTACAGTTAAACCTCTGTTAATTCTCAATAAAAACTTTTGTAGACGTCTGACAGAATCACAGATTTTGTGGCTCAGATAAGGTCCAGTTCTGGTTTATTTCTTTGCTCTTGGCTGACATGTGGCATTGCTATGGCCTGCTTGTGGCCCAGATCTGGCAAACAGGAGCGGCCCAGTCAAGTGCCGTCATTCGACACTGCATGTGGGCCAGATCATCATTCCACAAGTGCCAGATGTGAGCCGGATCTGGGCCGAAACAATGTTGCTATCTGGGTCGAGGGCCTTATTGAGGATAAAAATGTCTGCGTCAAAACCTGTCATTAAAAGGTTAAATGTGGTTAAATGTCAAAATAACTCCAATATCATACACTAGAGTTGTGTGGGGTGGGAGTAAATTAAGCATGATTTGCTGTGATGTCACAATCGTGCTGCATTGTGTTCTATGACTCTGCCTAAAGTGTACATGTTGAGCATCCTCAGTCAAAATCGAGGGGTTGAGGGTCCGTTCAAATAAACTTCCCTCATCCACTTGAGGAAGCTGAACACTTCAAAATGGTGGTGGGGATATATATGTGGATATTTCAATTACGCCTGCAGAACTGAAGCACAAAGAAATATAAATCTTTCTTTACTGACATGACGAAACAAAGGGCTCTCTAAAATGTCTCTTAAAATACATATATATATACATATATATATATATATATATATATATATATATATATTTTTTTTTTTTTTTTTTTTTTTTTTTTTTACAAATATCATTGAAATTATGTGTTGAATCTGGTCAAATGTAATACTATGAGCTGTTTTCTATGCATTTTATATAAGGTTTGACCATTTTGCAACCCAAAATTTGAAACAACCAAAACAGTTTAGAACCCAGTTTTTCCCCCAGCCATATACATTACATAAGCATAAAAAATGAAAAAGGCCTTTGTAATTGCAATACAGCCCTGAGTGAGTGCACTTGTACATTTTGGTCACAGCACCACCTACTGGTCAAAATGTCTGCTGATATGTCATAATACCCTGTAGTGGCTTTCCTATAGGCCAGGGAAAGGTGGTGAGATGTTCTTCACACATAGTTTGGAATAGACAATGACGCCAATATCCGTTTCAAAATGCTTTGTTGTCCATTAATGAAATGTATAGACTGTCTTACAGAGTTTAAAAGCATTGGTTCTATGGTAAGAACCAAACCAATTTTGATCGAATTAACATCCTGTTTTTTCACTTTTACTCCACCAAAATTTGTCCAGTCCTCACCAAAATTGACTCATTGAGATCATTTGTGTGCTTCCTTTTCTTATACAACTTTTGAATCACAATCATTTCATTTATATTTATTTTGTTTGTTTAAAGTTACTGCATCCGTAACTTTCACAGAGTCAGAACTGATCGAAGTGATAAGGAGTGTCAAGCTTCATTTGCACGTCTGCAGGAACTCGGTGTGTCCAGTGTGAAACCACACAGACTTCACATGTGCTGCATCATGATGAGCTCAACATCGCAATCCTACTTCAGCTGTTTTATCCCACAACACACACATTATCAGCGATATAAAAAAGCCACCTTCCTCATCTCTTTCAAACGTCGTTGTCGTCTGGCTGTGAGCGACTGACTTTTCTGATCTTCTCCTCTCATCATTGAGCTAAACAGACAAGAATATTCTCAGGTAAATTTGGAAGTAAAGTAAAAGGTCAATATATTGATATAGATCACAGGTTTAATTGCATATTTGAATTTTTTTCAATCCGACAGAAAATACGAACAAATTTTAAACTGTGTTTTGTAAGAAGTTGGTGAACAGTTTAACATAAAGTACTGCTATTGCAGTGATAGATTTAATAAATGTGAGACGCTGTTGTGTTTCAGCATCAGTTCTTCACTAGATCTACTAGATCATCAGAGGGATTTGACTGAATCGAGATGCTGCTGATCATTGAAGCTCTTCTTCTCATTTTAGCTGTTCTAGGACAGGTAAGCTTGTGTTCTACATTTACATTTTCATTTATGCATTTGGCAGACGCTTTTATCCAAAGCGACTTACATTGCATTTCAAGGTGGACATTTACATTTTTATCAGTTCTTGCTTTCCCTGGGAATCTTGGCGTTGCAAGTGCCAGCGCTCTACTGTTTGAGCTACAGGACAGCTGGTAAGATTATTACAGACATGAATACTGATGATGTGATCATTATGATTCCTGTTGCTGCAGGATCACAGAGCTGCTGCTGTTGAAGGACAGATATATCCATTGGATATGGCACTAAATTCTGTTGATGACCAATATGACAGTTGTAGAGACAACATGACAAACCTGGTGATGACAAAATATCTGAAGGAGGAAATCAATAACTCTCCTGAATTTAGTGATACTTGGCACGACGGTGAAAAGAATGCCAAGAACCCACAGGATAATTTGGAACAGATTCATTCAGTCGCCATTTATGTGTACACTAACAACAATTCAAATGTTTTTCGTGATTTCAATAATGCTGTCCGTAGTGAGAAACAAAAATACAAAGACAAGACATTCAAATGGTATTCACTTCACTTTCTGGTAACAGATGCAATACAGATTATGAAGAAATCACAAAGCAAATGCTATTCAACTTTTCGTGGCACTAAAGCTGAGTTTGATAAGAATGTTCTGAACAAAGAGGTTCGTTTCGGCTCATTTACATCCTCCTCTCTTGAGCGTAAGGTAGCAAATGATTTTGGACCGAAATCTTGTTTTGAAATCTACACTTGTGAAGGTGCTGATGTGATCAAATACTCCAAATATCCTGACCAGAAAGAGGTGCTGATTCCTCCATATGAGAAGTTTATGGTCACTGATATCAAGACAAGAGGTCAGGATGGTGCCTGGTGTGACACTGTGTTCAAGTTGAAAAGCACTGGGAAAATAAGTTACCTGAACTGTGGTGTTGATGCAAAACTGGTACAGGACAGGGCCAAACTTTAAATCTTCACTCACTGTGTCTCTTCAAGGCAGACGTTGCTTTCATTATAATGTTTGATGGCTTCATTAATTCCGAATTATAATCATCTTTACAAGTTTTAAGTCAATCAACAATGAATTTCTCTGCTTTGTTAACTTTTGATCTAGTTTCTGTTTTCACATGTAACTCTGTGTGTTGTGCAAGGGGAAAGTGAATAGGCAAAAGCTTATAGGCAACATTTTAATTACATGTTAATAAAAATGTACCAGCTGACAGGGTTCCCTGTGTATATATTTTTTTCCTTGAGAAAAATTAACATGTACTGTACCTGATATATATTGAAATAAATCGATATTAAAATGAAACTGAATCATAAGCTTATGAATCAAAATCAAATCAAATCCTGAAATTTGTGTCAATGCCCAGCCTTGATAAAAACACATTAGGCCTACCAGTCATTGTACCATGTAAACATTGTAATGTGTTTTCAGGAAAGCTATAATTAAATTCTGTTCAGTTTACCAAATGTTTTGACAAACACAATATAGTTCTTGTGATGCAAGGTTTTGTGTTTTGTTCTTCAAAAAACTCACTCACTCACCGCTCGCAGGAATAATTATTACTCTGAACTCAAAAGTTGGCAGCCCTAGTATTTATTTTGGTTGAACTTCGTAGTAAAACTTAGAGAATTTAAAAGCTGAGAATTTGTTTTATATTAAAGGTAACTTGCTCTGTCTTGTCTGTCGGCGGCTTGTCAGTGTCCTCTTTGCTCCACGATGTTTTTTCACTGTGTGATCAAATGGATTTGGGGTGAGAACAGTGTCAGTCTCAAGCTGAATTTGTGAGAGCTGGCAGACCTGCTTTCCTCAAGCTTACAGTTTTTACTGTGTGCGTGTGTGTGTGTGTGTGTGTGTGTGTGTGTGTGTGTGTGTGTGTGTGTGTGTGTGTGTGTGTGTGTGTGTGTGTGTGTGTGTGTGTGTGTGTGTGTGTGTGTGTGTGTGTGTGTGTGTTTCCAAACAAAACAAAACAAAACCAGTAAAAGGTACTTAAAAAAAAATTCAATCTCAGAGGGTTAAACTTAATATTATATGAGCTGATTCATTTTATGTTCACTTAAACTGCCTAAAAACTGTGTACAACCCTGAATTTGTTAGCATCAAAATTAAACTGACAAAATTCATAATTTGTCAAAAAAGCAGGTTGTAAACTGAGCCTAAATAACCATTTCTGCAGTTTCAACTGTATATAATTTAGTTGTCCTTTGGTTACAGCACCACCCACTGGTCAAAGTGTATGCATCATATTTAGCAAAACATTGTTATAACATAATTTTGTTAGTTGGGGGTTGCATCTTTAACTTTCACAGAGTCAGAACTACTCAAAGTACAACTGATATGGAGTAAAACACTTAGATGTGTAAAGGTTTTTTTTTTTTTTTTTTTTTTTAGCCAGGAACTCAGTTTGTCCAGTGAGAAACCATAGACATTCACAAGTTCTCCATTATGATGAGCTCAACAGTTCAGTTCACATCAATATCACACTTCAGCTGTTATACCTCAGAAAATACACACACACACACACACACACACACACACACACACACACACACACACACACACACACACACACACACACACACACACACACACACACACACACACACTCACACACACAGACACACACACACACACACACACATTACTAGAGATACAAAAAACAACCTCAACCTCCTCATCTTAGTTTGAAGAGTTGTTGTCATCTGGCTGTAAACAAATGTCTATTCTGATCTTCTTCTCTCGTAGTTGCTCCTGATCTCCTGAAAACATAAAAAAATAAAAAATGTACATACAAAAAAGACAATATATTTAGGAGGTAAAGTACAAGGTGGATCTTATTGTGCAATACTATGCACATTGCTACTCTCTCTGTTATTTTTTTTACATGAGATGCCCATCGTGACACACATTTACACTCATATCTAGTGCACCCAACCTGAATGTCTTTGTACTGTGGGGGGAAACCCACGCTGACACGGGGAGAACCTGCAAACTCCACACAGAAAGGGTGGAGCCAGGACTTGAACCGGGGACCGTCTTGCTGTGAGTCGACAGTGCCGCCCCACATCGCTACTGGAGTCATTTATTTAGTATTTATGAGACGCTGTTCTGCTTCTGGCTGTCTTTCAGCATCTGTTCTTCTCTAGATCTTGAGCATCTGAGGAATTTCACTGAATCAAATTAACAGAGTTTGTTTAACTGAAACTTTCACAGAGTCAGAACTGCTGACTCATAATTTCTGACTGCTGGTTTATACTTTTATGTAATACATTAAAATTCAATTTAATTTCTTTATTTTTTTCATGATAACACATACAGGCTGGCAATTTACTAATTTGAATATATGAACATGAATATATGAATATTTTTTTAATATACTTGTTATTGTCTCATTACACAAACTTTCATTGTTGACTGATAGACTGTATTGATAGACAGGAAAAACTTGTGCTTGTGTTTCTGAAACCACAAATACACCAGGGCTTCAGAGGTGTTGCATTTTCAGATGAGCTGAACACTATCATACAGCTAGGCCCACATTGTGACGGCCCCGATCCGGCCCACATCTGGCACTCGTGAAAAGATGATCTGGCCCACATGCAGCGTGGAATGATGGCCTTTGGGTGGCTCACTCCTGTTTGCCAGATCTGGGCCACAAGCAGGCCATAGCAATGCCACATGTCAGCCAAGAGCAAATAAATAAACCAGAACTGGACCTTATCGGAGCCACAAAACCTGTGTATATTAAATATGGAATCATTTCAGCCTTAATAAGCCTGTTAGCAGAATCACTGAAGGAAAGAAGAGAAGAGAAAAAGAGACGAGCAGAAACACAAGAACTACAACTGACTTCAGACACAGCTTAGATGAAATCAACTGAAGATTCAGGTTCTTGAGGAAGCTCAAATGTGTTGTGTAACAGGAGAATAAACCTCATTGGTTATTGCAGAAGCAGAAACTCAACACACATCTGTATACTGTATCCAGTGTAGACAGCGTCAGTGATTTTAATGGGTTTATTTGCTTTAGACGCAATGCTCACATCCAGTGTAGGCAAATGTCAGTCGTTAAGCATCTGAACTCCAGTGGGCGGGGCCTGTGATGCAATGATGTTGAACTATTCGTCGAAGTCTTGGAGGCAGTCTTATGCAAATGTATTTGCCTGTGTGACATCACAGATCCCACAATAGACAAACAAGACATTTTTGGAGCTTGATTAAATAAATGTTTGTTTATAATGAGGAGGATGTTTTAAGCGATAAAACTTGCATGTTTTAATGGTCTTTGACCTCTTATATGTCAAACAATTGAGGCAAATTTAAATGATCATTTCATGACCCCTTTAAATGTCTCCAAAACATGCTTAAATTGATAAAGTATATGTTGAACACTTTCCATTAATACAAAATGTGTTGCTATTTAGCTTTAAATTGAGAAAAATATTTCCACCCATTTAATGTATATAAAATGAATAGAATAATTCTTAAGAAGAGACTCGTCATTTCACAGGTTATATAGAAAGCACTACAAATGTTCAGTAATGTGATGCAAAAAGATGCAAGTATAAATCAAGAAATGAATCAGAGACACATATAAAATCCCTTTGAGGCCACTGAATTGCATGGGTCACTTAAAATAACTTTATTTAATTTTGTTGAAATTATGTTAATTGTGTTTTTCGACAAAGTATTAATGAACAAAACCAAAATGGAACAATGTTGGAGCTGATGTACATGATATATTTATATCAAATAAATTAAAAACACTTTGTTCAGAACTTTCAGTATGATTCATAGCAATTCAATTCATTTCACACTTATTTGTATAGCACTTTTCACAATACAAATCATTTCAAAGCAGCTTTACAGAAAATGCATGAGTCCACATTACAATTTAGAGTGATCTGTTATCAGAGGTAACTGGCTAAGTTCTGTGTTTCATAAATGTACATACAAAATCATAGTTAGATAAACATTTTATTTAAACAATTTAATATTTAAAGGCAGAAACAATGAGCTCATTGAAGTAATGATATACTTGTTTTTTAACAAATGATTATGACATTTAGAGTAGTACTATTAGTATAGTACTTTGTTATGGTTTATTAAATGCCACTGCACAGTTCAGGTCACTTCTTGTTCCAGTGCTTTTCAAAGTGAACACAGTTTCACACCAGAGATCTTTCTGATCTCTTCTTGTCTTGACAGCAGTGACTTTAAACTTCTCATATGGAGGAATCAGCACCTCTTTCTCATGAGGAAGCTTAGAATATTTTGTCAGATCAGCACCTTTACAAGTTTTGATTACAAAACAAGATTTATTTCCAAAAAACCTTGTTATGTTACGATTAAAAGAGAAAGAAGCAAATGAACCGAAACGGACCTCTTTGTTCAGAACATTCTTATTAAATTCACTATTTGTACCACGATAAGTTGAATAGCATCTTTTTGTGTTTTCTTCAGAATCTGTAATGCGTCTGTTAACAAAAAGTAAAGTGAATACCATTCGAATGTTTTGTTTTTGTATTTTTTCTTATCATTACGAACAGCACCATTGAAACGCTCATATAGCTTTAAAATGGAGTTTGTGTACACATAAATAGCAATTGAGTGATTCTTTGTCAAGTTATCTCCTGGTGGCATGTATTTCTTTTCAGCATATTTCCAAGCTATTGCAAATTCAGATTCTGAGTCAGACATTTCCTCCTCCAGATATTTTGTCTTCACCCGATTTGTCATGTTCTCTCTACAACCGTCATACTGGTCATCAACAGAATTCAGAGCCATATCCAATGGATATATCTGTCCTTCAACAACAGCAGCAGCAGCGCTGTGATCCTGCAGAAACAGGAATCATAATGATCACATCATCAGTATTCATGTATGTAATATTCATACAAGAACACAAGCTTACCTGTCCTAGAGCAGCTAAAATGAGAAGAAGAGCTTCAATGATCAACAGCATCTTGATTCAGTCAAATCCCTCTGATGATCTAGTAGATCTAGTGAAGAACAGGTGATGAAAGACAACAGTGTTTCACTAAGTCCATTACTCCAATGGCAAAATGTCCCCTAAAATTACCTGAGAATATCGTGGTCTATTCTTCTTCTCTTTTTTAGGAGCTCAATGAGGAGAGGAGAAGATCAGAAAAGTCAGTCCCTCCCAGCCAGACGACAACGACTCTTCAAACCAAGAGATGAGGAAGGTGGCTTTTTTATATCGCTGAAAATGTCTGTGCTTGAGTACTGGAACATATAGCAACTGTGCAACAGTTCATCTGAATAGTTTAACTCTCCATAATGCAACACCTGTGAAAGTCTGGTGTATTTGTGGTTTACAAAGGACAAACTCGTTCCTGTCATGTTAGTGCCAGCAGAAAGAGGGTTGACACCAGATTATTATCATGGAAATGTGTGTTAAGTTAAATCTGAAATTGAAGGAAAGAGGGAGAAATATATATTCATCATTGTTTAATTAAAAGAATTGAGATCAAAATGGGTGCAGCCTATTGGCTGTGAGCACAGTGCTGCTGGAACAACCAGGGAAGCTGATTGGCCATTGAAACTCCACATGGCACAAAGGACCAGGTGTGTGTGATTGTCAGCATGCTGAGATCTTTGAGCAGTGGATGTGCTTCTCCTACCTAAACTGGTGGATTTTGGAGATTATACAACCAAATGAGAAAGATTGGTAATCAGCATCGAGTCAATTGAGTTTGTTCAAAGACTGCTGGGGAAAGCCAAAATGTGTTCATCAACTTGGAGTGCTACTGGTAGGACAAATATTCATTGTGTTTGAAAGTTGTTTGATGCTAGCACTGTAGCATCTAGCATGTTAACTGGACATGTGCACTAGGTGGATATGATTTTATATTGTTTTTGCTGTTTACAAGCTGCTATATAAACCGCAAATCGTTTAACAATATTGTTTGTGCTTTTAATATCTCTGAATGTACATTTATTTTGTGTGTAGTGACTCATATATTTATATATGTTTTTCTATATAGGTTATTAAGCTAAGCATCTGAGATATTCATTGAAACATGAAGATCAAGTCATTGTTGAAAGATTTTCAATAAATTGATTCGATGAAGAATAATTCAGTGC
Source organism: Vimba vimba (assembly GCA_022828995.1). Taxonomy (NCBI): domain Eukaryota; kingdom Metazoa; phylum Chordata; class Actinopteri; order Cypriniformes; family Leuciscidae; genus Vimba; species Vimba vimba. The sequence goes on along the minus strand of CM040817.1, from coordinate 20,767,870 downwards.
TTTGAGTTATTCCATGCACCCTCCTCTTAAAGTTGATTGAAGCCTTTTCAAGTTTGGGCAGACATTAAGGCAAAGAAACCCTGAGAACTTGACACTTAATAACCAACGCTTGTGGATAAGAAGATTAAAGGCTTCTGATGGTCCAGAAAATAAAGCTGGTGCAAAACAAGAATCAACATTGTCAAAACAAGTCATCAGAGAATTGAATTGTTTAAGAAGGCGTATCATTGAGACTTGAAGATAAGATGGCAGAAGAAGCTTTGGGGAAAATGGTGGATCAACTTAAAAGAGAGAGAACCACTGCCAAGATGTGTTTCACAAGGCAAGCCAACCTTCTCATTCGAGAGTCAAGTCAAATGATTGAATCTGAACTTCGGAAGGAATTCCAGAAACTCTCTTCTAGTGCAAGAGCACTTTTTGATGTGAATGATGACTACAACATGGGGTTGCTGGCAGAGCTGGAAGTTAAAGCAAAGAGTGATGAGAAAGTGGAACTTGAAATGCAGCAGACAACAGATATTGAGAAGACTGTTAATGATTGTGAGACAAAGCTTGAAGAGGTGCGGAGAATGGTCCAATTTAACTTATGGCAGAGGTACGGCCAAGAGGAATTGACTGTTGCAGTCCATGAAGCTGAGAAAGCTTGCAATCACTGTGTTTCAATACCTGTTGCTGGTGTCAATTGTGAAGGATATGAAGTTCAACTAATTCACTTGGAGAGGCTCTTGAGTAGAGCAGTCAAAACTCTATCCAGCTGAGAGCGATGGATTCCTACAGGAGAGAAAAAGGACTTTGAGAGCAGAGTAAAGCAGTTAAAAGTAGAAAATAATGCACTTGTTTCAAGAAACAGTGAGTTTATTACTGCACGTAATGCTGAAAGAAGTTCTCAATTTGCAGGCCCTATAGACCCAAACGCAGTTCTCCAAACTATGCCGATGACACCAGTTGTGAGAATAAAACCAACTAGTTTGCCTAGATTTAGTGGATTCAAGAGAGATTTCTTCCGCTGGAAGAAGGATTGGGAAAGTTTGCAGAAACAAGGTGAACCATCTGGATCAGTAGAGGGCAAGAAAATCCAGCTCCTGGACAGTTTGGATGACAGAATTGTCAAGGACTTAAGGCTGTCAAGTTATAGCACTGCTGAGGATGTGTTTAGAGTGCTGGAAAATCGATTTGGCAACAAGGTAACAATTGCCATGGAAATTATTGAAGAACTGGAAAGAATTCCTGGTGTGAAGGGCAATTAACCCAGAAAAGTGATAGACTTGATCCAGACTGTTGAAAAAGCTCTATCTGACCTGACAGATCTTGGGAACATTGGTGCAATTAAGAACCCTCTCGTAATCAAGTCTATTGAGAGTAAACTGCCTGAGTTTGTAAAAAGGGACTGGCTTTTCTTCATGATTGACTCTGACAATGGTGTGACTCCAGAGAATCACTTTGACCTCCTGTTGAAGTTTTTGAGGAAACAGGAAAATGTTCTTGAAAAACTCGAACAGCTCCGAATCCCCGACAAGGTAGATAGATCTGAAAATAGATTTGAAAGGAAGCATGCATCTACTAGAACCACAAAGAGAGATTCTGACGGTGGGTGTGCTGTGTGTGGAGCTGTGAATCATAAGGACAAGATTTTCTTCTGTAAGAAGTTTAAGGAGCTAAAGCTAGCTGAAAAGAAAGCTGCTCTGAGGAAGATTGGAGCATGCAAGAAGTGCCTGGGATGTCATGAAGGTAAATCCGACTGTAGAGACACCTTCTTGTGTAAAAATAGAGACTGCAGAAGAGAAAATGTCCCAGATCATCATTATTTTCTCTGTCCAAGAAGAGAATCCATGAGTGGGAGTGAGTGTTCCCTCTCGGGAGCAGGTAGAGTGTTGTGCATGAGCATTTTTTTTAAAAAGTGGAGAGGGCGGTTCTTTTCTAAAATTCGGGAAAATCCTCCACAATACCTTTAACTATTAATTAGATTAACTCTTACCGTGATTTCAGACTGTAGCGATGTAGAAAAGGTTTGGAAAGGACAGTAGGAAGATAAATGTGCTAACAGCAGAGCAAGAGGAACTTCTAGCTGAACTTTCCCCAGAGCTTGCTGAGAGGTGCTATATTTTTCTATATAGGTTATTAAGCTAAGCATCTGAGATATTCATTGAAACATGAAGATCAAGTCATTGTTGAAAGATTTTCAATAAATTGATTCGATGAAGAAGAATTCAGTGCTTTGAGTTATTCCATGCACCCTCCTCTTAAAGTTGATTGAAGCCTTTTCATGTTTGGGCAGACATTAAGGCAAAGAAACCCTGAGAACTTGACAATGTGCATCATTCAGGTCATTCATATTAAGCACAAAACTAAATAATGTTTTTTTTTTTTTTTTTTTTTTTAAGATACATCTACTGATGTACAAATTAAGATCTGAAGAGTAAGTACAGCTGCTTGCAGCAATTACAGAGACAAACACTTGACATGCACCCGTTGTGAATCATTTAGAATAATAATAGTTTTGAATGTTCATAATAGTGCTGAATAATAACAGAAACAGGGTAAACTGCCTTGATATTAGGCTGTTCAGCTTTAAAAATGCACTTCCCATAATGCTTTGGAGAGAGTTAGAGCTGTGAGGAACAGGGCAGAGAACTAAGAATGTGATTCAATATGTGCGCTGCAGAAACAACTGAATCCCTGTTTAATACTGCTAAAAACTTCAGCAAACAGTTTTATTTTAATTCAAGTTGTCAGTCGTCATAATTGCATGCTAAGAAGAAAAGACACGACACCTCCAGTAGGTTTTGATAGTGTGATAACCAAACTTTTGTGTTTTTGTTTCTTTGCTCACTGTGGCAATGACACTTACAATGGGGTTTCCGTGAGAACGGCGTTGAAGATTTGTCAGAGTAAAAGTGATTCAGTTTAAATATGCAGAAAGTGTTTCTTAATGTGTTATCTGTAAGGAATGAATAATGACTTTTGCATTATAAAACAATAGTTCATTTTTTTGTCTATAGTTAATGGCACTGTATTCAGAAGTGCACTTAATTTAAAAGTTCATTGAATTTAAAAAATAATAATAATAAGCTTGTGAAATATATGCAAGATTATGACTCATCTTAAGCAGAGAGAAACTCAAAGTTTGTCCTGCATGAAACCATAGGTCTTCAAAAGAGTTGCATTATCAGATGAGCCTGATGCTTCATGATTATTTTATCTCTATAGTGCATGAAACCACAGGCCACAAGTGACAATCAGGTGATCTAAACCATTTAAATGACCAAGATGCATCACAAACACACATTATCAGCGACATAAAAAGGCACCTTCCTCATCTGTTTGTTGACTGAATGGTACAGAGTGGTGAAATGACGAGTCTATTCTTAAGTGTTCATCCCTTTACATTCAGTCAAAAATAATGTTGCTAGTACGTAGATAAAATAAAATAATTGAAAACTTTGATTAATTCAATTAGTGTAACAAAATGTCCATTTGTTTAAATTCTAGTCTTCTTATATAAACTTTAATTGTGTGGAAAAGCTTTCCTCAGTTTTATAAACCCTTGTGCGCCAATTTAAAACAGTTACTCTGAGGGCCTTATAGAGGACAAAAATGTCTGTATCAAAAACTGCCATGAAAGTTTGAAGCTTGTGAGTACAGACTTAAGTCTGCTCTCATTTTAAAGAAAGACCCTTGGCAGAATATTGTTGAACATTTTTTATAAAAAAAAAAGAAACAAAAAAAGTTATAGAAGTTTAAGTAATAAAAATTACATGAAACATGTTGACCTCTAAAGCTCCTAAAAAAAGAGCTTTCAGTAAGATTTTGTTTGGGCGCAATACCAGATTTTCCCCGTTAGATGCCAGCAAAGCTCCACTGGTTCACACAGATCTGCAGTAGTTTGTCGCTCTCAAATATTAGGCCTACACACACACACACACACATTTTTTTTTATTATTATTATTACACACATACAAACCACACTCTGACATCCATACCAACACACCCATACAATTATAACTGCATAATCTATCCAATTCACATGCAAAAGCAGAATAAAGCAAGTATTTGCTTTATAGGCCTAACCTGAGAAATTGGCACCATCTAGTAAAAAATAGTAAAACATTTAATGAAAGCTTTTTAACAAAGATTGCATTATTTTGTAGTCAAATGGCCCTGGGTTTAAAATGAAGGCATTTTTGTCCTTAATAACCTGAGTGAAACTACTTTGTGTACCTAGTGTAAAATTGATTTAATAAAGGAAATTGGGGTGAAATAGTAAAAAAAAAAAAAAAACTGATGAGAGCTACTTGTGGGCTGTGTGACTCATCTTAAGCAGAGAGAATCTCAGAGTTTGTCCTGCATGAAACCACAGGTCTTCTTCACAAGGGTCGCATTATGCAACCATCTCAGAAGAATGTGACAGGGAAAAGGGTTACTTCACTGAGTCTAAACAGAAGGGAAGACGTGGTTTATACCAGACTTAGACTATGACATACAGGACTAAACTCCACTTTACATATAGTAGGAAAGGGTAATGGTTTATGTATAGTGTGTGCCAAGACAGAGAAGATGTTAATCATGTACTTTTTACTTGTGAGAAGTATAATGATAATAGAATAATCTGGCAGGAAATGGAAGGGGATAACTCTATTCATGAAATTCTGGAAGAAAATAGCATGACAAGGGAGAGACTTAAAGATTTATTTATTTATCTTAATAGTACTGGTTTAATGAAAAGAGTATAATTGTTTTTTTTTTGTTTTTTGTTTTTGTTTTTTGAATTAATAGAAGCCTAGATTCTATGACGTTCATGGTATTACACACTCCTGTACAGTTGGTGGCGGTATACTACAAAATAGTCATCTGCCAAGAATCAGAAGAAGAAGAAGAAGAAAATCTTTTGAACAGAACTTTTAAAGGTGCTATAAGCGATCTCGGTTGGCATAACCTCTTGTTGATGTTAGAATTATTATCAAACAAAACGGAGGCTAGCTAGACCCTCCCTCCTCCTCATCCGCGCACTAACCCCCCAAACCCCAACCCCACATCATTCTTGTCGGTTATTGGCTGGAACAGTTTATGTTTCGTGCTGCGGGTCGCTCTGTTTGATGCTCAGTTTGTTTTTGCTGCAGTTTGTGAAGCATGGGCTGTCTGCAGAGACCGTGTTTTTTCACAGTGTGTTCAGGGGACAGGCAGCTAGCGGATAGTGAGGAGATGTTTGCAGTATGTGAAAAAAAAATGTTTTGGCCTAAAAAAACGTGTGAGATCACTTATAGCACCTTTAAGAAATATTTTGGATTCTATAGAAAATGCTACAAATCATATGCTATAAAATCCCCAGGCTGCTGCAGTCAACACTCTCTAAGCTTTAATCCTCTGTTGTAAATCGTTTTGGATAAAATTCTTCCAAATGACTAAGTGTAAATGAGCTTAGTATTTCAGGTCAAACAATGAATATGTTAAAACATAACCAACACCGCCTGATCACCTTTTATCTTTGTTCATCTGTCAGTTATAACTTTCATTTATATAGTTATTCAGTTATAACTATATACTTTCATTTAATTGAACAACTTGAGCAGGTTTATTCCCACTGATTATAGACGGCGGATGTCCGCCCTGTTACATTTGGAACGAGAAAACATCCTCAAAACATTCTTTGAACATTATATTCAAATGTTTTCTTTAAAACATTAACCAAACTTGTAGGGAATGTTAGCCAATGTTCTGAGAACGTTCCCTGCTAGCTGGGATGCAACGTGGAATGACAGCACTTGGGTGGACCGCTCCTGTTTGCCAGATCTTGGCCACAAGCAGGACATAGCAATGCCACATGTCAGCCAAGAGCAAAGAAATAAACCAGAACTGGACCTTATCTGAGCCACAAAGTCTGTGTATATTAAATATGGAGTCATCTCAGCCTTAATAAGCCTGTTAACAAGCAGAACCACTGAAGGAAAGAAGAGAACAGAAAAAGAGACGAGCAGAAACACAAGAACTACAACTGACTTCAGACACAGTCTAAGATGAAATCAACTGAAGAGAAAAGAAGACATTAAATCTGTGAAGATCTCAGCAGAGGAGGATTAAACAACTCCACAAACAGCATTACCAGCTTCACTTATACAGACAGAAACCCTCTGTTTCTGTCTGTTCCTTGTCTTGTAATGTTTAGAGTTCTGTGTGATATGTGCTTGTACATAAAGTCTTTTTTATCGTTGTCTGGGACTTGATTACAGCCACCAATCCGTGACACATAGAGTCAGAACAGCTCAAAATACAACTTAGGCGTGTAAAGTTTTTTTTAGCCTTTGTCCAGTGTGAAACCACACAAAGACCTTCATAAGTTCTCCACAATGATGAGCTCAGCAGTTTAGTTGAGCCAAACACATCAAGATCACACTTCAGCTGTTAGAAATGAATTTATATTTATTTATATAAATATAGACTACTTCCTGCTCAGCTACTGTTCGGACACTCTTGCTTACTGCTCCGCGCTTTGCTCTATCGCTTTTACATTTTATCTCCTATATTTTTATATTTTATTTCCCTTTATCACCTAATTTTAACTTCAGCAAATCAGCACAGTGCTCATATGACAAAGTTTGGAATACCACAAAAACGCAGAATTCTTTTACCCGACCAGCTTACATTCCGGGAAAGGAAAACACAACTGCCTCAAGGATAAGAGAAAATGCCTCTTCAGGTTCAAGAATCTACTTGCTGCACTAACTGCCACAGACTTTTACAAAGGATTGCAGTTTTTGAAACAAAGTTACTTACGGGACCACCAAACCAGACGGAGCACACAACAGAGCTTCGTCATGGACATCTTTCTTAACTCACATGACAAAACAAAGGGCTCTCTTAAAATGTGTTTTTTTTTTTTAACAAATGTCAGTGAAATGTGCTGAATCTGGTCAAATGTAATACTATGAGCTGTTTTCTATGCACTGTATATAAGGTTTGACAATTTTGCAATCCAAAATTTGAAACATCCAAAACAGTTTAGAACCCAGTTTTTCCCCTAGCCATATACATTACATAAGCATTAAAAATGAAAAAGGCCTTTGTAATTGCAATACAGCCCTGAGTGAGTGCACTTGTACAGATTAGTCACAGCACCACCTACTGGTCAAAATGTCTGCTGATATGTCATAATAACCTGTGATATCAGTTTTTGTTCCTGTCTGTCATGTGTCCCTCTGTCCTGTCGCATGTTTTGCAGTTCCCCGTTATGTTGATTAGTCTTCCCAGGTGTTTTCTCTTAGTCATGCCCCCTTGTTATCTTGTTTAGCTGGTTAGTCACTGTATTTATACCCTGTGTCTTGGTTCAGTGTTTGTGGGTTCTTGTCATTTGTGATGTTGTTTTAGTTTGGTTGTTCTGTTCCCGTGTCTTGTTCCCTTATCTAAGTCTGTCTTGTTTCTAGTTTATTTAATAAATCTGTTGCTTTTGGATCCTGCTTCCTCCGTTGATTCAACCCTGCATCGTCACAAGCACCTTCACAAATAGATTACAAAAATTTTAAATTCCTTGGCTACTCTAAATCAAGAAAAGTTTATGCAAATTAACCTCTTTGTTTAGAGTACCCTTTTCTTATTCATCTTTTGAATCACAATAATTTCATTTATATTTATTTTGTTTGTTTAAAGTTACTGCATCCGTAACTTTAACAGAGTCAGAACTGCTCGAAGTGATAAGGAGTGTCAAGCTTTATTTGCACGTCTGCAGGAACTCGGTGTGTCCAGTGTGAAAACCACACAGACTTCACATGTGCTGCATCATGATGAGCTCAACATCGCAATCCTACTTCAGCTGTTTTATCCCACAACACACACATTATCAGCGATATAAAAAAGCCACCTTCCTCATCTCTTTCAAACGTCGTTGTCGTCTGGCTGTGAGCGACTGACTTTTCTGATCTTCTCCTCTCATCATTGAGCTAAACAGGCAAGAATATTCTCAGGTAAATTTGGAAGTAAAGTAAAAGGTCAATATATTGATATAGATCACAGGTTTAATTGCATATTTGAATTTTTTTCAATCCAACAGAAAATACAAAAAAAAAAAAAAAATGTAAACTGTGTTTTGTTAGAAGTTGGTGAACAGTTTAACATAAGTACAGCTATTGCAGTGATAGATTTAATAAATGTGAGACTCTGTTGTGTTTCAGCATCAGTTCTTCACTAGATCTACTAGATCATCAGAAGGATTTGACTGAATCGAGATGCTCTTGATCATTGAAGCTGCTCTTCTCATTTTAGCTGCTCTAGGACAGGTAAAGCTTGTGTTCTACATTTACGTTTTCATTTATGCATTTGGCAGACGCTTTTATCCAAAGCGACTTACATTGCATTTCAAGGTGCACATTTACATTTTTATCAGTTCTTGCTTTCCCTGGGAATCTTGGCGTTGCAAGTGCCAGCGCTCTACTGTTTGAGCTACAGGACAGCTGGTAAGATTATTACAGACATGAATACTGATGATGTGATCATTATGATTCCTGTTTCTGCAGGATCACAGAGCTGCTGCTGTTGAAGGACAGATATATCCATTGGATATGGCACTAAATTCTGTTGATGACCAATATGACAGTTGTAGAGACAACATGACAAACCTGGTGATGACAAAATATCTGAAGGAGGAAATCAATAAGTCTTCTGAATTTAGTGATACTTGGAACGACGGTGAAAAGAAAGCCAAGAACCCACAGGATAATTTGGAACAGATTCATTCCGTCGCCATTTATGTGTACACTAACAACAATTCGAAAGTATATCGTGATTTCAATAATGCTGTCCGTAGTGAGAAACAAAAATACAAAGACAAGACATTCAAATGGTATTCACTTCACTTTCTGGTAACAGATGCAATACAGATTCTGAACAAAACACAAAGCAAATGCTATTCAACTTTCCGTGGCACTAAAGCTGAGTTTGATAAGAATGTTCTGAACAAAGTGGTTCGTTTCGGCTCATTTACATCCTCCTCTCTTGAGCGTAAGGTAGCAAATGATTTTGGACCGAAATCTTGTTTTGAAATCTACACTTGTGAAGGCGCTGATGTGATCAAATACTCCAAATATCCTGACCAGAAAGAGGTGCTGATTCCTCCATATGAGAAGTTTATAGTCACTGATATCAAGACAAAAGGTCAGGATGGTGCCTGGTGTGACACTGTGTTCAAGTTGAAAAGCACTGGGAAAATAAGTTACCTGAACTGTGGTGTTGATGCAAAACTGGTACAGGACAGGGCCAAACATTAAATCTTCACTCACTGTGCCTCTTTAAGGCAGACGCTGCTTTCATTATAATGTTTGATGGCTTCATTAATTCCGAATTATAATCGTCTTTACAAGGTTTAAGTAAATCAACAATGAATTCCTCTACTTTGTCAACTTTTGATCTAGTTTCTGTTTTCACATGTAACTCTGTGTGTTATCCCAGCTAGAAATGTTTTGTTCTAAAAACATTCTGAGAACATGAAGTTCTAATAATATTTTCAGCGGGTAGTTTTATTTTGGTTCCCAGAATGTTCTCCAAAAAAACAAAGCAAAAACTCAAGTGATAAAAGTTAATGAGATAATTAAGTGATGAACTGAGTGATGATTGAGCATTATTGAAGACACCTGATATTAACAAGCAGAATCACTGAAGGAGAAAAGCACTATTTTAAGTCACCATTATGGAGAATAGTGTTTGTTTTAGTTGGGCTCTTGACACTTACGTTTTTTTACTTAAGATTTTGTTTGGCTGTTGTAAGGACACTCTTAGATGTTGTTGGTTATGTTTTGACATAATTGTCACTTGACCTGAATCACAAATTTAATTTAGAGTCTAATCTCTAACTGATTTAAATTGTTGATTACAGCATCACTGTGATTCTAAAAAATGAGATACAGAATTTTCAATATAATCCAAAGTATTTCTTTTTGATAAAAAAAAAAAAAAATGTTTAGGCACAAACAGACGTCAAGATTGAGTGTATAAATCTCAACAATTGTGACAAACGAAATATTTAATTAGGAACAGGAAACAAATAAGACGCATGATGGGAGCCATGAATGAGTTTTGATTGGTGGCACCCAGAATGCACTGCAACATGCTTTATTATTGTCACAATTGTTGAGATTCATACACTCAATCCTGATGTCTATGTGTCTAAATAAAACTTTTTCTTTTAAATCTTTGAACAGAACTTTTAAGAAATATTTTTGATTCTATAGAAAATGCTTCAAATCGTATGTTATAAAATCACTGGCCTGCTGTAATCAACAAGGCAAACCTAACTCTCTAAACCAGGGGTGGGGAACATTGATCCTGGAGGGCCATTGTCCTGCAGAGTTTAGCTCCAACCCTGAAAAAAACATTTGGCTGCCTGCAACTTCAGTAATCCTGAAGACATTGATTCAGGTGTGTTTGATTAGGGTTGGAGCTAAACTCTGCAGGACAATGGCCCTCCAGGATCAACGTTCCCCACCCCTGCTCTAAACCTTAGTCTTCTGTAAGTCGCTTTGAATAAAAGCGTCTACTTAATGACTAAATGTAATTGAGTTTAGCGATTCAGGTCAATTGATGGTTATGTCAAAACATAACCAACATCACCTGATCACCTTTTCTCTTTGTTAATCTTACAACAACCAAACAAAATCTAAAATTAGTAGTTTAAGGGGCAAGAGCCCAACTAAAGCAAACACCGATCACCATAATAGTAACTTAAAATTAGATTTTCTCCTTTGGTGATTCTGCTTGTTAACATCAGGTGTCTTCAATAATACTTAATCATCACACAATTAATAACTTAATTATCTCATTAATTTTAACACTCTTCAGTGTTCATTTAACACTCATATTTTAACACTTTAGTGAGTGTAAAAACACCCTTTGAGTGTGGAGTCAAATAAACTTCCAGGAGAGTTCATTTAACACTGGAGTTTTTGCTGTGTAGGATAACATTCTCTAAAAACATCCTCAAAATGTTACAGTTAAAACGTTATATCTTAGTTTACATTTAACCTTATAGAAACATTATTTGGAATGAGAAAAAAATCCTCAAAACATTCATTGAACATTACATTCAAATGTTTTCTTTAAAACATTAACCAAACTTGTAGGGAATGTTAGCCAACGTCCTGAGAACGTTCTCTGCTAGCTGGGATGCTAGGGGAAAGTGAATAGGCAAAAGCTTATAGGCAACATTTTAATTACATGTTAATAATAATGTACCAGCTGACAGGGTTCCCTGTATAGGTTTTTTTTTTTTTTTTTTTTCTTGAGAAAAATTAACATGTACTGTACCTGATATATATTGAAATAAATCGATATTAAAATTAAACTGAATCATGAATCAAAATCAAATCAAATCCTGAAATTTGTGTCAATGCCCAGCCTTGATAAAAACACATTAGGCCTACCAGTCATTGTATGTAAACATTGTAATGTGTTTTCAGGAAAGCTATAATTAAATTCTGTTCAGTTTACCAAATGTTTTGACAAACACAATATAGTTCTTGTGATGCAAGGTTTTGTGTTTTGTTCTTCAAAAAACTCACTCACTCACCGCTCGCAGGAATAATTATTACTCTGAACTCAAAAGTTGGCAGCATTTACAGTATTTTGGTTGAACTTTGTAGTAAAACTTAGAGAATTTAAAAGCTGAGAATTTGTTTCATATTAAAGGTAACTTGCTCTGTCTTGTCTGTCGGCGGCTTGTCAATGTCCTCTTTGCTCCACAATGTTTTTTCACTGTGTGATCAAATGGATTTGGGGTGAGAACAGTGTCAGTCTCAAGCTGAATTTGTGAGAGCTGGCAGACCTGCTTTCCTCAAGCTTACAGTTTTTACTGTGTGTGTGTGTGTGTGTGTGTGTGTGTGTGTGTGTGTGTGTGTGTGTGTGTGTGTGTGTGTGTGTGTGTGTGTGTGTGTGTGTTCCAAACAAAAGTAAAAGAAGAGAGGTACTTCAAAAAATGTTTAATCTCAGAGGGTTAAACGTAATATTATATGAGCTGATTCATTTATTTTATGTTCACTTAAACTGTCTAAAAACTGTGTACAACCCTGAATTTGTTAGCATCCAAATTAAATTGACAAAATTCATACTTTGTCAAAAAAGCAGGTTGTAAACTGAGCCTAAATAACCATTTCTGCAGAATTATATACAGACACACTGTACATAATTTAGTTGTCCTTTGGTTACAGCACCACCCACTGGTCAAAGTGTATGTATCATATTTAGTAAAACATTGTTAGAACATAATTTTGTTAGTTGGGGGTTGCATCTTTAACTTTCACAGAGTCAGAACTACTCAAAGTACAACTGATATGGAGTAAAACACTTAGATGTGTAAAGGTTTTTTTTTTGGCCAGGAACTCAGTTTGTCCAGTGAGAAACCATAGACATTCACAAGTTCTCCATTATGATGAGCTCAACAGTTCAGTTCACATCAATATCACACTTCAGCTGTTATACCTCAGAAAACACACACACACACACACACACACACACACACACACACACACACACACACACACACACACACACACACACACACACACACACACACACACACACACACACTCACACACACACTACTAGTGATACAAAAAGTAACCTCAACCTCCTCATCTTAGTTTGAAGAGTTGTTGTCATCTGGCTGTAGCCTAAACAAATGTCTATAATTCTGATCCTCTTCTCTCGTAGTTGCTCCTGATCTCCTGAAAACATAAAAAAATAAAAATTACATACAAAAAAGACAATATAGGAGGTAAAGTACAAGGTGGATCTTACTGTATTGTGCAATACTATGCACATTGCTACTCTCTCTGTTTTTTTTTGTTTTTTTTTTACAACCGATGCCCATCCTGACACACATTTACACTCATATCCAGTGCACCCAACCTGAATGTCTTTGTACTGTGGGGGGAAACCCACGCTGACACGGGGAGAACCTGCAAACTCCACACAGAAAGGGTGGAGCCAGGACTTGAACCGGGGACCGTCTTGCCCCACATTGCAACTGGAGTCATTTATTTAGTATTTATGAGATGCTGTTCTGTTTCTAGTTGTCTTTCAGCATCTGTTCTTCACTAGATCTTGAGCATCTGAGGGATTTCACTGAATCAAATTAACAGAGTTTGTTTAACTGAAACTTTCATTGAGTCAGAACTGCTGACTCATAATTTCTGACTGCTGGTTTATACTTTCATGTAATACATTCAAATTCAGTTTAATTTCTTTCTTTTTTTCATGATAACATACACTAATACAGGCTGGCAATTTACTAATTTGAATATATGAACATGAATATATGAATATTTTTTAATATACTTGTTATTGTCTCATTATACAAACTTTCATTGTTGACTGATAGACTGTATTGATAGACAGGAAGAATTTGTGCTTGTTTCTGAAACCACAAATACACCAGGGCTTCAGAGGTGTTGCATTTTCAGATGAGCTGAACACTATCATACAGCTAGGCCCACATAGCAACATTGTGATCCCGATCCGGCCCACATCTGGCACTCGTGAAAAGATGATCTGGCCCACATGCAGCGTAGAATGACGGCCTTTGGGTGGCTCACTCCTGTTTGCCAGATCTGGGCCACAAGCAGGCCATAGCAATGCCACATCTCAGCCAAGAGCAAATAAATAAACCAGAACTGGACCTTATCTGAGCCACAAAATCTGTGTATATTAAATATGGAGTCATCTCAGCCTTAATAAGCCTGTTAACAAGCAGAATCACTGAAGGAAAAAAGAGCACAGAAAAAGAGACGAGCAGAAACGCAAGAACTACAACTGACTTCAGACACAGTCTCAGATGAAATCAACTGAAGAGAAAAGAAGACATTAAATCTGTGAAGATCTCAGCAGAGGAGGATTAAACAACTCCACAAACAGCATTACCAGCTTCACTTATACAGACAGAAACCCTCTGTTTCTGTCTGTTCCTTGTCTTGTAATGTTTAGAGTTCTGTGTGATATGTGGTTGTACGTTTTCATGATAATCCTTGGATTCAAGTCTTCTTTATCGTCTCCATTGTCTGGGACTTGATTACAGCCACCTATCCGTGACACATAGAGTCAGAACAGCTCAAAATACAACTTAGGCGTGTAAAGCTTTTTTTAGCCTTTGTCCAGTGTGAAACCACACAAAGACCTTCATAAGTTCTCCACTATGATGAGCTCAGCAGTTTAGTTGAGCCAAACACATCAAGATCACACTTCAGCTGTTAGAAATAAATTTATATAGCGCCTTTTACAATACAGATTGTTTCAAAGCAACTTCACAGTGATAACAGGAAAATAATGCAACAAAGTTTTTTTTTTCAAAATCTACAATTCAAAAATTGGACAATAGAAATTGACAAACCTTTGCCTGGTCTGATGATTCTTCATTCGACATTCAGATGGTAAGGTCAGAATTTGGCATCATCATCATCAAGGCTTTTTGCAGCGCAAGCGCCGATCTAAACGATGTCTAGCATGCCGTCTTTCTGTGCAAAAACTAATGTAAGCTTGGCATGACAGAGTCATGCCCTCTGTCAGCGCAGACCGCCAAGCTGCCCTGTCTTCCGCAATATGATGCCATCGGTCAGGGTTGATGTTAAAGACATTCATATCCCGCTTGATGACATCCTCGAAACGGAGCTTGGGTCGGCCACGAGGGCGATGTCCAACAGCTAACTCCCCATGGAAGATGGATTTTGGGATACGTTCATCCGGCATACGACGCACATGGCCGATCCATCCAAGACGTCTCCTCCGGATTGCGGTGTACATGTCACTGCTGTTAGTGAGCTTCAGCACAGTGGTGTTCGGGACCCGATCCTGCCATGACAGGCCAAGGATATGTCGTAGACAACGGAAGTGGAAAGCAATAAGCTTGTGCTCCTCCTGCCGGTATGTAGGCCACGTTTCACTTCCATATAATAAAACAGAAAGCACACAGGATTCATATACGCGCACCTTTACTTTGAGAGAAAGGTGGCTGTTGTTCCAGACACGAGACTGAAGACGCCCAAAGGTTGTTGAGGCACGACCGATCCTGGTATTCAGTTCAGCATCAAGGCTGTTGTTTGCTGTCAGAGTTGAGCCGAGATAGACAAATTTTTCAACAACCGACAGCGCTGTGCCGTTGATGGTGACGTGAGGGGGAGCAGGAACGTTCTGAGCCATCACCACTGTCTTACTGAGGTTTATGGTGAGTCCGAACTCTGTGCAGGCAGTGGCAAAAGAATTGCACATCTCCTGAATTTCTTGTTCAGTGTGAGCCACGAATGCAGCGTCGTCTGCGTAGAGCAACTCACGCACAAGGACACGCACAAGGTTTGGGCTGTTAGTGGTGGTGTAATGGTGTAGAGGTTATTTTCTTGCCACACTTTTGGCCCCTTAGTGCCAATTGAGCATTGATTAAACACCACAGCCTACACTGTTAGACCTTACCGGGTTTTTTTTACAGTAAAATACTGGCAACACTGTTGCCAGTAAAATACTGTTAATTGTACAGTTCTTTACTGTAATCTAGTTTGTTTCTGTAAAAATGCACTAAATTATAGTTAACTAATTACACTTGCAGAAACCGACTGCCTTAAATTGACCAACTGTCATTTAAATGTATTAACTAAAATTTATAATGCATTAATATTGTGAGCAAAGTATTACTGTGAACTTCTTTCATTTGAGACCACTAAAAAACTATTGTACATAAAAAGATTTCCACTGGATCAGCAACTACACAGTCACCGCCTGTTAAATAAAGCAACATGCAGCAAACCATCAATGTCTCTAGATCGTCTCCTGGACTGAAGCACAGGCTCTACTCTTCTGCACAATGGTGACCCAAAAAAATAATTTTACAGTAAACTACTGGCAACAGTGTTGCCAGTATAAACCTGTTTTATAACTTACAGTTTATTACTGTTAAAATATATTTTGTGGGTGTCTTTTTTATCTTACACAGTTAACCCTTTCAACCCCTCAGGGAAATCCACACTACGAGTAAAAAGTAACGATGCAGTGAGATAATTAAGGGAATATGTAAGTGATTGTAAGCAGAATCACTGAAGAAAAGAGAAACACAAGAACAGAAAATAGAGAAACACAATAACTACGACTGACTTCCAGCCATTACACATTATTACACTTATTATTAACCAATATGACTTTATTTCTGTCATACAGAAGTTGTTATTGAGATGTTTAATTGAAAATGTTTGGTTTGAAGTTACCGTTATAGAGATCAGTGTTTGCTTTAGTTCGGATGCTGATGCTAAAACATTAGTTTTTCTTTTGCTGCTTGAGCTGTGTTTTTGCAAGTCACACTTGTGCACACACAGTTTATGAATGACTGCAGTTATAATGATTATGATGACAAAATCATCATATTGCCTGTTCATTCACTAAGGAATTCATTCTCACTTATTCAGAGTTTAATCCTCAATCAAAAGTGTTACATTACCACCACTGTGAAAACGCAGCAATAAGATACAATGACTTTTTTTTTTTTTTTTTTACACATGATGCATAAGCAGAGAAACAGAGCTACACTGTGTTTTAGAAACACCGAGATATCACAATTTAGCACATGAATCTCAACAATGGTGGCAATATTTATTTTTTATTATTATTATTATTCATGCCGCAGTGCATGCTGGGAGTTTTATATTATCCTGGAACCCAGCATGCACTGCGACATGAAACTTTTCACCATTGTTGAGATTCATGTGCTGATTGTTGATATCTGTGTGGGTCTCAGTCAAGCAGGAGTAAAATAAAATTGAATGCACTAGATGATTACAATATTCTTCAGAAGACCTGATTACAGAAATATTGATTTCATTTGTAGATTCACAGATATATGCTAAATATGAGAACTATAATTTCAATGACTATATACAGGAAAATCTGAAAATCAGGCATGTCCAGGATGATTGTGACATCATCACAAAAAAATAAAAACACCTGATCATCTTCCTCTTGACTTTTTCTTGCTATAACAGATGTGTTTTATAAACTCACCGTTACAGCAGTCAGAGAGAGATGAATGGTAAGAAGTCCAGGGACAAGAGACCAACTAAAGCAAATACTGATCTCCATCATGGTGACAACTAATTTTATTAATAACTAAATCTCTGTTAATTCTCAACAAGAACTTTTGTACATGTATGAAAGAAATAATCGTAAACTGGTTTGTAAACTGGTTTCACACTCAGTGTGGCTGGAAGTCAGTTGTAGTTTTTGTGTTTCTCTTTTTTCTGTTCTTGTTTCTCTGTCCTTCAGTGATTCTGCTTATCAGGTGTTCATCAGTGTCTCAATTCACTCACTTCTTTTCATTCAAGTGGACTATATTAGTGAACTAATGTAGGGAATAGTGAATGAGGGTATAGGGTATGATTTGGAAAACAGCCTCTGAGTGTCGACTTTGAGCACTGTTAATTCACAGTATATTCCTGTAGGCTACTTTTATTTTCTACGGTATATTACTGTTTTAATGGAAAATGGTATAATATTGTCAGAATTTTACAGCAAGGGTTAACAGTGTATCTGAGTATTGTTGCTGACCATGTCCATCTCTTGACGACCACAGTGCCCATCTTTGATGGCTACTTCCAGCAGCGAGTCTACTAAACTCAGACGGCTTCCAAAGTCACCAGATCTCAATCCAGTAGAGCAGCTTTGGGATGTGCTGGAACGGGAGATTCGCATCATGGATGAGCAGAGGATAAATCTCCAGCAACTGCGAGATGCTATCATGTCAATATGAATCAGAATCTCTGAGGAATGTTTCCACTTTCCAGCACCTTGTTGGATCAATGCCACAAATAATTAAGGACGTTTTGATGACAGAAAGGGGTCCAACCAGGTATTAGCATGGTAATAAAGTGGCCAGTGAGTGTATTTCATGAGTTGCAACCGGCTTCAGCTCACCCTGTGTCCAGCAGTGGTTCAGTGTGTTTGTGTGTGGTTCAGTGTGTTTGATAGGGCTGGAGCTGAACTCTGCAGGACAGTGGGTCCCCAGGAGCAGAGCTGAAGACCTCGGTTTCAAGTGTTTACATGGGTTTTGCAGGAAATTCATTTGCAGCTTATTCTACTTTTTAAATATTATTTGTGAGGCCTTTTTTATGAGAGACAGTGGAGATGAAACCGGAATTTACAGGGGAGACGAGTTGGAGGATGGAACCGGGAATTATTTCTTTTATATTTTTTTTTATTTTTTTATTCAGAATGTCTTCCAACTCTAACTTTCATATAGTCAGAACTTCTCGAAGTACAATTTAGGCGTTAAAGTTTTTTAGCCTTTGTCCAGTGTGAAACCACATGTAGACCTTCACAAGTGTTGCGTTATGATGAGCTCAACAGTTTAGTTGAACTAAATGCATCAAGATCACACTTTAGCTGTTAAACACACACACACACACACACACACACACACACACACACACACACACACACACACACACACACACACACACACACACACACACACACACACACACACAAGGCAATATAAAAAGCAACTCCAACCACCTCATCTGTTTGAAGAGTCGTTGTCGTCTGGGTCTGGCTGTGAGTGACTGATTTTTCTGATCTTCTCCTCTCATCATTGAGTTCCTGAAAAAAAAAAAAAGGTCAAGGTCATTGTACAAATATATTGCATATATTACATTGAAGTGACATATATTCAGTATTTGTGAGATGCTGTTGTGTTTCTGGATGTCTTTCATCATCTGTTCTTCACTAGATCTACTAGATCATCAGCGGGATTTGACTGAATCAAGATGCTGCTGATCATTGAAGCTCTTCTTCTCATTTTAGCTGCTCTAGGACAGGTAAGCTTGTGTTCTAGTATGAATATTACAGACATTAATATTGATGATGTGATCATTGTGATTCCTGGTGTTGCTGCAGGATCACAGAGCTGCTGCTGTTGAAGGGCAGATATTTCCATTGGATATGGCACTGGATTCTGTTGATGATCAATATAAGGGGTGTAGAGATGAAATGGCAGAACGTGTGGAGACAAAACTTCTAAAGGAAGAACTCAATAACTTGAATATTTTTAAAACGGCTTGGGAAAAAGCGGAAAAGACTGTCAAGATCAAAAATAAAGGTTTGAATAAGACTCATGAAATTGCCATTTATGTGTACAGTGATGCTCTTGTATATAAGGACTTCAATAATGACACACGTCATGGTAAAAGCCAGTACACAGACAAGAAATACAAATGGTATTCACTTTACTTTCTGTTAACAGATGCAATACAGATTCTGAACAATTCAAAGAAACAAACAAATGAACAAAACAAATGCAATACAACTTATCGTGGCACTGAAGTTAAGTTTGATAAGAATGTTCTGAACAAAGAGATTCGATTCGGCTCATTTACATCCTTCTCTCTTAATAAAACAATAGCACAACATTTTGGAAAAGTATCTTGTTTTGAAATCAACACTTGTAAATTTGCTAATGTGACAGAATATTCTAAGCATCCTCGTGAGAAAGAGGTGCTGATTCCTCCATATGAGAAGTTTAAAGTCACTGCTGTCAAGACAAGAAGTGAGCAGAAAGATCTCTGGTGTGAAACTGTGTTTGTGCTGAATCACACTGAACCAAGAAGTGACCTGAACTGTACTCTATTCAAGAAACCATCCAAGACCAAAACAAAGTACTTAGTGCTTTGAATATAGATGCACATCAGTTTAGGACAATACATGATTATAAACATCTCTGTAGTGACACTGGGTTTACTTTGAAAGGCCCTGGAAAAAGAAGTTACCTGAACTGTGCAGTGGCATCCAACAGTGGAAAAGAAGATGCTTTCTTTAATGTTGTACCAGATTATTTTGTTGTGTTCACCAACCTGTTAACCTGTAGATAATAAACATTGTTGTTATTGAACATTGATTGTTTTGTTTTACTGAATCACAGCCTTTGTCTGATTGTACGATTAAGGTAAACTTCAGCAAATTATTGTACCTACGTTTTTTATTGTTATTATTCAGTTTCAACTTCTGTCAACTAAATAAATATTTCAAAGCATCTTTTTTTTACTCATAATTCTCTTCGATAAACAAAACATTTTGTGATTGCATGTTACTGTGGGAACATAAATCAAAGTGACCAACTGGGAACTTTTCCAACTAAAAACTAAGGAAAATTATATGCTTCACGGCATTATCCTGTATTGATGAAAAACTTGTGATGGAGAATCTCTAACACACTATACAAAAACATTTATTGATATTAATTTGTTATTATATTGATTTATTTTTATTTTACTATTATTACATTACCATTTTGAAACACACTCCAAAGCACTGGTTCAAATGAAAAGATTTGTAAAGTTTTATAACATAAGACCTGTGTATTAGGCAACAGGTTTATTTTTCCTTCATTAATAGATACATATCGAAAATGTTACAATAGTTAGGCTATTGTTTTGTAATTCAAATATTGTATAAAACACCATATATTTTAACTTTAATACAAAATATTAAAATACATATGCATGTTGTTTGAGAGTGTAGAGAGGTTTAACCCTCAAATATAAGCTTTTGCCTTTGGCTGATGACTGTCATTTCATGGGTATCAGTTCACAGCACCTGAAATAAAGTTATTTTAAGTGATCCAATTCAGTGACCTCAGACTGATTGTATATGCATTTCATTTCTTAATTTATGACCTTCTGAGTGCAATGCAGCTTGCAGGAATAATATCAACTCACTTTTTTATGGTTTCTTTATATATATAAAAAAATATGTAACTGTATGAAATGAAACTTTATTTATTTATTTGTTTGTTTTTCATCTATTTATTTGATTGTGGTTTTCATTGTGCAGAAGAGTGACTCTTGTGGTTTTGTTGTGTTTGGCTTTACTAACACCATGACGCATTATGAAATGAGCAATAGCTGCTAAAACCTGTGAAATGATGAGTCTATTCTTAAGTGTTCATCCCTTTACATTCAGTCAAAAATAATGTTGCTAGTAAGTAGATAAAATAAAACAATTTCAAACTTTGATTTATTCAATTAGTGTAACAAAAATGTCCATTTGTTTAAATTCTAGTCTTATTATATGAACTTTAATTGTGTGGAAAAGCTTTCCTCAATTGAATAAACCCAATTTAAAACAGTTACTCTGAGGGCATTATACTGTAGAGGACTCAAATGTCTGTGTCAAAAACTGTCATTAAAAAGTTTGAAGTACAGACTTAAGTCTGGTCTCATTTTAAAGAAAGACCCTGGATAGAATATTGTTGAATTATTCTTTTTTTTTTTTTATAAAAAAATAAAACTAAAAAAAGTTATAGAGGTTTAAGTTATGAAAATAACTTATGAATATTATTTTACATAAAATATATATTTTATGAAACATGTTGACCTCTAAAGCTCTAGAAAAAAAATAATTTGTTTGGGCGCAATACCAGATTTTCCCCATTAGATGCCAGCGAAGCTCCACTGGTTCACACAGATTTGCAGTAGTTGTTCGCTCTCAAATATTCCACACACACACACACACACACACACACACACCCACACACACACACACACACACACACACACACATATTTTTGTTTTTATAACTACACACATACAAACCACACGCTGACATCCATACCAACACACCCATACAATTATAGCTGCATAATCTATCCAATTTACCCATGTAAATGACTCAATTTACTATGCAGAAGCAGAATAAAGCAAGTATTAAAATTGGGTTTTAATGGGGACATTTCTGTCCTTAAGAACCTGAGTGGAACTACTTTGTGTACCTAGTGTAAAATTGATTTAATGAAGGAAATTGAGGTGAAATAGTATTGACTAATAAAATACAAACCCAGTTATGAGCCATAATGCAGTTGGCATTAAAAATGATCAAAAAACAAAAAACAAAACTGATGAGGGCTACATGTGGGCTGTGTGACTCATCTTAAGCAGAGAGAAACTCTCCTGCAGTTTGTCCTGCATGAAACCACAGGTCTTCTTCACAAGGGTCGCATTATCAGATGAGATGAACGAAGAGAGCGGGAAGATTTGTTCTTCTTTCCTTCAAATAAGGGCAGAAGTTGATATATCAAATTGAAAATATTCCTGAGCATGTCCTGGATTGTGTTTTCCCTGTCCGTTTGTTAATTGTATTATCAAGGTAAATAAAGCCAGTGAATGTGCCTCATGCATCCCTCCTGTATCTTCACCTGATACAATGATGAAAATAAAGTACTTTAAATTGAGAAAAAAAATGAAGAATGGAGAAAAGTCATGCAGCTCACCTTACTGTCTGCATGCATAATAATAATTTCAACCGTTATTTCATTAATGATAATTGTTGGGCAGCATGACTGTGCTGCTATGGATTTCACAGTTTTTTGTTTTGTTTTGTTTTTTTCTACAGTGTATTTTAAAGGTGTTGTGTGTGATTTTTTGTGGTATTGTGGTGAGGTTACGAATTGCAACCAACAAAAGTTAGTCTGCGTCTCTTTTTCTGTTCTCTTCTTTCCTTCAGTGGTTCTGCTTGTTAACAGGCTTATTAAGGATGAAATGACTCCATATTTAATATACACAGACTTTGTGGCTCAGATAAGGTCCAGTTCTGGTTTATTTATTTGCTCTTGGCTGACATGTGGCATTGCTATGGCCTGCTTGTGGCCCAGATCTGGCAAACAGGAGCGGTCCAGTCAAGTGCCGTCATTCCATGCTGCATGTGGGCCAGATCATCATTCCACACATGCCAGATGTGGGCCGGATCTGAGCCGAAACAATGTTGCTATCTGGGCTGGGTTTTAGGCCCTATAAAAGTGTTTTGTCTTTAAGCGGTGTTCATCAACATAGTAAGTAACGCTCCATGGTTAACATCAAAGCCTGATTGGATTGGTTTGGTTTTGTCAACTCAAACTAATACCATAGCCCTGAGTTTGATCAACTACCATCATGGTACAAGCCACAGGTTTATACTTTCATCTCATACATTAACATTCTGTTTCAGTTTTTTAGCATGCTATACATCAATACAGGCTACAATATTCTTTTTTTGTATGTACTTGTTCTAGTCTTGTTACTCAAACTTTAATTGACACTGACTGGAAGAATTTGTGCTTGTGTGTGTGAAACCACAAACACTCCAGGCCTTCAGAGGTGTTGCACTTTCAGATGAGCTGAACACTTTCATACAGCCAAATATGAGCTGGATGCATCATCAACACACTTCAGCTATATATAGATTCCTCACAGCAAATACCTGAGAATTAATATTTGCTTCATCATAACACATTTTAATTTTGATAAGGATGTTCTGAACATATGCCTTTTGTCTGCTATTTCTTTTGTCTGTTTCACCACTCAACCTCTGAAAGAACAGATTTTTAAATGTTTGATACCAATGAACCTTGAATATGCTAAATCCCCTGTGTTCAACCTAATAATCTTTCCCCTGGTTTCACAGACAACTAGCTTAAAGGGATAGTTCGGCCCAAAATTATGGATTACTTTTGTGAGGGATGCATGTACATTTTGGGACTTGAAGGAGGTGGACCCCATAACTTGACATTATAACCACTGAAAGATCTAAGACATTTTCTAAAATAACTGAAAATGTGTTTGTCTGAAAAAAGATTGACATATGGATCTCGAACGGCTTGAGGGTGAGTAAACCATGGGTTAAATATAAATCTTTTTTGGCCGAACAATCCCTTTAAGCTAGTTCCAGACTAGAATGCATGTTTGAGCTGTATTAACAAGCAACTTGCACTGGCATATCTTATATGTCACTGTCATTGTATTGTCTCAAGATTCACACAGTAAGTTATTTGTTGTTGTTGTTGTTGTCTAAGGCATCTTTATAAAAGCAACTTAAATGTCCTAATTGAACTAAGGTCTAATCCTGGTTTAATCTAAGCCCTGGTTGTGATGTGAACCCGGGCCTGAATTATAGATCTTAAGCCCTGATGAAGATGTAGAGGCAGGTTTCTGCATAAAAAAACATGGAAAGCAACATGAGATGATGAACATACAGTAGACTTTGACCCTATTTGACTGCAGACAGAGGATTCATTGACTCCTTCCTCATCCACAAAGCATAAAGTTTTATATTAATTTATTGATAACTAATTTTTTTATAAAAGCTGAATTTAAGCAATAATCTCTTTTACAATAAGTGTTTAGTTTATAGCACTGAACTGACTTAGTAGAGGCCAAGTAGTTGTTGGCATGTTGTGTCTGTTAGTTTTCTCATTCTTTTTCTGATCCCTTTGCCACTGACAGCCAGAACCATGTGCAATTATATGTGTGGCGAGCAGGACGAGGTCGAGGGCCGTGGGAGGACGGCGCGAGGCCGGTGGCGTGATTGATAATGAGCGGAGGAGCGGAAGCATAACTGGAGGAGCGACGACAGTGGAGATCGAGAGAGGAACAGGCCTGAATTTATGTTGTGTTTTGTTTTATTATATGTGTCGACCGTGAGGAAACATTCTTGAATATTCACCAGTTCCTGCCTCCTTCTTCCCATAACATCTGAACCTCGTTACACTATGCATGAAATTTGGTACAGTTGTAGAGCAGGTTCTGAAAAAACATCTGATCAAATCTGGGGTCAGGCTCTCTCTCAAAACAACTTTTTAAATTTCACATTGACATCGGGTGACTGGGAACGAGTGGGTGGACCTGAAGGTGACAGACTCTGTGAAACAGGAAATTCAGATGATATCATTTTTTTCCTTTTCCACCTCTATGTACTTGTCATTGTTTCAAATGTCATTCTGAAAATAAAAAAGCAAACACTTTGTTTTCTGCTAGTATAGGTTTCTAAATACTTCCAAAATATTCTTGAGTAAATACAAATACAATTTTTTTTTCTTTTCCAGTCCACAAAATTCAAACAGGTATACGAAATCTTTAGCTTAAATTTTATTATCATTATTATTATTATTTTAATGACGATTATTTTCAACCTTCATTCTGACCCTCTGTCTAAAATCATCACAATCAAGGCGCGACTCATTTAAGGCTTTTCAATAAACAGCCACTATTACCACTATTACGATTGGCTACAATTGTCATTGTAAAGTAAACAGTATCAACGGCCACTATTGCATGTAAGCATGTGAGCGCACCTACTGGTCAAAATGTCTGCTGATATGTCATAATACCTGTAGTGGCTTTCCTATAGGCCAGGGAAAGGTGGTGAGATGTTCTTCATGCATAGTTTGGCATAGACAATGACAATGATATCCGTTTCAAAATGCTTTGTTGTCCATTAATGAAATGTATAGACTGTCTTACAGAGTTTAAAAGCATATGGTAAGAACCAAAACAATTTTGATCGAATTAACATCCTGTTTTTTCACTTTTACTCCATCAAAATGTGTCCAATCCTCACCAAAACTCATTGAGATCATTTGTGTGCTTGGCCTCATAACTGCTACTTGCAACGATAGATCCTATTCAAAACAAAAAGAGCTATGAGACTGTCTGACTCATTTAGTGTTGTGATGTGAACTGAACCCATGATTGATGTGTTGTGTCTCTTCCAGCAGAAATCTGGAGAAAAAGATTCACATTTCCATGATCAGAATCTGGTCATCATGATGTCAAACCTGTTTGCTGCTGGTAATGACACGACCGGCATGACACTGATGCTCATGGACAAATATCCAAATATATTGCATGGTTTATGGACTTCAAACTTTAGGTCACTTTTTATTCTAAAGCTTTTCAAAGTGAACACACCGATTTTCACCTCTTTTGCGTTTAAAATAGTTTGAACACATCCAAATGATAAACTTTCACTCTATGATGGTTAAATTTAGTAGTTAATCAGCGAATCACGTGTGCCGAACCGTGTGGCAGCTGGTCCGGACGGATCACAGATTAATGTAGCCTAGGCATTTCATCACCCCAAATTACGTAGTAAAATCTGACCCTGTCAAAAAAAGGCAGAGTGCTTTTTGCAATTGAGTCGTTCACACCTTAAACAAACCGTACCAGAGTTCGTTTGGAACCGGACCGAGACCACCTATTCAGCCGGGTCTCGGTACGGTTGTTTGGTCCGCACCCCGAGTGCGATTGCTGTATTCACACCTGCCCAAAAGATCCGCACCAAGGGGGGAAACGAACTTGAGTTCGATTCAATCGAACCAAACAAGTCAGGTGTGAATACACCCTCAAATAACTGAAAGCACAAAATTTCCAACCTTGAAGCAAATGGGCTACAGCATCAGAAGACCAAACCAGGACAGATGAGAACAGGAAACTGAGACTACAATTCAAAAATTAATAGAATAATAGAAATTGGCAAAACTTTGCCTGGTCTGATGAGTCTTCATTCGACATTCAGATGGTAAGGTCAGAATTTGGCATAAACAGCATGCATCCTGCCTTGTATCAGGGGTTTGGGCTGTTAGTGGTGGTGTAATGGTGTAGAGGTTATTTTCTTGCCACACTTTTGGCCCCTTAGTACCAATAGAGCATTGATTAAACACCACAGCCTATCTGAGTATTGTTGCTGACCATGTCCATCTCTTGATGACCACAGTGCCCATCTTTGATGGCTACTTCCAGCAGGACAACACACACGTCACAAAGCTCAATCACCTCAGACTGGTTTCTTGAACATGACAGTGAGTCACTAAACTCAAACGGCCTCCAAAGTCACCAGATCTCAATCCAGTAGAGTAGCTTTGGGATGTGCTGGAACAGGAGATTCGCATCATGGACGAGCAGAGGATAAATCTGCAGCAACTGCGAGATGCTATCATGTCAATATGAATCAAAATCTCTGAGGTGGAATATTTCCAGCACCTTGTTGAATCTATGCTACAAAGAATTAAGGAAGTTCTGAAGGCAGAAAGGGGTCCAACCTGGTACTAGCAAGGTAATAAAGTGGCCAGCTGGTGTATTTCATGAGTTGCAACCGGCTTCAGATCACCCTGTTTCCAGCAGTCCTGGTTCAGTGTGTTTGTGTGTGGTTCAGTGTGTTTGATAGGGTTGGAGCTGAACTCTGCAGAACAGTGGGTCCCCAGTAGCGGGACTTAATCAGTTTCAAGTGTTTACATGGGTTTTTGCAGGAAATTCATGATCTTATTCAACTTTTTAAATATTATTTGTAAGGCCTTTTTTATGTGATAGAAACAGTGGAGATGAAACCGAATTGACAGGGGAGATGAGTTGGAGGATAGAACGGGAATTACTTATTTTATATTTATTTTTCTTTTTTTAATTCAGAATGTCTTCCAATTTTAACTTTCATAGAGTCAGAACTTCTCGAAGTACAACTTAGCCTTTGTCCAGTGTGAAACCACACGTAGACCTTCACAAGTGTTGCGTTATGATGAGCTCAACAGTTTAGTTGAGCTAAATGCATCAAGATCACACCTCAGCTATTATTTCTCATAAAAGACACACACACACATTATAAGCAATATAAAAAGCAACTCCAACCACTTCATCTGTTTGTTTAAAGAGTCGTTGTCGTCTGGCTGTGAGTGACTGACTTTTCTGATCTTCTCCTTTTGTCATTGAGTTCCTGAAAAACAACAAAAAGAAAACTCAGAATTTGACAAAACCAGACAGTATTTTCAGGTAAGTTTGGGGGTAAAGTACAAGGTCAAGGTATATATATATATAAATTAAGTATTTGTGAAAGGTTGTGGTGCTTTTGGATGTCTTTCAGCACCTGTTCTTCACTAGATCTGTAGATCATCAGAGGGATTTGACTGAATCAAGATGCTGCTGATCATTGAAGCTTTTCTCATTTTAGATGCTCTAGGACAGGTAAGCTTGTGTTCTAGTATGAATATCGCCCGTTTCACACATACTCCGTTTGCAGTGCGTATGCGGTGCGTATTTTTTTCCGTACCCATGTTAACAGGTTAGAGCTTTCACACAGCACGCGGATGCGGTCCGTCGATCCGTTCCAGTTGCGGTGCATATACAGCGGTACAGAGATCGTTTCCACACGAGTCTATTTTTGCTGTGCTGACAGTGCATGCTTCGTGTTCAAAATGAACACAGATTGACCTGAAATGTAGTAATTTCGCGCTCGTTTTTTTTTTGTAGTAAAAACGAGCGCGTCGGAACTGTGGTCCTGCACGCGGGAGGGGCCGACATCAGGCTGCGACAGACAGAGATTCTGAAGAAAGACTTCAGGAATCTGATCGATACGGTAAGCAGCACATCGCCTGATATAACGATCATTGTGTCAGGACCGCTTCCCACGTACCGACTAGGTCATGAAAAGTTTAGTAGATTATTCACGCTAAATGAATGGTTAATATCATGGTGCAATGAGCAGAAACTGCTCTTTGTAAATAATTGGAATCTGTTTTGGGAGCGTCCTAGGCTTTACCGTGCTGATGGCTTACACCCAAGCAGATTCGGATCGGATCTTCTGTCAGATAACATCTCCAAAATGTTAAATACCTTTTGACTAGTAACCAAAAGTTCAAATCATAGTCTCTGCTGCACCAAATTAACTGATATAAATAGTGTAGAACATTGCATAGAAACTGTGTCTATTCCTCGTTTAGTGAGATCAAATAATAAATCTACTGCAGGATCTAGAAAAAATCTAATTGTTATTAAACCAGAAAATATTGCTATTAGTAACCAAAAACAATTTCTAAAGCTAGGTCTTCTAAACATTAGATCACTCACACCTAAGGCAGTTATTGTAAATGAAATAGTCACAGATAATAGCTTCGATGTACTTTGCCTTACTGAAACTTGGCTTAAACCATATGATTATTTCGGTCTAAATGAGTCTACTCCATTAGGATACTCCTATAAGCACGAACCCCGTCTGATTGGTCGTGGCGGCGGTGTTGCAGCGGTCTATAGAGATATTCTCAATGTTACTCAGAAAACGGGTTATAAGTTTATTTCGTTTGAAATACTTGTACTAAATGTTACGCTCTTAGATGTTAGAAAAAAATCCATATTATCTCTAGCCTTGGCTACCATATATAGACCGCCTGGGCCTTACGCTGATTTCCTAAAAGAGTTTGCAGATTTTCTCTCAGATCTATTGGTCAATGTAGATAAAGCATTAATTGTTGGAGATTTTAACATACACGTAGATAATCCAAGTGATGCGTTAGGGGCTGCGTTTATAGATTTATTAAATTCCTTTGGGGTCAAACAAAACGTCACCGGACCAACTCATCGTCTTAATCACACACTCGATTTAATTATATCATATGGATCCGATCCAACCGATATAGATATCATTCCACAAAGTGATGATGTCACTGACCATTACTTGGTAACTTGCATATTACGTACTGCTGTAATATGTCATGCGGCGCCGCGTTTTCGACCAGGCAGAACAATCCTTCCATCCACCATAGATAATTCCTCGAGTTGCTTGTCTGATCTGTCTCAGCTGCTGCCTGAACCCAAACAAACAGATGAACTAGAAGAACTAGCTAGCAGTATGAGCACCATTCTCTCAAGATCATTGGATGTTGTTGCACCCGTTAGATTAAAAAAGGTCACAGAGAAAATTAAAGCACCATGGTACAATAATACTACGCATGTTCTAAAGAGAGAAACCCGTAATTTAGAGCGTAAATGGAAACAAACTAATTTAGAGGTCTTTAGAATCGCGTGGAAAGACCGTATGTCACGTTATAAAAAGGCCCTAAAAGCGGCCAGGGCTGAGCATCTCCGCAAACTAATAGAAAACAACCAAAACAATCCTAGGTTTTTATTTAACACCGTGGCTAGACTAACAAATAAACAGACGTCACCCGAACAAAATATCCCGTTACAGTTTAGTAGTAATGATTTCATGAACTTCTTCTCTGAGAAAATAGAAAACATCAGAACCACAATTGTAAACGTTCAATCCTCAATCACACCTTATAATTCAGCCTCAATTTTCCCCCCGCAAGAACAATTACAGTGCTTTACAACTATAGAACAAAAAGAGTTAAATAAACTTATCACTTCATCTAAAACAACAACATGTTTATTAGATCCTATACCAACTAAACTACTGAAGGAAGTGTTACCTGTAGTGGAAGAGCCACTCCTCAATATTATTAACTCGTCTTTATCTTTAGGTCATGTTCCAAGAACATTTAAACTGGCAATGATAAAACCTCTCATTAAGAAACCACAATTAGACCCGCATAATCTAGCAAATTATAGACCCATTTCAAATCTACCTTTTATGTCTAAAATACTAGAAAAAGTTGTGTCCACTCAACTGGGCTCTTTCTTGCAAGAAAATGATATCTATGAAAAGTTTCAGTCAGGATTCAGGCCGCATCATAGCACTGAAACTGCGCTCGTTAAAATCACAAATGATTTACTCTTAGCTTCTGACCAAGGCTGCATCTCAATACTAGTTTTACTTGATCTAAGTGCTGCGTTCGATACTATAGATCATACAATACTCTTAGATCGACTACAAAATTATACTGGTGTTCAAGGACAAGCATTAAGCTGCTTTAGATCATACTTATCAGACCGCTACCATTTTGTCTATTTAAATGGAGAAAAATCGATCATAATTCCAGTAAACTATGGAGTGCCGCAAGGATCTGTGTTGGGCCCTCTGTTATTCTCAATATATATGCTGCCACTTGGAAATATTATAAGGAAACATGGAATTAGTTTCCATTGTTATGCTGATGACACTCAAATATATATTTCATCACGGCCGGATGAAAACGCTAAATTATCCAAATTGACAGAGTGTGTTAAAGATATAAAAGATTGGATGACGCATAATTTTCTTTTATTAAATCCAGACAAGACAGAGGTAATACTTATCGGTTCAAAAAACCGCCCACAGAACCTCTCACAATACAACTTTGACATCGTAGGATGTCCTGTTACTTTATCCTCTACAGTAAAAGACCTGGGTGTTATACTTGATTGTAACCTGTCTTTTGAAAATCATATTTCGTATGTTACAAAAACAGCCTTTTTCCACCTTAGAAACATTGCTAAGCTACGTAATATGCTATCAGTTTCTGATGCAGAAAAGTTAGTTCATGCATTCATGACCTCGAGACTAGATTACTGTAATGCTTTATTAGCCGGTTGTCCTGCATCCTCAATAAACAAGCTACAGTTAGTCCAAAATGCACCGATTTTATCATCACTATATTGGCTACCTATAAAGTTCCGTATTAATTATAAGGTATTGCTATTGACTTATAAAGCCCTAAACGGCTTAGCTCCAGTCTATTTAACGGATCTTCTATCACCCTATAATCCATCACGCTCTTTAAGATCAATAAATTCAAGGCTTTTGGTCATACCTAGGATATCCAGATCAACCAAAGGAGGGAGAGCATTTTCGCATTTGGCTCCAAAACTCTGGAATAGCCTTCCTGATACTGTTCGTTACTCGGACTCACTCTCCCAGTTTAAAACTAGATTAAAGACGCATCTTTTCAGCCAGGCATTCATATAATATTGTTAATCTCACAGTTTCAAACTTCAATCCGGCCTCTAGTTCATAAATGCCAGAGGAGAACTGGCCCCCGACTGAGCCTGGGTTCTCCCAAGTTTTTTTTTTCTCCATTAGGTCACCTGATGGAGTTTTAGGACACCATTAGGTCACTTGATGGAGTTTTTCGGTTCCTTGCCACTGTTGCTTTTGGTTTGCTCAGTTGGGGATATTTTGGGGATATTTAATTTTATTCTATCAATTAATAAATTCCACTAGAAACAAACTTTGTTGTATTATTTTATTTTAATACTGTGAAGCTGCTTTGATACAATCTGTATTGTGAAAAGCGCTATACAAATATACTTGATTTGATTTGATTTGATTAATTTCACCATAAATGCATAAATGCATTTCATTTAATAAAATATAGTAATCTCACCGTAAATGTACTTAATTAAATACTACTTTTTCACAGTCATCTTTTTACTTTAAGACCGGGGTAAAGCAAGGAAAACTACAAGTTACCTCAACAAGGTCGACATAATGAACAACACTCGTCTCATTCGTGGAGGTGGAAAAACAAATTCTTTGTGACATGCAATATTTATTGTATTAAAATTTAAATGCAAAAGAAAAGGCATGAGAGTCGGTGGTTTTTGTCAATTTTAAGTTTTAATTTAAAATGTTTGTGATTTTAATATAAGTACATGGTTAAATATTTGACCACTTGCTTGAGCAACTAGTAGAATTAATGCATGGAATAATAGGCCTACGTTGTTTAAATTGTGTTTAAACGTGCATATACGTCCATTAAAGAGTGTATGTGTAGCCTACAAAGAGGATCGCAATGATGACAAAACTTTGTTTTAATTGTAAAAGTTGCTGCATAACTTCTGGATTCGAAATAAAAATAGTGAGTATCTGTTTCTGGTAGGCTACAGCCGCGGATCAGTTATTCACTGCAAACGCAGCATATGTGAAAGCACTTTAGCGCGTTCTGCTCCTGTACCGCAAAGGCTACACACTGCCCTGAGAGTATGTGTGAACCGGGCGTATTACAGACATGAATAGTGATGATGTGATCATTATGATTCCTGTTGCTTCAGGATCACAGAGCTGCTGCTGTTGAAGGACAGATATATCCATTGGATATGGCACTGGATTCTGTCGATGATCAATATAATGGCTGCACAGGAAAAATGGAACGTTTGGTGAAGACCAAATATCTGAAGGAGGAACTTGCTAACTCAAATGATTTTAGAAATGCTTGGAAATTGTGTGAAAAGAATGTTTCATTTTGGAACATGTTCAGCAAATTAAAAAGAGAACATAAAATTGCCATCTATGTGTACACTCACCCAACTTTTAAAATATATCTTAAATTCAACAATGACACTCGTAATGGCAAACAAAACTACACAGACAAAACATACAAATGGTATTCACTACAATTTTTGTTAACAGATGCAACACAGATTCTAAAGAAAAAACAAAATGGATGTTTTGATACTTTCCGTGGTACAAATGTTGAATTTAAAGGGGATGTTTCTGCGGACATTCGTTTTGGCTCATTTACATCCTCCTCTTTTGATCGTTTCAGAGCAAAAGCATTTGGAAATAAATCTTGTTTTGAAATCCACACTTGTAAAGGTGCTAATGTTACAAAATACTCAAGGCTTCCTTATGAGAAAGAGGTGCTGATTCCTCCATATGAGACGTTTAAAGTCACTGCTGTCAAGACAAAAGGTCAGGAAGGTGCCTGGTGTGACACTGTGTTTGTGCTGAATCACACTGGTACAAGAAGTGACCTGAACTGTGCTCTATTCAAGAAACCATCCAAGACCAAAACAAAGTTCTTAGTGCTTTGAATATAGATGCACATCAGTTTAGGACAATACATGATTATAAACATCTCTGTAGTGACACTGGGTTTACTTTGAAAGGCCCTGGAAAAAGAAGTTACCTGAACTGTGCAGTGGCATCCAACAGTGGAAAAGAAGATGCTTTCTTTAATGTTGTACCAGATTATTTTGTTGTGTTCACCAACCTACCAGTTAACCTGTAGATAATAAACATTGTTGTTATTGAACATTGATTGTTTTGTTTTACTGAATCACAGCCTTTGTCTGATTGTACGATTAAGGTAAACTTCAGCAAATTATTGTACCTAAGTTTTTTATTGTTATTATTCAGATTCAACTTCTGTCAATTAAATAAATATTTCAAAGCATCTTTTTTTTTACTCATAATTCTCTTCGATAAACAAAACATTTTGTGACTGCATGTTACTGTGGGAACATAAATCAAAGTGACCAATTGGGAACTTTTCCAACTAAAAACTAAGGAAAATTATATGCTTCACGGCATTATCCTGTATTGATGAAAAACTTGTGATGGAGAATCTCTAACACACTATACAAAACATTTATTGATATTAATTTGTTATTATATTGATTTATTTTTATTTTACTATTATTACATTACCATTTTGAAACACACTCCAAAGCACTGGTTCAAATGAAAAGATTTGTAAAGTTTTATAACATAAGACCTGTGTATTAGGCAACAGGTTTATTTTTCCTTCATTAATAGATACATATCGAAAATGTTACAATAGTTAGGCTATTGTTTTGTAATTCAAATATTGTATAAAACACCATATATTTTAACTTTAATACAAAATATTAAAATACATATGCATGTTGTTTGAGAGTGTAGAGAGGTTTAACCCTCAAATATAAGCTTTTGCCTTTGGCTGATGACTGTCATTTCATGGGTATCAGTTCACAGCACCTGAAATAAAGTTATTTTAAGTGATCCAATTCAGTGACCTCAGACTGATTGTATATGCATTTCATTTCTTAATTTATGACCTTCTGAGTGCAATGCAGGTTGCAGGAATAATATCAACTCACTTTTTAATGTTTTCTTTATATATATAAAAAATATGTAACTGTATGAAATGAAACTTTATTTATTTATTTGTTTGTTTTTCATCTATTTATTTGATTGTGGTTTTCATTGTGCAGAAGAGTGACTCTTGTGGTTTTGTTGTGTTTGGCTTTACTAACACCATGACGCATTATGAAATGAGCAATAGCTGCTAAAACCTGTGAAATGATGAGTCTATTCTTAAGTGTTCATCCCTTTACATTCAGTCAAAAATAATGTTGCTAGTACGTAGATAAAATAAAACAATTGAAAACTTTGATTAATTCATTTAGTTTAACAAAAAATGTCAATTTGTTTAAATTCTAGTCTTCTTATATGAACTTTAATTGTGTGGAAAAGCTTTCCTCAATTGAATGAACACAATTTAAAACAGTTACTCTGAGGGCATTATACTGTAGAGGACTCAAATGTCTGTGTCAAAAACTGTCATTAAAAAGTTTGAAGTACAGACTTAAGTCTGGTCTCATTTTAAAGAAAGACCCTGGATAGAATATTGTTGAATTAATCTTTTTTTTTTTATAAAAAAATAAAACAAAAAAAAAAGTCATAGAGGTTTAAGTTATGAAAATAACTTATGAATATTATTTTACATACAATATATATTTTATGAAACATGTTGACCTCTAAAGCTCCTAGAAAAAAAATAATTTGTTTGGGCGCAATACCAGATTTTCCCCATTAGATGCCAGCGAAGCTCCACTGGACTCAATATACTATGCAGAAGCAGAATAAAGCAAGTATTTACTTTATAGGCCTAACCTGAGAAATTGGCACCATCTAGTAAAAAATAGTAAAACATTTAATGAAAGAATGAAAGCTTTTTAATAAAGATTGCATTATTTTGTAGTCAAATGCCCTGTGATTAAAATTGGGTTTTAATGGGGACATTTCTGTCCTTAAGAACCTGAGTGGAACTACTTTGTGTACCTATAGTGTAAAATTGATTTAATAAAGGAAATTGAGGTGAAATAGTATTGACTAATAAAATACAAACCCAGTTATGAGCCATAATGCAGTTGGCATTAAAAATGATCAAAAAACAAAAAACAAAACTGATGAGGGCTACATGTGGTCTGTGTGACTCATCTTAAA
This sequence comes from Vimba vimba, assembly GCA_022828995.1. Lineage (NCBI taxonomy): Eukaryota > Metazoa > Chordata > Actinopteri > Cypriniformes > Leuciscidae > Vimba > Vimba vimba. Next base: position 20,732,434 of record CM040817.1, on the reverse strand, counting down.
GGAACACTCCACCGTTTTTTGAAATGGGGCTTATTCACCTTCTTTCCTACATTTAGATAGGTAGGCAAATGCATTTTTGTCTCAGTGCATGCATTGTTTTTAGCATGTCCTGAGTAAAAGTGACATAAAAAAAAAAACACCTAATTACTTCTTGTGGCCTGCGTATTCACAACAAGTACAAATAGCGATGCAGATTAACACTAGGTGATTTCCTAGGCAGATATTGACTTGGGACTATATTAGGGGGAAACACAGGCAAAGCACTGCTACTTGGGCGCAGAGATATCACGCCCATGTAGCAGTGCTTCGCCTGTGCTTCCCCCTAATATAGTCCTTAATATATAAGTCAATATCTGCCTAGGAAATCGCCTAGTGTTAATCTGCATCGCTATTTGCACTCGTTGTGAATACGCAGGCCACAAGAAGTAATTAGGTGGAGTTTTTTATTTTTTATATCACTTTTACTCAGGACATGCTAGCTGGCAACAAAGGATTCCATTCATTATGCTAAGCTAAGCTAGCACCGACCCTGTCAAACTAAAACAATGCATGCACTGAGACAAAAATGCATTATCTAAATGCATTATCTAAATGCATTATCTAAATGTAGGAAAGAAGGTGAATAAGCCCTATTTCAAAAAACGGTGGAGTGTTCCTTTAAGCAGAGAGAAACTCAGAGTTTGTCCTGCATGAAACCACAGGTCTTCTTCACAAGGGTTGCATTATCAGATGAGATGAACGAAGACAGCAGGAAGATTTGTTCATCTTTCCTTCAAATAAGGGCAGAAGTTGATATATCAACTATTATGATTGAAAATATTCCTGAGCATGTCCTGGATTGTGTTTTCCCTGTCCGTTTGTTAAAGGAGCTGTATGTAAGAAATGTATTTCAATTAATCATAAAATGGCCCTGATATGTCACTAGACATTAAAGCTACACTGTGTGATTTTTACCCCCATCTAGCGGTGAAATTGTATATGACTACCCAGTGAATATTAGGGTGTATTCACACCAGGAAAGTCCGATAGTTCACTTGCTTTGGTCCGGACCAAATAGAATGTTGATTTTTTTTGTTTGGTACGGTTCGCTTTCACACTGCTCTTTTTGCAAGTGAACCAAAATGTGTAAACAAAACCACACGTGTGCTAAGGTCGTCCATTCATTGGACAGTAATCCTCAAGCAGGGAAAAGCAGGAAGTGCACAAACAGGCTCAGCATGGAGATATTTCGTAATGTAATATTTGTTATTTTACTGATTTGGTGTTATTCTCTACACACGCAATATATAGAAACTTTATGGTATAGATAAAAGCCCGCCCGCACCGACAATTGATTGCTTGAGTCCTTACATGCGCTTCGTGAGGCACACTAGCGCACACACACACGCAAGGTCTCACGCTCCCTCTCTCTCTGCCGTGCGCGCGCTCTTGCTCGCTCGCTCGCTTTAGACACCATTATGCCAAAATGTCCGTTTTGTTAAGTATCCTCATAAGAGCAGTCAAATAAAAAGACGCAGTTTTCTGTAGTTGGGTCGGTTCATGTTCACACCGTAAACGAACCGTACCTAGAGTTCGTTTGGAACCGTACCGAGACCACCTCTTCAGCTGGGTCTCGGTTCGATTGTTTGGTCCGCACCCGAGTTCGATTGCTGTATTCACACCTGCCCAAAAGGTCCGCACCAAGGGGGGAAACGAACTAGAGTTCGATTCAATCGAACCAAACGAGGCAGGTGTGAATACACCCTAAGTTTCTGTTCCTCTCAATTCCGAGGGCGTTTTAACTCCTACGGTGGCCGTATTATTCCAAGATTAACATGGCTTCCAGTTATCGACTTCATCCATGACAATAATAAATAATAACTATACGTCTAAAATGAATAAAACTACAGGACAGATGTCAGGAGGTAAACGTCACCCTTGGAATCAGCCATCCCAGCGTAATCAGATTAGGCTAACGTTACAATGTGTACAAAGTAAAAGCAATTAAAAATAACTAAAATTTTCAGTGTCCTTTTTTTATATAGCTTAAAAAATTGCGCCTTTAAAACTATTCATCACCTGTGATCCGTCGCAGCACAGATTTATGTTACAAGGTAACGTTAAACAACACTTTTTCACCATTGACGCGAGGATGAAGTTATACTAGAGGTCATTCTGGCGTTATGCACAACCATGCTATGGTTAGACAAGCAACTATAAAACTTCGAATTTACACAAATGAATTACAACAGGCTGAATTACCTGTCGAGAAGAAAGCAGGCAACCTCGGCGTCCGTTTTAAAATCTTCTCCTCATGAGCTCTTTCCATCTGGGAAAAGTTACTCCAATATTGACTATGGTCTTGCTGATTTGTCTGTCGCATTGACGTTTTAATTCTCTCTTTCAAATGTGAGTACGCACACACACACACACACACTATCTTTCAAATCTGCCGGCGCTCGCGAGTAATCTCCCCCACGCATTCGTCACGGTGTCACTGAGTGAAAAACGCAAAAGGCGAAGCTTGAATTTACAGGCATGTCCCTCTTTGGCTAATGTAGTTTCAAGATGGAGGGGCAACATGGCGACCTGCATTCGAACCCCTCACCCGTATGTACTTTCAATGGCAGATTATAAACTTAAGAGAATACTTTATTACTTGAAAGAAGTAAATATAAATTAATGAGCACATATATTTTTGAAAGAACTAAGTGTTTTTTGCTAAGAATCAACTAAAAAAGTTACACAGTGTAGCTTTAAGAAATCATGTTCATTTCAAATACTAATATCACTGACAACAGTAGTCCGGCCAGGATATTGTCATTTAAAAGTGAAGTTGCAGCCCTTAACTGATGTTGATGTTGTCATGTTGTGTTTTGGCCTGATGCCCCACCCTCCACCTATCTACCAATCACAAAGTCAGTTGTGTTTCAGCATCCGGGTTGCCAGCTCTGCTCTAGTTACCACAGCTGCAGCTACAAACGTGTCAGCCTACGTTCCTGCTGGATCCTGCAGCCTATCTGGCAAACTCGAGTCAGGGGGGAGGGGGATCGGATACACTGCTCTACAGTAATTTGAAAGTGATTGCAGTACCAGTTTTGGCCACAATCTTACATACAGTTCCTTTAATTGTATTATCAAGGTAAATAAAGCCAGTGAATGTGCCTCATGCGTACCTCCTGTATCTACACCTGATACAATGATGACTTTTTTTGATTTTTTTTTTTTTCTACAGTGTATTTTAAAGGTGTTGTGTGTGATTTTTAGTTGCATTGTGGTGAGGTTATGAATTGCAACCAACAAAAGTTAGTCTGTGTTTCTTTTTCTGTTCTCTTCTTTCCTTCAGTGATTCTGCTTGTTAACAGGCTTATTAAGGCTGAGATGACTCCATATTTAATATACACAGATTTTGTGGCTCAGATAAGGTCCAGTTCTGGTTTATTTCTTTGCTCTTGGCTGACATGTGGCATTGCTATGGCCTGCTTGTGGCCCAGATCCGGTCTGCCCAAGTGCCGTCATTCCACACTGCATGTGGGCCAGATCATCATTCCCCATGTGCCAGATGTGGGCCGGATCTGGGCCGAAACAATGTTGCTATCTGGGCTGGGTTTTAGGCCCTATAAAAGTGTTTTGGCTTTAAGCGGTGTTCATCAACATTGTAACTAACGCTCCATGGTTAACATCAAAGCCTAATTGGATTGGTTTGGTTTTGTCAACTCAAACTAATACCATAGCCCTGAGTTTGATCAACTACCATCATGGTACAAGCCACAGGTTTATACTTTCATCTCATACATTAACATTCTGTTTCAGTTTTTTAGCATGCTATACATCAATACAGGCTACAATATTCTTTTTTTGTATGTACTTGTTCTAGTCTTGTTACTCAAACTTTAATTGACACTGACTGGAAGAATTTGTGCTTGTGTGTGTGAAACCACAAACACTCCAGGCCTTCAGAGGTGTTGCACTTTCAGATGAGCTGAACACTTTCATACAGCCAAATATGAGCTGGATGCATCATCATCACACTTCAGCTATATATAGATTCCTCACAGCAAATACCTGAGAATTAATATTTGCTTCATCATAACACATTTTAATTTTGATAAGGATGTTCTGAACATATGCCTTTTGTCTGCTATTTCTTTTGTCTGTTTCACCACTCAACCTCTTAAAGAACAGGTTTTTAAACGTTTGATACCAATGAACCTTGAATGCTAAATCCCCTGTGTTCAACCTAATAATCTTTCCCCTGGTTTCACAGACAACTAGCTTAAAGGGATAGTTCGGCCCAAAATTATGGATTACTTTTGTGAGGGATGCATGTACATTTTGGGACTTGAAGGAGGTGGACCCCATAACTTGACATTATAACCACTGAAAGATCTAAGACATTTTCTAAAATAACTGAAAATGTGTTCGTCTGAAAAAAGATTGACATATGGATCTCGAACGGCTTGAGGGTGAGTAAACCATGGGTTAAATATCATTTTTGGCCGAACTATCCCTTTAAGCTAGTTCCAGACTAGAATGCATGTTTGAGCTGTATTAACAAGCAACTTGCACTGGCATATCTTATATGTCACTGTCATTGTATTGTCTCAAGATTCACACAGTAAGTTATTTGTTGTTGTTGTTGTTGTCTAAGGCATCTTTATAAAAGCAACTTAAATGTCCTAATTGAACTAAGGTCTAATCCTGGTTTAATCTAAGCCCTGGTTGTGATGTGAACCCGGGCCTGAATTATAGATCTTAAGCCCTGATGAAGATGTAGAGGCAGGTTTCTGCATAAAAAAACATGGAAAGCAACATGAGATGATGAACATACAGTAGACTTTGACCCTATTTGACTGCAGACAGAGGATTCATTGACTCCTTCCTCATCCACAAAGCATAAAGTTTTATATTAATTTATTGATAACTAATTTTTTTATAAAAGCTGAATTTAAGCAATAATCTCTTTTACAATAAGTGTTTAGTTTATAGCACTGAACTGACTTAGTAGAGGCCAAGTAGTTGCTGGCATGTTGTGTCTGTTAGTTTTCTCATTCTTTTTCTGATCCCTTTGCCACTGACAGCCAGAACCATGTGCAATTATATGTGTGGCGAGCAGGACGAGGTCGAGGGCCGTGGGAGGACGGCGCGAGGCCGGTGGCGTGATTGATAATGAGCGGAGGAGCGGAAGCATAACTGGAGGAGCGACGACAGTGGAGATCGAGAGAGGAACAGGCCTGAATTTATGTTGTGTTTTGTTTTATTATATGTGTCGACCGTGAGGAAACATTCTTGAATATTCACCAGTTCCTGCCTCCTTCTTCCCATAACATCTGAACCTCGTTACACTATGCATGAAATTTGACATGAAATTTGGTACAGTTGTAGAGCAGGTTCTGAAAAACCATTTGGGAACGAGTGGGTGGAGCTGAAGGTGACAGACTCTGTGAAACAGGAAATTCAAATGATATCATTTTTTTCATTTTCGACCTCTATGTACTTGTCATTGTGTCAAATGTCATTCTGAAAATAAAAAAGCAAACACTTTGTTTTCTGCTAGTATAGGTTTCTAAATACTGCCAAAATAATCTTGAGTAAATACAAATACAAATTTTTTTCTTTTTCCAGTCCACAAAATTCAAACAGGTATACGAAATCTTTAGCTTAAATTTTATTATTATTAGGGCCTGAGCACCGATGGTGTGAGGACCCTATTGTTTTTGCTCCATTTCTTCTTCTTCTTCTTCTTCTTCTTCTTCTTCTTCTTCAAAGTGAATCGTTTTTTAGAGGGCCTTAACATGCTCGAAAACTCATGAAACTTTGCACACGCTTCAGAAGTGGTGAAAATTTACATGTGATATGGTTTTCAAAATTGGGGGGGGGCAAATTCGGTAAATTATTGCCCCCACATTTTGCCCCGGCTCCTGGTTTCATGTACAGGTATGAAATTTGGTACATACATGTAATGACCCAATACCTACAAAAAAGTCTCTTGGAGCATAGCCCTAAACACAACAGGAAGTCAGCTATTTTGAACTTCCTGTCAGATTTTGGGCATTTTTTGACATTTCCTGATGTTGTACTTTAACGAACTCCTCCTACAGTTTTGATCTGATCCTCTTCAAATTTGGTGAGTGTAATCTTAAGGCCTTTGCGATGTTAAATTGCGAAGATCTAGAGTTTTCGTCGAAGGGTGTGCTCTCGGCGGCCTGACAAACGTACACCCAATTTCGGCCTTTTGGTGATATATGCATGATCAGATAAGTTCTCTGTCAATATTGCTTGCAGTTCCGATGTTGCTAGGCAACCACAGACAGCCTGCAGTAACTCAGGCATTCAATGTCCAATCTGCCCCAAACTTCACATGTTTGATAAGAGTCCTGTCCTGAACACATGAACATGCTCATATTTGGTTATAGCAATAGCGCCACCTGCTGGTATCAGGAGGTGTGGCAAATACAAAACGTGCTCGAAAAATCATGAAACTTTGCACACGCTTCAGAAGTGGTGAATATTTACGTGTGATGTGGTTTTCAAAATTGGGTGGGGCAAAATGGCTTAAATATTGCCCCTACATTTTGCCCCGGCTCTACGTTTCACGTACATGTATGAAATTTGGTACATACATGTACTGACCCAATACCTACAAAAAAGTATCTTGGAGCATAGCCCCTAAACACAACAGGAAGTCAGCTATTTTGAACTTCCTCTCAGATTTTGGGCAGTTTTTGCAATTTCCTGAACTTACTTTAACGAACTCCTCCTACAGTTTTGATCTGATCCTCTTCAAATTTGGTGAGTGTAATCTTAAGGCCTTTCCTAAAGGCGCCGGGTGGCGGTAGCAGGGGTGCGAGGGCCCTTTTCATCGCTGCTTGCAGCTTTAATTTAGTGTTGTGATGTGAACTGAACCCATGATTGATATGTGTCTCTTCCAGCAGAAATCTGGAGAAAAAGATTCACATTTCCATGATCAGAATCTGGTCATCATGATGTCAAACCTGTTTGCTGCTGGTAATGACACGACCGGCACAACACTGATGCTCATGGCCAAATATCCAAATATTTGCCTAGAAGATGTCCAAACTGCATGGTTTATGGACTTCAAAGTTCAGGTCACTTTTTATTCTAATGATAAACTTTCACTCTATGATGGTTAAATTTAGTAGTTAATCAGCAAATCACATGCGTGCCGAACCGTGTGGCAGCTGGTCCGGACGGATCACAGATTAATGTAGCCTAGGCATTTCATCACCCCAAATTACGTAGTAAGAATCTGACCCTGTCAAAAAAAGCGGAGTGCTTTTTGCAATTGAGTCGGTTCATGTTCACACCTTAAACAAACCGTACCAGAGTTCATTTGGAACCGGACCGAGACCACCTCTTCAGCCGGGTCTCGGTATGGTTGTTTGGTCGCACCCCGAGTGCGATTGCAGTATTCACACCTGCCCAAAAGATCCGCACCAAGAGGGGAAACGAACTTGAGTTCGATTCAATCGAACCAAACAAGTCAGGTGTGAATACACCCTCAAATAACTGAACGCACAACATGTCCAACCTTGAAGCAAATGGGCTACAGCATCAGAAGACCAAACCAGGACAGATGAGAACAGGAAACTGAGACTACAATTCAAAAATTAAACAATAGAAATTGGCAAAACTTTGCCTGGTCTGATGAGTCTTCATTCGACATTCAGATGGTAAGGTCAGAATTTGGCATAAACAACATGAAAGCATGAATCCATCCTGCCTTATATCAGGGGTTTGGGCTGTTAGTGGTGGTGTAATGGTGTAGAGGTTATTTTCTTGCCACACTTTGGGCCCCTTAGTACCAATTGAGCATTGATTAAACACCACAGCCTACCTGAGTATTGTTGCTGACCATGTCTATCTCTTGACGACCACAGTGCCCATCTTTGATGGCTACTTCCAGCAGCGAGTCTACTAAACTCAGACGGCTTCCAAAGTCACCAGATCTCAATCCAGTAGAGCAGCTTTGGGATGTGCTGGAACGGGAGATTCGCATCATGGATGAGCAGAGGATAAATCTCCAGCAACTGCGAGATGCTATCATGTCAATATGAATCAGAATCTCTGAGGAATGTTTCCAGCACCTTGTTGGATCAATGCCACAAATAATTAAGGACGTTTTGATGACAGAAAGGGGTCCAACCAGGTATTAGCATGGTAATAAAGTGGCCAGTGAGTGGATTTCATGAGTTGCAACCGGCTTCAGCTCACCCTGTGTCCAGCAGTGGTTCAGTGTGTTTGTGTGTGGTTCAGTGTGTTTGACAGGGTTGGAGCTGAACTCTGCAGGACAGTGGGTCCCCAGGAGCAGAGCTGAAGACCTCGGTTTCAAGTGTTTACATGGGTTTTGCAGGAAATTCATTTGCAGCTTATTCAACTTTTTAAATATTATTTGTAAGGCCTTTTTTATGAGAGACAGTGATGAAACCGGAATTTACAGGGGAGACGAGTTGGAGGATGGAACCGGGAATTATTTCTTTTATATTTCTTTTTTTTATTTATTCAGAATGTCTTCCCACTCTAACTTTCATATAGTCAGACCTTCTCGAAGTACAATTTAGGCGTTAAAGTTTTTTAGCCTTTGTCCAGTGTAAAAACCACATGTAGACCTTCACAAGTGTTGCGTTATGATGAGCTCAACAGTTTAGTTGAACTAAATGCATCAAGATCACACTTTAGCTGTTAAACACACACACACACACACACACACACACACACACACACACACACACACACACACAAACACACACAAATATAGGGTTTTGTATTTTTGTATAAGGCAATATAGAAAGCAACTCCAACCACCTCATCTGTTTGAAGAGTCGTTGTCGTCTGGGTCTGACTGTGAGTGACTGATTTTTCTGATCTTCTCCTCTCATCATTGAGTTCCTGAAAAAAAAAAAGGTCAAGGTCATTGTACAAATATATTGCATATTTTCCATTGAAGTGACATATATTCAGTATTTGTGAGATGCTGTTGTGTTTCTGGATGTCTTTCATCATCTGTTCTTTACTAGATCTACTAGATCATCAGCGGGATTTGACTGAATCAAGATGCTGCTGATTATTGAAGCTCTTCTTCTCATTTTAGCTGCTCTAGGACAGGTACCCACATAGCAACATTGTGTCGGCCCAGATCCGGCCCACATCTGGCACACATGGAAAGATGATCTGGCCCACATGCAGCATGGACTTACGGCACATGGGTGGGCCACTCCTGTTTGCCAGATCTGGGCCACAAGCAGGCCATAGCAATGCCACATGTCAGCCAAGAGCAAAGAAATAAACCAGAACTGGAGGATTAAACAACTCCACAAACAGCATTACCAGCTTCACTTATTACCAATCAGACTGACTTTATTTCTGTCAGACGTCTACAAAAGTTTTTATTGAGAATTAACAGAGGTTTAACTATAATGTGTTTCATTTAAAGTCACCATTACAGTGAATAGTGTTTCCATTAGTTGGGCTCTTAACTCTTATTATATCTATTGTCTTCTTTGGCGGCTGTGACAGTGTGTTTGTCAAACACATTTACAGCAGCAAAGAAAGCTAAAGTGAAATGAGATCAGGTGATGATGGTTACCTGGTGATGGTTTTATAATCATCATGAAATAACCTGTTTCACTGAGATAATTTGAATCTAACAATTGTGTTGTACCATTAATATATTCTCATCACAAGCCCTGTGTTACTGCAGCGTGAGGTCGCAACGGGAGTTCTCTCACTCTCTCTCCCCGCAACTTTTGTTACCTTCCTTTCTTGCCCCTAGACCTAAAACGGATCGTAACAAGTGGAAAAGAAGATGCTTTCTTTAATGTTGTACCAGATTATTTTGTTGTGTTCACCAACCTACCAGTTAACCTGTAGATAATAAACATTGTTGTTATTGAACATTGATTGTTTTGTTTTACTGAATCACAGCCTTTGTCTGATTGTACAATTAAGGTAAACTTCAGCAAATTATTGTACCTAAGTTTTTTAATGTTATTATTCAGATTCAACTTCTGTCAACTAAATAAATATTTCAAAGCATCTTTTTTTTACTCATAATTCTCTTCGATAAACAAAACATTTTGTGACTGCATGTTACTGTGGGAACATAAATCAAAGTGACCAACTGGGAACTTTTCCAACTAAAAACTAAGGAAAATTATATGCTTCACGGCATTATCCTGTATTGATGAAAAACTTGTGATGGAGAATCTCTAACACACTATACAAAACATTTATTGATATTAATTTGTTATTATATTGATTTATTTTTATTTTACTATTATTACATTACCATTTTGAAACACACTCCAAAGCACTGGTTCAAATGAAAAGATTTGTAAAGTTTTATAACATAAGACCTGTGTATTAGGCTACATGTTTATTTTTCCTTCATTAATAGATACATATTGAAAATGTTACACTAGTTAGGCTATTGTTTTGTAATTCAAATATTGTATAAAACACCATATATTTTAACTTTAATACAAAATATTAAAATACATATGCATGTTGTTTGAGAGTGTAGAGAGGTTTAACCCTCAAACATAAGCTTTTGCCTTTGGCTGATGACTGTCATTTCATGGGTATCAGTTCACAGCACCTGAAATAAAGTTATTTTAAGTGATCCAATTCAGTGACCTCAGACTGATTGTATATGCATTTCATTTCTTAATTTATGACCTTCTGAGTACAATGCAGCTTGCAGGAATAATATCAACTCACTTTTTTATGATTTCTTTATATATATATAAAAAATATGTAACTGTATGAAATGAAACTTTATTTATTTATTTGTTTGTTTTTCATCTATTTATTTGATTGTGGTTTTCATTGTGCAGAAGAGTGACTCTTGTGGTTTTTTTGTGTTTGGCTGTGTAACACCATGACACATTATGAAATGAGCAATAGCTGCTAAAACCTGTGAAATGATGAGTCTCTTCTTAAGTGTTCATCCCTTTACATGCAGTCAAAAATAATGTTGCTAGTACGTAGATAAAATAAAACAATTTAAAACTTTGATTAATTCAATTAGTGTAACAAAAATGTCCATTTGTTTAAAGCTCCAGTATGTAACTTTTGTATGTGACCACAAGAGGGCGCAGTTCCAACAATAACAAAGGCGAAGCTTGATGACGCTATGAAGGAGGTGACGATGGGAGATGTCGTTTTAATGCGTTTTCACCATAGCGATGTATCCAAATGGAATTAATGAATCATGATCACGGATGAGGTCATTTATTCGTTTTTGTATTACCTGTATGTCTGATCGTATTATTTTATGTCATCATAATTAATGAACTGCAAGGAACGTGAAATGTTATGCTATATTATCCCGTTACAACATACAGCTATTTGTCAAATGATTTGTTTGGTTTATGTTGTGCAGTTTTACGTTTTTATGGTTAATGCCGTGTTGTTTAACGTGTTCAAACCAATATCTAAAAGTAAATTTGAACCAACATTTGCAAGTAATGACTAAATATATTTTTTAACAACATATCCGATTGTATTTAATTGTACTGCCATAATCTCGGTCACCACACGTGATAAAAAGCCTTACCGAAGTACAAAGAGCAATATAACTTTGTTTATAAGTGCTATTATTGACAGTTGCATGTCTTACCTGTCTATCAATACACTCGCGAGAGCAGAGTCTCTGTCAAGTCCAAGATAGTCGCGCAGCTCTCTCCATCTCGAAAACGCCTGGCGATATTTATCCGGGTTTTATTCCTCCGTTTGTCACACAGTCCGTGACTCCGCGTGTATCCGAATATGGACGCTTTCGTTTTGTTGGCACTTCAATACTCGCCAAAGAGTAATCGTGATCCATAACAGCTATAGCTGCTAACCATACAGTCTATGGCAATAACGCTATAACCACCACTTCCGCATTTGACCGTGATATTCCGGTGTGGTGGGTCATATTTTTTATTTTATTCTTTTTTCTTCTTTGTCAGACGTCTTTATTGTTTATTGTGATAAGAAAAAAAAACTCAATAAAGTTGTTGTAAAAAAATAAAATAAAAATCCGGTGTGGTGGAATATCCTATCACATGGTCCACCGGAAAAAAAGGATAGAGCGGACATTGCGTCACTGAGGCGCGACATTTCTTTTCCGGGACGGCCAGTTATTTAAAATCGGAATTTCTCTGAAATAAAAAATCTTTGGAGACTTTTGAGATATTGTAAGTACACAACTGGAGGAAATATATCACACTGTCCAAGTTATTTTCGGAAATTTTATTACAAAATTCCTACATATTGGAGCTTTAAATTCTAGTCTTATTATATGAACTTTAATTGTGTGGAAAAGCTTTCCTCAATTGAATAAACCCAATTTAAAACAGTTACTCTGAGGGCATTATAGAGGACTCAAATGTCTGTGTCAAAAACTGTCATTAAAAAGTTTGAAGTACAGACTTAAGTCTGGTCTCATTTTAAAGAAAGACCCTGGATAGAATATTGTTGAATTATTCTTTTTTTTTTTAATAAAAAATAAAACTAAAAAAAGGTATAGAGGTTTAAGTTATGAAAATAACTTATGAATATTATTTTACATAAAATATATATTTTATGAAACATGTTGACCTCTAAAGCTCCTAGAAAAAAAATTATTTGTTTGGGCGCAATACCAGATTTTCCCCATTAGATGCCAGCGAAGCTCCACTGGTTCACACAGATTTGCAGTAGTTGTTCGTTCTCAAATATTACACACACACACAGATTTGCAGTAGTTGTTCGTTCTCAAATATTACACACACACACACACACACACACACACACACACACATATATTTTTTTTATAACTACACACATACAAACCACACTGACATCCATACCAACACACCCATACAATTATAGCTGCATAATCTATCCAATTTACCCATGTAAATTACTCAATTTACTATGCAGAAGCAGAATAAAGCAAGTATTTACTTTATAGGCCTAACCTGAGAAATTGGCACCATCTAGTAAAAAATAGTAAAACATTTAATGAAAGAATGAAAGCTTTTTAATAAAGATTGTATTATTTTGTAGTCAAATGCCCTGTGATTAAAATTGGGTTTTAATGGGGACATTTCTGTCCTTAAGAACCTGAGTGGAACTACTTTGTGTACCTAGTGTAAAATTGATTTAATAAAGGAAATTGAGGTGAAATAGTATTGACTAATAAAATACAAACCCAGTTATGAGCCATAATGCAGTTGGCATTAAAAATGATAAAAAAAAAAAAAAAAAAACTGATGAGGGCTACATGTGGGCTGTGTGACTCATCTTAAGCAGAGAGAAACTCAGAGTTTGTCCTGCATGAAACCACAGGTCTTCTTCACAAGGGTTGCATTATCAGATGAGATGAACGAAGAGAGCGGGAAGATTTGTTCTTCTTTCCTTCAAATAAGGGCAGAAGTTGATATATCAACTATTATGATTGAAAATATTCCTGAGCATGTCCTGGATTGTGTTTTCCCTGTCCGTTTGTTAATTTTATTATCAAGGTAAATAAAGCCAGTGAATGTGCCTCATGCATCCATCCTGTATCTTCACCTGATACAATGATGACAATAAAGTACTTTAAATTGAGAAAAAAACTGAAGTACGGAGAAAAGTCATGCAGCTCACCTTACTGTCTGCATGCATAATAATAATTTCAGCCGTTATTTCATTAATGATAATTGTTGGGCAGTGTTACGGTCCCACAAAACATGCGTCTAGGATTCAGGGACACATAACACAAAAGATCGACAACGAAGTGCGTGATCCAAAATATATATTTATTATAACTCAAACAATTCACAAATTAACCAAACAATAAGAGACGGGGAGCTCAGCAACAAAGGGAAAGGAAATACAACCCACAGCTGAGACTCCCCGCTCCTAACTCAAGTTCAAAACGATAAACAAATGGCAAAACGGCGTTGAGCAGCTTCCTCTCCCAAGGCCACCTCCTTCCGTTTTATCTCCGGTCCTTCCCCAGCACCACCAATCAAAACTAAGGAAAACGGAAACAAGACAACATTAACATAATTAACATAATAAACCTTAATTAGAGGACTCCAGGCCAGGCGTTCGCGATACACACGTAACACCCCCACCCCCAAATGGTGAATGGTGGGAAAAAACAGCAACAACCCACCAATCACCATATAACAGTGCGCGACAATGTGTCTGCCAACACATTATTCTTCCCGGCTACATGTTTTATCTCCAAATTAAATGATTGGACAAACAAAGCCCACCTCATTAAACGCTGATTTGAGTTGCGCATTTGGTTAATAAACACGAGAGGGTTGTGGTCCGTGTAAACCGTAACCGGACATGAAGAAGAGCTGATATAAACCTCAAAATTATTAAGGGCCAGAATTAAGGCAAGCGCTTCTTTTTCAATTGTTGTTTGTTGTTGTTTGTTTTCAACAAAAACTGCGGTAATACCCCGCCATTCCTAAAAACTGTTGTAGTTCACGACGAGTAGAAGGAACTGGAAATTATGTAATGGCCTCAATTTTGGCATTTACCGGTTTTACCTTGCCACCACCCACAATTTTCCCTAGATAGGTTACGGTTGCTTTCGCAAATTCACATTTAGCCAAATTAACCGTTAAATTTGCCTCAGCCAACCTGTGAAACACTTGTTGTAGCTGATTGATGTGCTCATCCCATGTCGCAGAGTGAATTACAATGTCATCCAAGTATGCCTCGCAACCCGGCACCCCCCCCAAAACACAGTTAACCAATCGTTGAAAGGTAGCAGGCGCATTACGTACCCCAAAAGGCATTACAGAATACTGTAAAAAGGCATCAGGAGTAACAAATGCACTAACTTCCCTGGCACGCGGAGTTAATGGCACCTGCCAATAGCCTTTAAGGAGGTCCAACTTTGTCACGAAAATTGCAGACCCCACGCGGTCAACACAATCCTCCATACGAGGAAGAGGATGACAATCAGGCTTCGTGACATTGTTAACCTTCCTAAAGTCTGTACAAAAACGGTCAGATCCATCAGACTTAATAGCGAGAATGCAGGGTGAACTCCATGAGCTGGCACTACGTTCTGCAATACCATGCAGCAGCATATAGTCAACCTGATTTTGTAAACGCCGACATTTCTCAGGATTGACACGATACGGGTGCTGTTTAATCGGCATGTTATCACCCACATCGATGTCATGCTGTAATATGTGTGTTTGGGACGGCACATCTGAAAAGAGTAAAACATAACGATTAATTAGATTTACGACATCTGTACGCTGTGAACAGGGTAGATGCAAAAAACAGGAATCAATGTTAGCAAGCATTTCAGAGTTGTTTAACCGGCCCTGAACTGTAGCCAGAAAAGGACTCTCAATACCACAATCAACTTCAGAACTGGACAGCAAGTCCCAGGCCTCAGGGACAGTTTCAGCTCCAGATGTTACCTCAGAGAAATCAGGTACCTGAAAAGCACTACAGACAGGAGAACACACAGTTTGAGGCTGTTCAGCATTGAACAAAGTCAGAACCGACTTTACCTCCCCTGAATTGGATTCATCCAACTGCTCGCGATCATAATAAGGTTTGATCATATTGACATGGCACAGCCTGCTTCGACGGGCACGGTCAGGAGTAGCTACAATATAGTCCCTGTCACTAACCTTCTTCTCTATGACATAAGGGCCACTATAGCGTGCTTGAAGACTAGAACCAAGGATAGGTAAAAATACCAAAATTTTATCCCCAGCCTTAAATTGTCTAATCTTGGCTTTTTTGTCAAACCAACCTTTCATTTTGGACTGAGTAGCAATCAGATTTTTGCTAGCCAACTCACAAGCCCTGTGTAACTTGTAACGAAAAGAGCTGACATAATCAAGCAAATTTTCTTGTTTGAACTCACTCAACCAATTCTCCTGCAGTAACTTTAAAGGGCCACGCACATTATGAGCAAATACTAAATCTGCTGGACTAAAACCAGTAGACTCTTGCACAACTTCTCGAACAGCAAACATCAAGAGATGTACCCCATCATCCCACTCCTTTTCAAATTCAAGACAATAAGCACGGAGCATCGATTTAAGGGTTTGATGAAACCTTTCCAGTGCACCTTGACTCTCCGGATGGAAAGCACTTGAAAAGCGGTGGGTGATGTTCAGCTGATCGGCCACCTGTGCAAAAACACGAGACATAAAGTTTGTCCCCTGGTCAGTTTGAATTACCCTAGGGAGTCCAAACAATGAAAAGAACTTAATTAGTGCCTTTACAACAGCGGGCGCAGTAATTTTACGCATAGGTTAGCTTCTGGAAAACGCGTTGAGGCACACATAATGGTCAGTAAAAATTGGTTACCGGATTTAGTACGGGGCAGTGGACCCACACAATCAACGACAACATGATCAAATGGCGCATCTACTGCTGGAATAGGATATAAAGGATATGGGCGGTATGGGCGGATTTGACTTCCCAGAGATTTGACAAGTATGACATGTTTTACAGTGTAGCTTCACGTCCCGTTTTAACCCTGGCCAAAAAAACTGTCTCAAGATACGGTCATACGTTTTCTTAACCCCTAAATGACCAGCTAAGGGATTATCATGTGCCATGCTAAGTATTTCACCATGAAACCGACTTGGTACAACAATCTGTGTGACAATGCTCCAATCATTCTGTGCAGAAGCGTACGATGGTGTCCATTTACGCAACAGGACATCATTTCTAATAAAATAACCCGTAGCCATATCTGGCAGCTTTTCCTCAGAAACAACCAATTCAAACAAAGAATTTAGTGACTGGTCACATTTTTGTTCAGAAATCAGATGCTTTCGAGACATATGCTCACCCCCAACACCCCCCAACGGCTTCTGCAGCTCTAGTGAACTGTGCACACTTCTTTCATCTGACGCTGTGGAATCGACATCAAGAAGTGTAGAACATGCGATAGCGGTAGAGCTACTGTCAAATGACAACTCAGACTCTCTATCTAGATCTAACATAATGCCATCCTCTACATTTAAGACATCACACTCCTTAGTTTTAGCCATAGCACGTGTCACAGCACACACCGGAAACACTGTAGGGTATTTCTTCTGTAACTCATCAGGGCCTTCAGCAACAAGAGGAACAGCAGTGTTTACCAGAATTTTTCCGCCAGCCAAATCATTTCCTAAAAGGAAATCTACTCCCTTAATGGGAAAGGTGTCACACGCAGCCACCGCGACTAGACCAGACACCAAATCCGACTCGAGCTTAACCGAGTGCATGGGCAAATTAACAAACTTCATTCCAAAGCCCTGCACTAACTCACTACAGTTTAATGAAGTTTCATTTGAAAGAGGCAACACACTTTGAAGAATAATAGACCTAGAAGCCGCTGTATCACGTAAAATAGTTACTGGAATTTTTTACGCCGCTATTAGTCAATGAAACGACACCCTTCATAATAAAAGGAGAATAAATGTCCAAATCCGCACATTCGGACTGAAAAGGGCGTGACCCTGAAGGGGTTTCGACAACATGACAGGTTTGGGTTTCCTTTTATTCAGCAAAAAACAATTGTTGATCAAATGCCCACGTTTTTTACAATAAGCACACACAGGCCTCGCCTTAGCTGCAGTATCTTTAAAATTGACCTGCTCGCTAGAGTACACTTGCGTGACAGGACCACGCTGTGATGGAGAGAAGAAAGATTTCTCAAAACTTTCTCTGTGCGTCAGAACATACTCATCTGCTAATATCGCAGCAGCAGACACCTTAGTCACTTTTTGTTCATTCAAGTATGTTGCAATTTTGTCCGGTAGACAATTTTTAAATTCCTCCATAACCCAGTGGGCATTTGATGTCAATTTAACATCAATGTGACATCAAACATTGATGTCAAAATTACGTCACGAAATAGGTCAAAAATGAACGTCATATTGACGTCAACGTGTCGATGTCAATTTGATGTCAAGATTTTGACCTCTGCTGATGTCATTTTGATGTTATTTTGATGTCATGCTTTGTTTGTTGGTATTTGATGTCAATTCAACATTTATTTGACGTCAAGATGTCATGATGTTGTAAACTGATTTAACTGATTCTGTCATAAATTGATCAATTGCCATTTCATATTTATACTGTGATATTTCATTTGAGCCCACTAAAAAAAATAGTTTTCTGAAAAATGTAATTTATTTAAATGAGTTAACAAAACATCAGTTTAACTCAATCCTCTTGCAGATAAGTGTTAGTTAACAACAGCACACATGAATGAGATGATCTATCAACAAATAGATCATCAATACATCAGTAAGAACACAATCACTCCCTGTTAAATAAAACAATATGCAACATATTAGCAGTGTTTTTCTGCTCATCCAGAACTGAAGCACAGGCTCTACTCTTCAGCACAATGGTGACACACAAAACTCAACAGAAACTCTTTAAAGGTCCCATTGCATGGATTATGTTATTATTTTAGAATGTTTCCTGGGGTGCCCTTATCATGTTAGTATGTTTTTTAGATCAAAAGTTGTTATAATTTAGAAATAAAAGGCATATTTCATAGCCTGATTTTAGCCTCTGAACACTCTGTTTGAAGGGGCGTGTCTGCTGTGAGACTTCAGTGTAAACGCCCACTGTTGTGATTGGCTGACATGCTTGCATATGAAATATTTAGCATTACATGTGAAACTCTCTCGAAAACATTTACTATTACAGCTATTATACGTTTTTACTATTACAGCTATCGAGATTAATGAATCGTGAGAAGTTTTTTAAGTATTTAGATCTATTCCCATCACATAAAATGTTGCAGTGATCCCAGTGGGCATTTGATGTCAATTTAACATCAATGTGACATCAAACATTGATGTCAAAATTACGTCACGAAATAGGTCAAAAATGAAAGTCATATTGATGTCAAAACGTTGATGTCAATTTGATGTCAAGATTTTGACCTCTGCTGATGTCATTTTGATGTTATTTTGATGTCATGCTTTGTTGGTATTTGATGTCAATTCAACATTTATTTGACGTCAAGATGTCATGATGTTGATCCCAGCAGGCACAGGATATAGACTACAGCGTCGGTCAGTCGTTGGATTTTGGTTGAAAATGAAAGTCGGGTTGATGTCTAAATCCAATGTTTGTTTGATGACTTTATTTAATTTCCGGTTTAAAGAAATAATATTTTGTTTTTTAAAGTCACCATGATGGTGGTTAGCGTTTGCTTTAGTTGTGCTCTTGACTTTTTAAGTATAAAATTTTCTCTGGCTGCTATAATTGTGTGTATAAAGCACATTTGTTGTGGCAAAAAAGCCTTGAGAAAATTTAGAGCAGGTCAGGGACGCGGGAAGTGGGGGTAGTGGGGGTGCTGGGGGTGCTGGGGGTGCTGGGGGTGCTGGGGGTGCTGGGGGTGCTGGGGGGGTGCTGGGGGTGCTGGGGGGGTGCTGGGGGTGCTGGGGGGGTGCTGGGGGTGCTGGGGGTGCTGGGGGTGCTGGGGGTGCTGGGGGTGCTGCAGCACCCCCTGTTTTCACAGAATTGTAAATGCAACGCATATGTTTGTTCATTAAAATGTATTCATTTTTAGCATTTAGTTATTTATTTGTAATAAACACTTTAAGTGGGCTATTTAAAAATTGTTATATATGTTAAATTATGTTTTTAAAACATAAGCGCAGAGTGTTACGTAGGCTAATATTGTGTGTGCGTCGAAAGAATTTGTCCGCAGCTGCTCAAAAAACAAAAACAAACAAACAAAAAAACACAGTCAAACACCCCACTGTTAGTGTTTTGTAAGGAACAGGCAAATATGTAAAATATAGCAGGAGACATTTGAATTGTTTACTAATAAAACAGTTATTTTTTATGTCAGTGTCGGCTATAAGATGAAGTTGACGACTCGCGATCTTCGCAGCGCCAGAGAGAAATGCACATTTCATACGAATTACATAAGCAGTGCAGTCTGTTTTCTTTCGTTTGAATTGTTCTGCTTAAAAGTAGACATTTCAAGCTATCTATATGTCTCAGGTCTGTGAGGCAATAGGCTACCTTATAGGCCTACGCTGAGTTTCGGTTCATTATGAGACGAGCTCCAGGTTCGCCAGCGCCTCCGTGTCCTGATTGTCTATTTTCTAATAGCCTATACTTCTTTCATCAATTGGTTGATGAAACATCGATTAAAATTAAGATACAATTAATACAAAACGAAATTAAATTTAAAGACAGGCTTTGTGCTTTCAGTTTGAGTTCTCAGTCTGTGAAAGTTTTAAAACATTCGTTTAGTGCCGCTTTAGAGCGCTCACGTCCGTAACGGAGAACTGTCTGTAACATTTTTTTTTTTTTTTTGTGAAATAAATTTCTAAAAAAAAATGCGACTTAGTCCAGTGCGACTTAGGCTAGGCCTATATATGTTTTTTCTTCCTTGTGACGCATTTTTTGACCAATATGCGATTCCGGAGCGACGTAGTCTACTCCGCCAAGTCGAAGTGCTCATAAGCACTTGCTATGGTATTCCGCCATACAATATAGTTATCCATTTTACACGCTTAGAAAAGCGCAACGTTTTGTTTTGTGTCACCATCCTAGGTCGAGTTACACTACGCGAGTAACTGTATTTAAATAGGGAAAACGTCAAGGTGTCGGGTAGCTTCTCTGCTTGGCCCATATTGAATGAACTGGGCTAAGCTAAGTGCTAACAAAGTTTCGCCGCAAGACAGAGCGATTGAGTGCACGCACTGAGACGAGAGAGGTATGTATCAACTCGTCTTAGTTAAGGGAATAACATAGTTTAATATGAAAGAACGGTGGAGTATCCCTTTAAGTGAAGCTGGTAATAAGTGTATGGCCATGCATTTCACCTTTTTGTTTGGTTTATTCCAACCAAAATTCAACGACTGCCCAACGTTGGAGCCTGACGTCAAACAAACATTGGATTTAGACGTCAACCCGACTTTCATTTTCAACCAAAATCCAACGTCTGACCGACGTTGCGGTCTATATCCTGTGCCTGCTGGGCATCTATTTGACGTCAGGATGTCATGATGTTGATGTCATTTTAATGCTATTTTGATATCATTCAATATCAAGCTCCAATATCAGATTAAATTTACCTTTTATAGTATAGTCATTTTAAACGTGAACTAATTGTAAATATGCTAGGATTTAAATAAATAAAAACACACATGCAAAATACATAGACCTATAGGCCTACAACTTTCAAGATCATTCAGGCTAGGTCTTTTAGATGTTGTCACATTGATTTACAGTGAGTAATAAATATACTTTTTTCAGACATTTCAGACATTGTTTTGACATAAATTTCCCATCAATTTGACGTCGTTTCCTGACATCAAATCAACATCGATTTAATGTCAATGATATTGACCTGAGATGTAGGGACCAGAAAAAACATGTCAGATTGATACCTTTGTTAGGCATCTTTACAACCACAAGGAAATAATTACAAAAATTAATTAAAATATGCATATTCATGCATGTCATACATGGTGGTCAAAATCTTGACTATTTGTTGATGTCAAATTGACGTCAAGGTGCCCGCTGGGAAGAACCAAATCGCGAAGCTGATCAAAAATTTTCACGTCTTGTGCAGAACACCAACGATCAAAAAGTGCAATTTTCTCATGACCAAACTCAACATAACTCTGACCCTCAATTTTCTTATAGCTACGGAATTTCTGCCTATAAGCCTCAGGAACCAGCTCATAAGACCTTAAGACTGCAACTTTTGCTCAAAACATCATGTGCACATGCTTTTTATACACCTTCAAATAAGTGATCATTTTAATGTTATTCACACCAGTATTGCAGTTCCACAAGGTTGGTGATTATGAATACCGAAATATCTGACAACATTCAATGCTTTTTTTGCTGTTCTTACATATTATTGGCTTTCTCTGCCACAACAATTGTGTTCTACAAACACACAGTTAAAGCAATCAAATAAAAGTTAAAGTAAAAGGAACGGGGACCAAGAGCCCAACTAAAGCAAACACTGATCACCACAATGGTGACACTTCAAATTAAACAAATATCAACATCTAAACCTCTGTTAATTCTCACTGAGATCATCTGACAGCAACAGTCAAAGTAATTATGTCTAAATAAGACAATAAATGATGTTGAAATATGTCCACAATGGCCACATCTGAACTAGTTTTAACCTTGTACGAAGGTTCGATGAACGTCTATATCGGACGTGCAGAACACGTCAAAAAAAGACGTCATAAAAACTTTCATTCTAGACCCTCAGTGGACGTCATTTCAACGTCCGATTTTTGTGACAAAGACGTTGAAAAGACGTCTTTTGGACATCATTTTGCTTAGTGGGAATCCATCTCCGCCATGCCAACTTCACCGCCCACCTGTCTAGCCCCTCTGAGACGGACCGACTCACGTCTTCCTGTCTCCTCTATTTCCAATTTACGCAGCTCAAAATCATGCTTAAGCTCTTTTTCCCTGAGCTCTAAACGCCGCATTTCTACATGTAGCTCTAATTTACGCAGCTCAAAATCATGCTTAAGATCTTTTTCCCTGAGCTCTAAACGCCGCATTTCTACATGTAGCTCTAATTTACGCAGCTCAGGATCTGGATGCGCAACCGCATGGGAAAAGACAGAGCTCACGGGAGGGAGCAGTTCTTTTTCAGCTAATTCAGTGTGCACTTGAGATTTGATATTTTGTTTCTTTTCTTGTTTTGAGTATTTTAAAATTAGCAGCAATAGAGAGCAAATTATTCTTAGTACATTGTTCAAATTTTTCAAGGCTCGGGTGAGCCACAAAGTCCTCTAAATCTAAATCCATACTGAGACCAAAAAACACGCAGTCGAAACGAAAAAGGGAAAAAAAGAACAAACCGCATCAAGCCTCAAGCCGCCAACAACAAAATACAAAGTAATCGCAAAAATACAAATGCACTGTAGAGTGAAGTGATTACTCAAAATAGACAGCGTACAATATAAACCAAGAATCAGCCCTTGCTTGACCCTAGCTATTCCTGCCTAACAAAATCTCACCTCTCTAACTTAACCCTTACTCTTCACACAGTTCTGCGGCGGGATTTTATGCACTATAAACCAGTAAGTTTGTGAGGCAATCTGCAATAGACAACCACACAAAATCTTACGGACGTGCTCCCGAGATAACTGCTTTCGCAGTTAACACCAACCGCGTCCCCATGACACTATTAAAACAACAAAATTAGGTGACATCCAAGGGACGACACCTCTTCAGCCTAACAGGAGAGCAAAGGCAAGTAAAATTCAAAATCACAAATCAGGAGATTCACACTTCACTCACCTGCATTTCATGCGAGAACAATGTAAAGAATGCCACAAAACCGATTCGAGGAGAAAGAGAGAGAAAAAAAAAAAATCGACGAGCCCCCATTTATGTTACGGTCCCACAAAACATGCGTCTAGGATTCAGGGACACATAACACAAAAGATCGACAACGAAGTGCGTGATCCAAAATATATATTTATATAACTCAAACAATTCACAAATTAACCAAACAATAAGAGACGGGGAGCTCAGCAACAAAGGGAAAGGAAATACAACCCACAGCTGAGACTCCCCGCTCCTAACTCAAGTTCAAAACGATAAACAAATGGCAAAACGCCGTTGAGCAGCTTCCTCTCCCAAGGCCACATCCTTCCGTTTTATCTCCGCCCACATAGCAACATTGTGTCGGCCCAGATCCGGCCCACATCTGGCACACATGGAAAGATGATCTGGCCCACATTCAGCATGGACTTACGGCACTTGGGTGGGCCACTCCTGTTTGCCAGATCTGGGCCACAAGCAGGCCATAGCAATGCCACATCTCAGCCAAGAGCAAAGAAATAAACCAGAACTGGAGGATTAAACAACTCCACAAACAGCATTACCAGCTTCACTTATTACCAATCAGACTGACTTTATTTCTGTCAGACGTCTACAAAAGTTTTTATTGAGAATTAACAGAGGTTTAACTATAATGTGTTTCATTTAAAGTCACCATTACAGTGAATAGTGTTTCCATTAGTTGGGCTCTTAACTCTTATTATATCTATTGTCTTCTTTGGCTGCTGTGACAGTGTGTTTGTCAAACACATTTACAGCAGCAAAGAAAGCTAAAGTGAAATGAAATCAGGTGATGATGGTTTCCTGGTGATGGTTTTATAATCATCATGAAATAACCTGTTTCACTGAGATAATTTGAATCTAACAATTGTGTTCTACCATTAATATATTCTCATCACAAACCCTGTGTTACTGCAGCATGAGATCCAGCAATATTATAACAATCAGTTAAAAGACTTTAACAAACATGAGCACGAATCATTACTGTTAGATCACAAACACAGACATCGATAATCAACGTATGAATCTCAACAATGGTGAAAATCAAAAGTACTTTGCTGCAATGCATGCTGGGTACCATCATTGTACAAAACTCCCAGCATGCATTGCAACATGAATAAATTATGCAGCTAAATTGTCCTATTAATTTGTTTAATTCTAAATATGTGCTTTTATTTTTTTGCTGTTGTTTTTGTTGTGGCATTTAGTAGCTTTTCAGTGATGTTCTGAATTAATCTAAAAAATAAATAAATATTGTCACCCTTGTTGAGATTCATGTGCTGATTTTTGATATCTAAGTGTGTCACTGTGGATTTTTTTTCATGCTCATGTTTGTTAAAGTCTTCTAACTGATTGTTATAATATTGCTGGACCTCACGCTGCACACCTTGGACTACAAAAACGATCGGGTCTACCAGTGGCTGTCTAACCCTGTACATGTGCGGACAGTGCGTTCTTCACGCCAAACGACTGACTCCCTCTCCAGTGGTCTTTCAACCGATGAATCTGGAAGCGACAATGCATCAACAGGTACTGCATATCGTTTTTTATCTCAAGGGGGGAGACAGGGACTTCGGTCTAAAAACAGAAGAGGAGACCTACACGGAGGGGCGGTAAGAAACACAGAGCCTGCAGCACGAAGGGGGGCGGACACAGAGGTATCCAATATAGTAAACCTGTCTAAAAGACCACTTAGTGTCGAAGAGACTGACGTTCTGTCAAAGGGTCTTTCCTTTGTTCCCTCGAAATATACTGATCCCTTTTTGACAAAAATTGAACTTTTCAAATTTTTCAGGTCAATTAAATTGAAGTCCTTTTTTTCCTGTGGAACTAGTCCTTTGCTCTCAGTTCAGCCCACAGTTAGAACTTATCCTAAGGAACATTTGGAGAAGAGCTGTTTTCGGCCTAAAAGTACATTTATGCCCCCCGTATCAAACCCTTCTGTCCAGACTTTCTGACGGCTGGTTGATCAGGATGTCTTTCACCTATTCACAAGAGATCGACATTTTTTCCCGACCCTTTCGATCAGAGAACGTGAAGCTTTGGGGGCTCTTAGTGAAGATGTTTCGATTGTGAATAAGCCTGCCGTCAAAGACTTAGGTAAAGTTGGTCTTATATTCGCACATTCGGACTTCCGCGTTTAAACACTTTTTTAATAGTATGCGCAATAAAGCTACTTTTTGCAAATTCTAAGCAGCTACATGATCTTGACAACAAAGATGGTCAACTACTACATTTTCCACAATCGATAAAAATGGGCAAGTATTGTTTTAATGGCACACTTACTTGCGAATGTCCACTGAATGTCTAATGTAGTGTGGTGAACAAGATAGGGACCGTCTAAAAAGTTGTAATTTTTTTTCATTGTGTGCAAACAGACAACTACATTTTAGCCAACTACATATGTACCAGCAAATCTCTCTAACATTATGAGTTCTAATGCTATATAATGTCCTTTAGCAACAATAAAAACTGCATTATAATGATGGTGTTTAAAAAGGTGTTTAGGAAATAAGAAAGAATGAACATGTACATGAACTGTAATTTGGTAACAATCCAGACTGTAGAACGTACAAAATCATGTGTAATCTCCTGAACATAGTTAATCGCTTCATTTTACAACTGTTTATATTAATTTATTTGAAATCAAAATGAACAAGAACCGTGTTGGTGTTGGTTTTAATAATGACATATGATTTATTTCAATAGGTTTTGCAAGCATGGGCCGACTGTTCCAAAGCAAGTTGGATCGTCTTATCTGGACCCTACAGAACATACTACAGCCCATGTCTTGCTGTTTTATGCACCTCTGTTTTTCTGTTTTTAAGTGTAATAAAGACTTTACAGTGTAACAGTGTTCTCCAGGTGTTGAATAAAAAGAATGGCTAAACTATCTTTTATGTTTTCCTGTTGTATAGCATCTTCGTTTAACATTAAACTCTCACGTCACAATAACACAATGTGCATTGATTGAAGTTTACAGTTCTGCAGAAATATCACTGTGGTACTGAATCCATCAGATTATTGACAAGTACTCAGAAAGCATGACAGCAAACATGATGTTTATTTTGGGTGTGAAGGGTGTGGATTTTGGAATAAACTGCTGCTTCAGTGTATATGTAATGAGTGATTATAATCAAGGTTTTCTTTCTAAATATTACATGAGTTAATACTTGTGAGATTTTACTTTGTTTTAGAAGTTACCAGTGTGATTACTGAAATATTCTTTTCATGTATTCTCTAATGTCTGTATTTGATATCTGAATGCCGTAACAGTGCTTGCTCATTTAGCCCGGCTTCCAGAAATGAAATATGGAAAGATGTTTTGTTTTGTTAAGAAAGGCCTTCAACATGTGTCAATACATACATCTGGGAGTCACAGGGGTCATTGAAGTCTATCGTTTAAGAGAACTTTTCTCAGTTAAAGCCTTACTTTCTAGTTAGACTAAAGTGTAGTTCTTCTTGGAGAAAGAACGCATAATCCTGATGTTTTGAGAATACTCTCCTGTTTATAGTTAGAGCCTGGCCAAATCCAACCTTGAAAAAGCTGTGTGTCAATGTGTGTGTTAGTCTTCTTGGTTACAGGTTAAGAAACCACTGGCAGAGTGTTGTTCGGGACATGCTGGCGCCCAGCAACCCAAATCTGAGACCTGGAAGATCACGACGTGCCTAACTTCAGGGTCCGAGTTTCAGCTGCATAATCGATGGAGATATGCTTCAGTTTATCTGTATATGTGTGGAAAATTGTTTAGATTTTATGTGTACTTAGCCAATCAGAAGTAGCTAACCTGTAAGCAATGATGTAATCAATGCCCTTGGAAATGGTAAATCTGCTGTGATCTTTGTAACCAAGCAGGGCGGCCTACGAACTCCTGTGTGAGTCAGTCTTGAAGCTGACATCTGCTGATGAAACTGAAAACTCTTCAGTAAATCTTTTCTTTAATTTATTATAATTCTGACTCCTGGTCTTCATTCATCATATCTGGTTCTGGGTCTTTGACTGTGCGCCCCTAACAGGTGAACATTTAAAAAACTTGCAAAACTCCTATGGGGTTCTATGGCACACCTTCCATCAAAAAATATTACATTATCTACATTTATTTATTACTGTAATGGCTGAAAACAGTAACTTCTTTACTTCATGGATGTATTTATAGAGGAATGATTTGCTTTAAAAAAACATTGAAACCATTATAAACAAAGCACAGTTTCACCGTATACATTCAATGTGTCTGTAATGGTTATTGAATCATTTTTAAGTTACATAGCACAACCCTACAAAGAAATACACTACCTCAAATTACAACCTCATTAAAGCAAAGACATTGACTTACTACATGTGAGATTTTGCCAATACCTGCCTGACTGTACATACAGTACACAAATATTTTAGAATGAAACTACATTAATTCACCAAAGGGATTTTTTTTATTATCCAAAGAGTGTAGTGCTTTCCTAATGACCGGGCTGACTTGCTCCAGGTTAAATTTCCACCATAACTCGCATACTGTACGAACAATTATCAAATGTTGATTAAAAAAATTACTGTAATTCCCCTGAAGGATTCTTTTCATGTTTCAAAGGGTGTAGTACTTTCCTAGTGACCTGACTGAAGTACTACAGGTGAAATTTTGACAATATCTCCCTTACTGTACGTACTATTGTCAATTATGTTTATGAAAAAATTACTGTAATTCACCTAAAGTATTCTTTTCGTGTTCCGAAGGGTGTAGTGCTTTCCTAGTGACCTGACTGAAGTACTCCAGGTGAAATTTTGACAATATCTCCCTTACTGTACATACTATTGTCAATTATGTTTATGAAAAAATTACTGTAATTCCCCTAAAGTATTCTTTTCATGTTTCAAAGGGTGTGGTACTTTCCTAGTGACCTGACTGAAGTACTACAGGTGAAATTTCCACAATAACTCGCATACTGTACGTGCCATTGTCAAATATGTTTATGAAAAATTAACTGTAAATGACCGTAACTATTTTTCCGCGTTCCAAAGGGTGTAGTACTTTCCTAATGACCTGACTGACTTACTACAGGTGAAATTTCCACAATAACTCGCATACTGTACGTACTATTGTCAATTATGTTTATGAAAAAATTACTGTAATTCACCTAAAGTATTTTTTCGTGTTCCAAAGGGCGTAGTGCTTTCCTAATGACCAGTGTGACTTACTCTAGGTGAAATTTTGACAATATCTTCCTTACTGTACGTACTATTGTCAATTATGTTTATGAAAAAATTACTGTAATTCCCCTAAAGTATTCTTTTCATGTTTCAAAGGGTGTAGTGCTTTCCTAGTGACCTGACTGAAGTACTCCAGGTGAAATTTTGACAATAACTCCCTTACTGTATATACTATTATCAAATAGTTTTATGAAAAATTTACTGTAATTGACCGTAACTATTTTTCTGTGTTCCAAAGGGTGTAGTACTTTCCTAGTGACCTGACTGACTTACTACAGGTGAAATTTTGACAGTAACTCCCATACTGTACGTACAATTATCAAATGTTTATTTAAAAATTACTGTAATTCCCCTAAAGTATTTTTTTCATGTTTCAAAGGGTGTAGTACTTTCCTCGTGACCTGACTGAAGTACTACAGGTGAAATTTCCACAATAACTCGCATACTGTACGTGCCATTGTCAAATATGTTTATGAAAAATTAATTGTAAATAACCGTAACTATTTTTCCGCGTTCCAAAGGGTGTAGTACTTTCCTAGTGACCTGACTGACTTACTACAGGTGAAATTTCCACAATAACTCGCATACTGTACGTACTATTGTCAAATATGTTTATGAAAAAATTACTGTAATTCACCTAAAGTATTTTTTCGTGTTCCAAAGGGTGTAGTGCTTTCCTAATGACCAGTGTGACTTACTCCGGGTGAAATTTTGACAATATCTCCCTTACTGTACGTACTATTGTCAATTATGTTTATGGAAAAATTACTGTAATTCCCCTAAAGTATTCTTTTCATGTTTCAAAGGGTGTAGTACTTTCCTAGTGACCTGACTGAAGTACTACAGGTGAAATTTTGACAATATCTCCCTTACTGTACGTACTATTGTCAATTATGTTTATGAAAAAATTACTGTAATTCCCCTTAAGTATTCTTTTCATGTTTCAAAGGGTGTAGTGCTTTCCTAGTGACCTGACTGAAGTACTACAGGTGAAATTTTGACAATATCTCCCTTACTGTACGTACTATTGTCAATTATGTTTATGAAAAAATTACTGTAATTCACCTAAAGTATTTTTTCGTGTTCCAAAGGGTGTAGTGCTTTCCTAGTGACCTGACTGAAGTACTACAGGTGAAATTTCCACAATAACTCGCATACTGTACGTGCCATTGTCAAATATGTTAATGAAAAATTAACTGTAAATGACCGTAACTATTTTTCCGCGTTCCAAAGGGTGTAGTACTATCCTAGTGACCTTACTGACTTACTACTGGTGAAATTTTGACCATATCTCCCTTACTGTACGTACTATTGTCAATTATGTTTATGAAAAAATTACTGTAATTCCCCTAAAGTATTCTTTTCATGTTTCAAAGGGTGTAGTACTTTCCTAGTGACCTGACCGAAGTACTACAGGTGAAATTTTCACAATAACTCGCATACTGTACGTGCCATTGTCAAATATGTTTATGAAAAATTAACTGTAAATGACCGTAACTATTTTTCCGCGTTCCAAAGGGTGTAGTACTATCCTAGTGACCTTACTGACTTACTACAGGTGAAATTTTGACAATATCTCCCTTACTGTACGTACTATTGTCAATTATGTTTATGAAAAAATTACTGTAATTCCCCTAAAGTATTCTTTTCATGTTTCAAAGGGTGTAGTACTTTCCTAGTGACCTGACCGAAGTACTACAGGTGAAATTTTCACAATAACTCACATACTGTACGTGCCATTGTCAAATATGTTTATGAAAAATTAACTGTAAATGACCGTAACTATTTTTCCACGTTCCAAAGGGTGTAGTACTTTCCTAGTGACCTGACTGACTTACTACAGCTGACATTTCCACAATAACTCGCATACTGTATGTACTATTGTCAATTATGTTTATGAAAAAATTACTGTAATTCACCTAAAGTATTTTTTTCATGTTCCAAAGGCTGTAGTGCTTTCCTAGTGACCACACTGACTTACTCCAGGTGAAATTTTGACAATATCTCCCTTTCTGTACGTACTATTGTCAATTATGTTTATGAAAAAATTACTGTAATTCCCCTAAAGTATTCTTTTCATGTTTCAAAGGGTGTAGTGCTTTCCTAGTGACCTGACTGAAGTACTCCAGGTGAAATTTTGACAATATCTCCCTTACTGTACGTACTATTGTCAATTATGTTTATGAAAAAATTACTGTAATTCCCCTTAAGTATTCTTTTCATGTTCCAAAGGCTGTAGTGTTTTCCTAGTGACCTGACTGAAGTACTCCAGGTGAAATTTTGACAATATCTCCCTTACTGTACGTACTATTGTCAATTATGTTTATGAAAAAATTACTGTAATTCCCCTTAAGTATTCTTTTCATGTTCCAAAGGCTGTAGTGCTTTCCTAGTGACCTGACTGAAGTACTCCAGGTGAAATTTTGACAATATCTCCCTTACTGTACGTACTATTGTCAATTATGTTTATGAAAAAATTACTGTAATTCCCCTTAAGTATTCTTTTCATGTTCCAAAGGCTGTAGTGCTTTCCTAGTGACCTGACTGAAGTACTCCAGGTGAAATTTTGACAATATCTCCCTTACTGTACGTACTATTGTCAATTATGTTTATGAAAAAATTACTGTAATTCCCCTTAAGTATTCTTTTCATGTTCCAAAGGCTGTAGTGTTTTCCTAGTGACCACACTGACTTACTACAGGTGAAATTTTGACAATACCTCCTTTACTGTACAATTATCAAATATTTTTAACATTATTACATGTGTTTATTACATATGTTTATGTAATAAACTGTAATTCACCTATAGTGTTTTTTTATATATATTCCAAAGATTGTAGTGCTTTCCTAGTGACCACACTGACTTACTACAGGTGAAATTTTGACAATATCTAATAATACTGTTTTATATAATAATATATATAATAACTGTAATTCACTTGTTTGTTTAAGGTTGTAGTACATTAATAGGGGCTACATTATTATTAACAGTAGTGACTGAACCTGTACGCATTGGTGCAGCAAATCTGACAGATAATGAACAGCAAGATCATGGAGGCATTCAAGATACTGTACAGTGCACTGTTTTATTATCTTTATTGTTTCTATTATCTTTATTGTTTCTATTATCTTTCTAATTGTTCCACTGGGATTATACATAAAAGTTGTAATTAATTCATCGTGGTTAGAGTAATATTTCAATATCACCTCTTCAAAATTTTGCTGTTGTTGATCCTCTCTTGGTTTAAGTTGTTCTTATATTATCATAAACCCTTTAACTGATTGTTTTGTCAAGTACTTTTTACTTTACTATATTTTCTTTTAGTGAAGTGACGTAAAAGTTTAAGTAAAACAAATGTGTGTGTTTGAATACAATTTTTTCAAATGTTTTCAGTCAGGACTACTTTGGGTAAACAAAAATATTTAAGCAATTGAACATGTTATTTATTATTTATTCATTGCATTATGTAATTGGTTAACACACATAACTATAACTGTTAGTGGTTTGTTACATAATTAATCCTTGTCATGTTTACCAATGTGAACAGTGCCAAAGATGGTACCAAATGCTGCATTGGACTATCACCAGACAAGCTACCTGAAAAAGATGCCCAATGGTTGTGCTCACTGTGTACCTTAAACAGTGGAACATCATTAAAGAATATCTGTTGAAACTTCTGCTTTATTGTCCTTGTTGCAATATGGATTACCATTATATATCTGTATTTTGGGACTTACAGTTAAAGACCCAAGGACCAGATAGGATTTATTAAGACCAGGCGTTAGAAGTGCAGTCAATTTAAGACAAGAGTCAGAATTATAATAAATTAAAGGAAATTTTACTGAAGATAGTTTGTAGTTTCATCAGGCAGAAGTCAGCTTCAAGAATCACAAGGAGTGATTACTCCAGTGATCAAAAGTAGGCCGCTTCCCCTTACATTTACAAAAATCACAGCAATTATACCCATCACCAAGGTCTAAGCTTTGTCATTGCTTCAGGTTGAATGATTCTGATTGGCTAATAAATAATCACACATTTTCTACACATAGATAGACTGAAGCATATCTCCATCAATTATGCAGCTGACATTCGGACCCTGAATTTAGGCACATCGTGACCTTCCACACTTGTAGTGATTGTAATGAATAGTAATTGGACCAATTTTTGAGTCTCCAGTCTAGGACCAACTCTATAGCGCCACCACCAGTTCAAAAATTCAACATTAAAAGGATTATAGCTTTTGAACCCTTTGATCTACACTCACCTAAAGGATTATTTGGAACACCTGTTCAATTTCTCATTAATGCAATTATCTAATCAACCAATCACATGGCAGTTGCTTCAATGCATTTAGGGGTGTGG
This sequence comes from Vimba vimba, assembly GCA_022828995.1. NCBI lineage: Eukaryota > Metazoa > Chordata > Actinopteri > Cypriniformes > Leuciscidae > Vimba > Vimba vimba. The sequence goes on along the minus strand of CM040817.1, from coordinate 20,699,564 downwards.
TCCTGGTCAAGACAATCTCCTGAACTCCAAACTGAATGTCAGAATGGGAAAGAAAGGTGATTTAAGCAATTTTGAGCGTGGCATGGTTGTTGGTGCCAGACGGGCCGGTCTGAGTATTTCACAATCTGCTCAGTTAATGGGATTTTCACGCACAACCATTTCTACACTGTAAAAAAAAATCCTAATTTTACAGAAAATAACTGTGATTTTTTGACGATCATTTTCTTTAATTTGAAATTGTACTCAAAACTGTGCTCAAAATTGTACTTATTGTATTTTTCATACAGTATTTTTTCTGTTTTCTTAAATTACATAAAAATGTATGTAAAATTACAAATATAATCTGTAATTAAACAGTAACAAAACAGTTAAATGATAAAATGGTCAAATGACTGTCAGCTCCCCAAAAAACTGTAAAACATCCAAAATTAAATAAACTGAAAAACACTGTTATTTTACAGGAATTTCCTGAATAATCATATACCTTCATTGTAAAAAAAATCATAAAAAAAGGGTCAAAAGACTGGCAGCTGCGGCTGCCAAACAAAAACCATAAAATTAAAGTCAAATATTCTAATTTAAATAAAGTGTAAAAAACTTTAAAATAAATTTGATGTCACCATGATTGAGATCAGTGTCTGCTTTAGTTGGGCCCATGACCCTTGATTTTTAACTTTTATATTTCTCTGGCTGCCTTAACTGTGTATTTGATACACAGTTGTTATAGCAATAAATGCAAGAGAAAATATCAGATGATCTTGGTCATCATATTGTGATCTGATTCACTGATTTGACAGTCAAACCTCTGAATATAATAGCTGAGCTTACATAATATATAGATGGAATTTAGCTTTATACAAATTCTATGATTAATGTCATAATTTATCACATGACGAAATATAACAATCTGAAATTTAAAAAAAAATATATATATTATACAGAAAAAGTTTTGAGCTGGTTCATTTTTTTTTTTATTGTAATATAGAGACATCAAGAATCAACATATGAATCTCAACAATGGTGACAACCAACAAAGCCTTTTTGTGACTTTATAGTAGTTCAGATTTTTTTTTCATTGTCACCATTGTTGCGATTCATACGCTGATTCTTGATGTCTGAGTGAGTCTATATGATCCTGTCACAACATTTTCTGTATAATGACTTCATAAAATCTGAGTATCACAGCACTGCAGGATCTTCTATAGCAGTTTTGACATGCAAAAATTAACTAATATTTAACAACTTAATCAGATATAACACTTCTGATTGTATCAATGAAGCAAGCTTTTTATCACTAAAAAGTGACAATATCATCTGATCTAAGATTCTCTTGGATTTCTGCAATAACAAATATGCATCAGTGACACACAGTTAAAGCAGTTAGAGAAAACTCAAGTTAAAAACTAAAAGGTCAAGAGCCCAACTAAAGCAAACACTGATCTCCATCATGGTGACATCAAACTTTATTATTTTCAATAAAGCTTCAACTTCTAAACCTCTGTTAATTCACAATAAGAACTTTAGTATGAAAGAAATAAAGTCTGGATTGTAATAAGTGAAGATGCTGAGATCCTGAGAGATCTGTTAGTGTTTAATGTTCTGTTGGGGTTTAAAGTGTTTCTGTATGGTGTGTTTTGTGTGTCACCATTGTGTTGAAGAGTAGAGCCTGAGCTTCAGTCCAGGATGAGCAGAGAAACTCTGATGAAATGCTGCATGTTGCTTTATTTAACAGACAGTAACTGTGTAGTTGCTGATACAGTGACGTATAATCACAGCAAATCATGCATGTAGTTAACTGCATGTTTTTCAGTAAAAAATTCAGAAAATAAATGTGAAATAACTGTTTCTGTTAAATGAAGATTTTTGTAAAAGTATTTTGCATCCTATTTAAATTAGGATATTTTACATTAATTTTACGGTGTTTGTATGGCAGCCGTTGCTGACAGTCATTTGACTGTTTTTTTATGGGATTTTTTTACAGTGAACGTGTTTGATCGTAATAATTCAGGAAATAGCTGTAAAATAACAGTGTTTTTCAGTAAAACATTTAAGGAAAATTTCTGTAAAAGTTTTTTGCACTTCATTTAAATTAGGATATTTTACTTTATTTTTACGGTTTTTGTTTGGCAGCCGTAGCTGACAGTCATTGACCGTTTTTTTAAGATTTTATTTTTTACAGTGTAGGGTTTACAAAGAATGGTGTGAAAAGGGAAAAACATCCAGTATGCGGCAGTCCTGTGGGCGAAAATGCCTTGTTGATGCTAGAGGTCAGAGGAGAATGGGCCGACTGATTCAAGCTGATAGAAGAGCAACTTTGTACACCTGATTCCACTCATTATGGTGATCACAATCAATATCTTACATTAAGACTCTGCCCATTACAGTAGTGGCCATTTTGAAAAGTACAGTGTTAAATGTTTTGTGCTACTCCTCATTCAAATTTTGTTACATTTTTACAAAAATTGGCTCAGATGATCTTTGGACCGAGCCACACAGAAGTGACTGAACAGATTTTTTATTTTTGCTACCGTTCCTGATATACTTTTCTCCAAATTTGACCTGTATTTGTTGCCTTATGGTAGTTAGCTTAGCATGGTAATTGGTTAGCATGCTAACCTGATGCCATTCTTTCTAATGTGGCTCTTCAGCTATAAGGCTAACCATAAACTACATTAGCATTAAGCTAACTTATCTTGCTAACTTAACTAATCTGGTTAACATGCCTTTGTGTGCTCATTCTTACACTTAAGCCTCTCCTCGGCAGCTTGGTAAAACAGCGTCATCTGAGTGGCGCAAGCTGCTAAACCACGTGCCACAAGCCCTGAACCATTCCGGTTGTGGGTTTGAATCCTGTGTGGCACATTCCCTGACCGCAAGAGGTATTGTGGCCTTAAGTGGTGGAAAAGTTGCTTCTGTTTCAGACATGGTGTCTATATGTGAACGAACTCGATAAATACAACATGCAGCGAATTTATACAAAATGTTTTATTTTGAATTGCTTCTCTCTTCAACTATTGGACCTTCTTCATCTTGCCAAAAACACAACTTCCCAGTGGCGCAATGATATGAGTGACAGGTATCTGACCCAGAGATAATGGGTTCGAGCCCTGTGTGGGATGATTTAAAAAAATTGTGTGTAATGTTGTGTCATGTCGATTCCTTTATTATTCAATGTTGTACTAATCTTTCTTCCTCTTGGATTAATGTATGTCTTGTTCATTATATGTTCATTCTCATCTGAACTTCTGTTCATTTTGAGTTAATTTTCACCTGTACTTCTAAACCAGCTCTTTTTTCTTCAATTTCTGCTGATTTACTATTCCTGCTCTTGCTGCTGCTTCAGGGGCTTGGCCCCATATCACTGCTTGCAGCTATATTTCCACTTGTTCCTTAACATGTAACCAAGAATACTAACACACACACAGACACAGTTTCTTCAAGATTGGATTTGGTGAGGAGGAGAGTCTTCTCAAAACATTAATAAAACATGTTATTTCTCTCAAGGAGAGGATACTTTAAATCTAACTGTAAAGTAAAGACTTTAACTAAGAAATGGTCTCTCAACTATAGGTTTCAATGACTCCTGAGACCATTGCTATCAGGGTAGCCTAGAAAAGCAGATGGATGTAGTGACACCTGTTAAAGAAGTCCATATTTCATCTCTGGAAGCCAGGCTAAATGAGCAAGCACTGTTACTGCATTCCTGGCATGGGCCAGACCCTTACGTTACACCTCAGATATCAAATACAGACATTTAAAGAATGCATGAAATAACATTTTCGATAATCACACTGATAATTTCTATAACAAAGTAAAATCTCATAAGCCTAGAGAAGTCATTCAACTCTTTTGATATTTAGAAGGAAAATTATTGATTAATACCTTGATTATAATCACTCATTAGATATACTTTGAAGCAGCAGTGTGTTCCAGAATCCACTTCTTCAGGACTTCATAACAAAAACTTAACTTGAATAATTACAATAAGGGTGTTGCTTATTTATAACGTTGAAAATATGATTAACCTAAAATATCTGCTTTTTTTAATCAATGAAAGAATTGTGTTGTACAAGGAACAGCAGTTCTAATACATACTTTTACCTAATAAATTTATCAAAGTTAATTGAGTAGAGTGATCACTGGGAACATACTATAACCATTGGAACATGAAAAAAAGGAGAAATTACAATAACTTTTTAATAATAATATATTTGTACTATACTTACAGTAAGGTAGGTATTGGCAGTATTTAACATGTAGTAAGTCAGTCTGATCACTATGAAAGTACTACAACCTTTGGAATATATAAAAAATACTATAGGTGAATTACTGTAATTTTTTTAAAATTAATATTTGTTTACTGAACGTACAGTAAGGGAGCTATTGTCACAATTTCACCTGTAGTAAGTCAGTGTGGTCACTAGGAAAGCACTACAGCCTTTGGAACAGGAAAAAATACTTTAGGGGAATTACTGTAGTTTTTTCTTAAACTTATTTGTTTATTGTACGTACAGTAAGGGAGGTATTGTCAAAATTTCACCTGTAGTAAGTCAGTGTGGTCACTAGGAAAGCACTACAGCCTTTGGAACATGAAAAAATACTTTAGGGGAATTACTGTAATTTTTTCTTAAACATATTTGATTATTGTACGTACAGTAAGGGAGGTATTGTCAAAATTTCACCTGTAGTAAGTCAGTGTGGTCACTAGGAAAGCACTACAGCCTTTGGAACATGAAAAAATACTTTAGGGGAATTACTGTAATTTTTTCTTAAACATATGTGATTATTGTACGTACAGTAAGGGAGGTATTGTCAAAATTCCACCTGTAGTAAGTCAGTGTGGTCACTAGGAAAGCACTACAACATTTGGAACAGGGAAAAATACTTTAGGTGAATTACTGTAATTTTTTCTTAAACTTATTTGTTTATTGAACGTACAGTAAGGGAGGTATTGTCAAAATTTCACCTGTAGTAAGTCAGTGTGGTCACTAGGAAAGCACTACAGCCTTTGGAACATGAAAAAATACTTTAGGGGAATTACTGTAATTTTTTCTTAAACATATTTGATTATTGTACGTACAGTAAGGGAGGTATTGTCAAAATTCCACCTGTAGTAAGTCAGTGTGGTCACTAGGAAAGCACTACAGCCTTTGGAACAGGAAAAAATACTTTAGGTGAATTGCTGTAATTTTTTTTTATTAATATTTGTATACTGAACGTACAGTAAGGAGGTATTGTCAAAATTTCACATGTAGTAAGTCAGTCTGATCAGTAGGACCATACTACAACCTTTGGAACATGAAAAAAATCCCTTTGGTGAATTACTGTAACTTTTACATAAAACATATTTGCGTACTGTATGTACAGTAGCCTACACAAAAGTACACTAAAGCAGTCAACAAATCAACAAGTACACTAAAACAATATGCAGCAAATATCAAACCTGAAACTATTTCTACCCTGGTTGGCAACTTTATTTATTTATTTTTTTACTTGACTATGTTCATGGTTACTACACAAATAACATTGTTTTAATATTTAAATCTTCCTCAAAACGAGCTTTCCTTCGGGTTTGCACTTTGCAGATGGTCCCTTCTTAGCAGCCTGCGCATAGAGATCAATGTATTTTGTCCAGTGCGAAGGAAAGATCGTTTTGAGGAAAATTATGTTGTAGCTTCTGGTGTTTAATCTGTAGTTATATGTGATAGGTGTTTTGTGTAGCAACAACGTTTAGTTCACGAGTTATTGAACGCGGAAGTCCGCGAATGTGCGAATATGCGAATATAAAACCAACTTTACCTAAGTCCGACAAAGGTGGTGCTGTTGTAATACAAGACAAAGATTCATATCGTAACGAAATTTTGTATCAACTTGGAGACCAGGAATTCTATTCCTCCTTAACTTGCGATCCTACGAGTCGCTTCTTTAATATGATAAAAAAAAACTTTGATTGGTGGCGAATCAGACAATTACATCACTAAGGAGGAATTTGACTTTTTATTACAAACTCATCCAGTACAACCGTTTTTTTACACCTTGCCAAAAATCCACAAAAAATGTGAAGGAACTATTCCAGGCCGTCCAATCATGGCCGGTTGCCAATCCTTAACTGAGCCTATTTCTCAGTATGTGGACTGGCACATTAAGCCAATTGTCTGGACATTACCCTCATATCTAAGGGACACTACTGATTTTCTGAGTAAACTGATGAATGTTCATAGATCAGATGATGATTTGTTATGCACTATGGATGTAACTAGCCTATATACTAACATTCCACATGATTTAGGTTTTTGTGCTTTAGAACATTATTTAAAATCTAGAGATGTTGATAAGCCTCCAACAAAGTTTTTATGGGATTTGGCACATATAGTGCTGACCATGAACTATTTCAAATTTGAAAACGGTTTTTATCATCAAGTGAAATGTACAGCTATGGGATCTCCATTTGCCCCTAATTATGCAAACTTGTTCATGGGCAAATTTGAAGCAGATTTTGTGTATTCTTCAAGTAACATTTTTCATCACTGTTGGAAGTTTTGGTTTCGATATATTGATGATGTGTTTTTCGTTTTTAGTGGAACAGTTGAAGTACTTAATCAATTTCACGAATTCTTAAATTCCAGACTTGACTCTATACGATTTTCCTTGGAATACAGTATGTCTTCTATATCGTTTCTTGACGTTAAGGTTTTTAGATCTACTGGACAGACTCTTCAGACGACAGTATTTCGTAAATCCACAGATAAGAATAATTTTTTACATTTTAAAAGTTACCACCCTCCATCTATGAAAAAAAGCCTTCCGTATAGTCAGTTTTTGCGTATAAGAAGGATTTGTAGTACTGATGAAGAATTTGAAAACCAGGTGAAAGTAGTATATAACCGGTTCCTTTCAAAAGGTTATGATAATATGAATCTCAACTCGAGTTTGGACAGGTTACGTTGAACGTGAATCACTTTTTAAGAAAAAAAACAGTCATTTCAGATAATCGAGTTGTCTTATCTACGACATTTTCTCCACTTTCGGGTAAGATCAAATGAATAGTGAATAAACATTGGCATATTTTATCGAGTGACACACAGATCGGCCAGTCTTTTCAAAACCCTCCGCTTTTTGCTTATAAGAGATCACGTAATTTGAGAGATATGCTGGTTAGAGCTGATTCTTACACTCCGCCTACCAATTGGCTTACAGCCCTTGATCCGGGCAATTTTCCTTGTAGGAGTTGCATTAATTGTAATGCGATGATTATGGGTAATTCCTTTTCACATCCACGGACCGGCAAGACATTCTCTGTGAGAGGGAGAATTACTTGCCGTACGTCCTTTGTTGTTTATTTGCTCAAATGCCCATGTGGGCTCTGTTATGTTGGTAAAACAAAAAGAGAGTTAAGAACAAGATTACACGAACACAAAAGTAATATACGTAATCACGATATTAAGTCACCCGTGGCGAGACATTTTAATGAGTTTGGACATGATATCTGTACTTTGAAATTTCAAGGCATCGAGTTAGTTAAATCTTTTCAACGGGGTGGAGATAGGGAGCGCTACCTTCTTCAACGAGAGGCATTTTGGATCTATACACTTCAAACAGTATTCCCTAATGGTTTAAATGAAGAATTGCCTTTGGTTTAAATGTTTTTATTTGGTCTTTCAGCAGAAAATCATTTGTAACTACACTTTTTTTTTTTTATGCAAACAAATAAAACTAACATCCTGACAAATAAGAATGAAAAAAAAAAAAAAAAAAAGTAAATAACAACCCACCCAAAAATTCAACCCAAAGGTGCTATCCAGTGGTAAAAGCAGGTTATGAAGGCATAGTAAACATTAATCACTAGCTTGCAAAAAAGAAATAAAAGGGGACCAAATTTTTTCAAATAACAAAATCTTGTTTCTTAGAGCACTCCTAATTCTTTCTAAATGTAGTGTACCAGTCATCTCTGTTAGCCATAGTTTAATCGTTGGAACTTCCTTTTTCTTCCAAAACAAAAGAATAAGTTTTTTTGCATAAATTAAACCATACGAAACAAAATGTTGTTGTACCAGTGTAAGTCTAAAAAACTCTTCCGAAACTCCAAATATAATTAACATAGGATCTGGTTCAAAACATATGTTCAATGTATCTGAAAAAACCTGGAAAATCTTTTCCCAGAAACTTTGTAATTTTGGACACATTACAAAGCAATGAGACAGGCTGGCATCTAAAATTTGACATTTGTCACATAATGGAGACACCTCTGGAAATATTTTGTTCAGTTTAGACTTGGAATAATGAAGCCTATGAAGCACTTTAAACTGAATAAGACAATGTCTTGCATTAATGGAACACCTGTGGATACGTTCAAGACTGCGTTCCCACATTTCACTAGAAATTTCTACTGCAAGTTCCTCTTCCCAGGCAGATTTAATTTTCTCCATCGAAGGACCTTTCACCTGTTCTAAAGCCTTGTACAGAGAGGAGATGGTATTACCATCCCTATGACTTCTTTCCAAAAATGCATCCAGATACATAGGCGTGGCAGTGACATAATTAGAAATGTTAGACTTCACAAAGTCTCTAATTTGAAGGTACCTAAAGAAATTATTTGAAGGAATATTATATTTCTTACACAGCTGTTGAAAGGAAGCAAATTTTCCATTAATATATAGATCCCCTATACTTCGTAGCCCTAAATTTTTCCACATCTCAAATGCATTGTCTAACGTCGAAGGGCAAAAGGAGGGGTTAGCTGAGATAGAGAGCAGGAAAGACATCTGGATGAATTTAAAATGCGTCTTTAACTGTTTCCAAATACGAATAGAATTATGAATAACAGGATTGTGATTATAAAGTGAACTAGCTATACCTGTGGGTGATAGAAGTATTGCGTTAATGGAATAAGGGAGGCATTCCTCCTGTTCCAGCATCAGCCAGCTCTCCTCTATCATAGTAGAATCTATCCATGTAGTCAAAACCCTCAGGTTTGCCGCCCAATAATAGTAAAGAAAATTAGGTAAGGCGAGCCCACCCTGTATCTTGGATTTACATAGGTGCTGCTTAGAAATCCTATGGACTTTATAGTCCCAGACAAAAGGAACCAGGATAGAGTCCAATTTTTTGAAAAAAGATTTGGGCAGAAATACAGGAATGTTCTGTACCATGTACAAAAATTGTGGGAGAAATATCATCTTAATTGCATTTACCCTGCCCAGAAGAGAAATGGGAAGAGTTCTCCAGAACTTGATCATGGATTTAAGTTTAACCAACAGGGGATGAAAATTAGCCTCAACTAAATTGGAAAACTTTTTTGTCACCTCTATTCCTAGATATGTGAATTGTTCTGAAGCAACCTTAAAGGGCAAGTGATGAAGCCAAGAATAATCTTTGATGGTAACTGGCATCAACACACTTTTTTCCCAATTAATTTTATATCCTGCAAATGTACCATATAAATTAATCAAATTAAGGATATTTGGAATGCTGCTATTGGGCTCAGAAATAAATAAAATTATATCATCTGCATATAACGCTAATTTATTATCAGTATTTCTGGTTTTATAACCTTTGATACCAGAATGGACTCTAATGGCCTCAGCCAAGGGCTCAATCGCTAAAGCAAACAAAAGTGGTGACAGCGAGCAACCCTGTCTTGTACCTCTATATAGATTAAAACGAGAGGATATTGTTTGATTTGTGAGAATTCTTGCACATGGACTTGAATACAACAATTTAATCATTGCAATGAAATTTTCTCCAAGATTAAACTTCTTTAATACCTCAAATAGGTAAGGCCATTCAATTTGATCGAATGCCTTCTCCGCATCCAGTGACAGAATGGCTAAATCTTGTGCCCGGCCTCTGGAAGAGTACATTAAGAATTGCCTTTGAATTGTTTTTTATGAAATCATGTAATTTGAAATCAATTTTTTTTTTTTTTTTTTTTTTTGAGAGGCTGTCATTATTGTATTTTTGCATTTCAGATTCATGAGGGGCTTTTTGTATTTACCATGTATTCTGTAATGAATTTGTTTATACTTATTTATTTATTTTATTTATATTTTTTTATCTTATCTTTCATTTATTTTTTATTTTTTATTTTTTTGTATAAATTGTTTATAAGGGTCACATGGACATTACATATGGTATGTTGTGTTGTGTTATTCCTGGTGTTTCCACAATGTTGGTAACTTGATGCACCTGAAGGTACTGATGATTTGCGGAATGAGGTTCACCTGTGATGTGTTTTTTAAAAAAAAACAATCTTTTCGGTGTTTCACAGTACACACTGATGATGGCTTAGGCCGAAACGCGTCTGTGAGGACATGGTAATAATACATTTATGAAAATATAACCTGAGAGTGTGGTTTTTCATCTTTATGTTTAAAAAATACGACCAACGACGACGAAGTTCAGGCTTTATTAAGCTTAAATTCAGAAGATGAAATCCAAGGGAACTGTAAAGTAGCGTGCAGTCCTACGTCACCGGACTAATTTGCCTAATCTTCACGGTACTTTAGACATCGATGGAAACGCAGCAGCAACAGGTCTAGGGGAAAAAGTTCCTGGGACAAATTGTTCTGGGTAATTTCTGTGGAAAGGCGGCTTTAGTCAGCTACACAGTAAATTCCCCAGTGTTAAATCAACACTGCTCAGAGCACATATGGTCCCACTCTACATGGTGTTAAAGTAACACTGAAGCAGTGTTAAAGTTAATGAGACAATTAAGTGATCAATTGAGTGGTGATTGAGCATTAGTGATGAACACCTGTTGTTGTTAACAAGCAGAATCACTGAAGGAAAGAGAAACAGTAGAACTACAACTGACTTCAGACACAGCCTTAAATTAAATCAGATGAAGATAAGAAGACATTAAATCTGTGAAGATCTCAGCAGAGGAGGATTAAACAACTCCACAAACAGCATTACCAGCTTCACTTATTACTAGCCAGACTGACTTTATTTCTGTCATATGTCTATTAGGGCTGGGTGATATATTGCATGACATTGATATGCGCCTATGCGTCAGTTCTGTGATTCTTCAGCCTACGATTATCAGTACTTTAATTCAAAATATTTAATAAACATTGTTCTGATCAAAAGATATCAGAAAAATTCATTTAAAACACAGATATCAATAATCTGCCTGTGAATCTCAACAATGGTGACAATAATAAAGCATGTTGCAGTGGCTGCCACCAATCACAACTCATTAATGGCTCCCATCATGCATTGCGGTATGAATAAATTATGATCTGAATTGTCTATGTAATTTATTTTTCCTAATTGAATATTCTGCTCCTCACCATTGTTGAGATGCATAGACTGAATCTTGACATCTGTGTGTGCCTAAAAGAATGACTTTTTTTTTTAAAACAACTTTTAAGAAATCCTTTATATTATATCAAAAATTCTGGGCATTTATGCAGATTCACAGTTATGCTGTAACCAACAACATAAATCGAAGTCAGAAAGAAGGATTTTAATGAGTTCAGTGATCAAGTTCAAACGATGATTGTCATAATATAACCAGCACCATCAGATCACTTTTTTCTTTGTTCAACTGGCGATTATAAGCCAGATACAGCAGTCAAACAAAATCTAAAGTTAATAATATATGGGTCAAGAGTCCAACTAAAGCAACCATTGATCGTCATAACGGTGGCTTACAATTTGAGATTTTCTCCTTCAGTGATTCTACTTGTTAACATCAGGTGTCTTCAATAATGTTCAATCATCACTAAATTAATCACTTAATTATATCATTAACTTAAACACTCTTGAGTGTGGACTCATACACTCCCAGGAATGTTAATTTAACACTGGAGTTTTTGCTGTGTACAAAGAGCCGTAGTTAACTGACAAGCTGAGCCATATCGCATTAATTAACGCTGGCGATACGTCCGCGATATTAATGCGATATGGCTCAGCTTGTCAGTTAACTACGGCTCTTTGTAGTAAATGCCGCTCCATCTGACAGCAGGTGATGGCGATTTACTACTAATCAAGGAACCAGCTTCACTGACGAGATGCGCATAACAATATCGCGATTTAAATCGCCCAGCCCTAGTACTATTACATAAATCTTACCCGTTTCATTTACATATGACTGACAAATATGAATCACATTCAGTTTATTAATACAATTACATAAATCTTACCTGTTTCATTTATATATGACTTAAAAATATGAATCACATTCAGATTATTAATTGGTTGTTAAAACTATGTAATCCAAATGGATGGAAATTCTATATGCAATTCAAATACATAAATCTTATGTTTAGGCATAATTTTTTTTTTGAGTGTAGTCCTATATTGAAAATATTGCTACATTGCACTTAGAAAGTCATTCAGTCAATATGCTATTGCTGACAGATAGAAAGCACTACAAATGTTCAGTAATGTGGTGCAAACGATGCAAGTATAAATGAAGAAATGAATTAGAGACACAAAATCACTTTTGAGGCCACTGAATTGGGTCACTTAAAATTAACTTTATTTAATTTTGTTGAAATCAAACAAATTGTGTTTTCAGACAAATAATTATTTAACTAAACCAAGAGAGACAAATGTTGGGGATGATGTGTACATAATTATATCATGTAAATTCAAAGCACTTTGTTCAGCGCATACGACTTTGTTTTGGTCTTGAATGGTTTCTTGAATAGAGCACAGTTCAGGTCACTTCTTGTTCCAGAGCTTTTCAAAGTGAACACAGTTTCACACCAGAGATCTTTCTGCTCAGTTCTTGTCATGACAGCAGTGATTTTAAACTTCTCATATGGAGGAATCAGCACCTCTTTTTCACGAGGAAGCTTAGAATATTCTGTCACATCAGCGCCTTCACAAGTGTAGATTTCAAAACAAGACTTAGTTCCAAAACCTTTTGCTACTTTACGATCAAGAGAGGAGGATGCAAATGAGCCGAATCGAACCTCTGTGTTCCAAACATACTTAAACTCAACTTTAGTGCCACGATAAGTTGTAAAGCATTGATTTTGTTTGTTTAAATTGTTCAGAATCTGTATTGCATCTGTTAACAGAAAGTGAAGTGAATACCATTCGTATGTCTTGTGTTTGTTCTGGTTTTTATCATGACGAGTGGCAGACGTGAATTTATCAAATACAAGAGCATCACTGTACACATAAATGGCGATTTCATGATTCTCTTTCAAATCTTTCTTTTGGATCTTGACAGTCTTTTCTGCTTTTTCCCAAGCCGTTTTAAAAATATTCAAGTTATTGAGGTCATTTTTTAGAAGTTCTGTCTCCACCCATTTTGCCATTGCATCTTTACAGCCCATATACTGGTCATCAACAGAATCCAGTGCCATATCCAATGGAAATATCTGTCCTTCAACAGCAGCAGCAGCAGCGCTGTGATCCTGAAGCAACAGGAATCATAATGATCACATCATCAGTATTCATGTCTGTAATATTCATAGAACACAAGCTTACCTGTCCTAGAGCAGCTAAAATGAGAAGAAGAGCTTCAATGATCAGCAGCATCTTGATTCAGTCAAATCCCGCTGATGATCTAGTAGATCTAGTGAAGAACAGATGATGAAAGACAACAGCGTTTCACTAAATCCATTACTCCAATGGCAAAATGTCCCCTAAAATTACCTGAGAATATAGTGGTCTATTCTTCTTCTCTTTTTTTAGGAGCTCAATGAGGAGAGGAGAAGATCAGAAAAGTCAGTCCCTCCCAGCCAGACGACAACGACTCTTCAAACCAAGAGATGAGGAAGGTGGCTTTTTTATATCGCTGAAAATGTCTGTGCTTGAGTACTGGAACATATAGCAACTGTGCAACAGTTCATCTGAATAGTTTAACTCTCCATAATGCAACACCTGTGAAAGTCTGGTGTATTTGTGGTTTACAAAGGACAAACTCGTTCCTGTCATGACACCAGCTTATGATCATGGAAATGTGCATTATTCAGTTCATTCATATTAAGCACAAAACTAAATAATGTTTTTTTTAAGATACATCTACTGATGTAGAAATTAAGATCTGAAGAGTAAGTACAGCTGCTTGCAGCAATTACAGAGACAAACACTTAACATGCACCCCTGTTGTGAATCATTTAGAATAATAATAGTTGTGAATGTTCATAATAGTGCTGAATAATAACAGAAACAGGGTAAACTGCCTTGATATTAGGCTGGTCAGCTTTAAAAATGCACTACCCATAATGCTTTGGAGAGAGTAAGAGCTGTGAGGAACATGGCAGAGACAATTGAATCCCTGTTTAATACTGCTAAAAACTTCAGCAAACAGTTTTATTTTAATTCAAGCTGTCAGTCGTCATAATTGCATGCTAACCAAACTTTTGTGGGTTTTTTTTCTCTGTTCACTGTGGCAATGACTCACAATGGGGGTTTTGTGTTGAAGCTTTGTCAGAGTTAAAGTGAAAAATGTTATGTGATTCAGTTTGAATATGCAGATGTGTGTTTCTTAATGTGTTATCTCTAAGGAATGAATAATGACTTTAAACTACATCAATATAAAACAATAATTTAAACTTTTTGACCTGTTAATGGATGAATATTCAGAAGTGCACTTAAAGGTATAGCAACAAATGTTGTATTGAAAGCGGAATTAAAGAAGTCTTCTACATAGAATTTATCCATATATCTCAAACGTTTTTTGCTATGGCGAGGGATTAAAGTAATGTCAAAAAAGAAAGAAAAAGTCTTAAAAATGTAAGCATGTTTGGAAACATTTAAAGGGATCATGACATGATAAATAAATTTGCCTTGATCTTTTTACATATACCCACATAGCAACATTGCTTCGGCCCAGATCTGGCCCACATCTGGCACTTGTGGAATTCGGATCTGGCCCACATGTAGCGTGGAATGACGGCCCTTGGGTGGCCCACTCATGTTTGCCAGATCTGGGCCACAAGCAGGCCATAGCAATGCCACATGTCAGCCAAGAGCAAAGAAATAAACCAGAACTGGACCTTATCTGAGACACAAAGTCTGTGTATATTAAATATGGAGTCATCTCAGCCTTAATAAGCATGTTAACATGCAGAATCACTGAAGGAAAGAAGAGACGAGCAGAAACACAAGAACTACAACTGACTTCAGACACAGCCTTAGATGAAATCCACTAAATAGAAAAGAAGACATTAAATCTGTGAAGATCTCAGCAGAGGAGGATTAAACAACTCCACAAACAGCATTACCAGCTTCACTTATTACTAACCAGACTGACTTTATTTCTGTCAGACGTCTACAGAAGTTTTTATTGAGAATTAACAGAGGTTTAACTCTAATGTGTTTCATTTGAAGTCACCATAACAGTGATTCGTGTTTCCATTATTAGGGGTCTTCACTCTTATTATATCTTTTGTCTTTCTTTGGCCGCTGTGACAGTGTGTTTGTCAAGCACATTTGCAGCAGCAAAGAAAGCTAAAGTGAAATGAAATCAGGTGACGATGGTTTCCTGTTGATGGTTTTATAATCATCATGAAATAACTTTTCACTGATGTCTTTGGAATCTAACAATTGTGTTGATCCATTAATATTTTCACATCACAAACCCTGTGTTACTGCAGCATGAGATCCAGCAATATTATAACAATAAGTTAGAAGACTTTATCAAACATGAGCACGAAAAAGTCAGTTTATGATGACACACACAGACATCAACAATCAGCGTATGAATCTCAACAATGGTGACAATCAAAAGTACTTTGCTGCAATGCATGCTGGGTACCAGCATAGTACAAAACTCCCAGCATGCATTGCAACATGAATAAATTATGCAGCTGAATTGTCCTATAATTTTGTTTGATTCTAAATATTTGCTTTTATTTTTTGCTGTTGTTTTTGTTATGAATTAGTAGCTTTTCAGTGATGTTCTGAATTAATCTGTTTATCTAAATATTTGTGATTGTCACCATTGTTGAGATTCATACGCTGATTGTTGATATATGTGTGTGTCAGCATAAGCACATTTTTTGATCTCATGTTTGTTAAAAGCTTTAAACTGACTGTTATAATATTGCTAGATCTCATGCTGCAGAAACACAGGGTTTGTGATGTGAAAATATTAATGGATCAACACAATTGTTAGATTCCAAAGACATCAGTGAAAGGTTATTTCATGATGATTATAAAACCATCAACAGGAAACCATCATCACCTGATCTCATTTCACTTTAGCTTTCTTTGCTACTGCGAATGTGTTTAACAAACACACTGTCACAGCGGCCAAAAAAAAGACAAAAGATATAATAAGAGTTAAGAGCCCAACTAATGGAAACACTAATCACTGTTATGGTGACTTCAAATGAAACACATTGGAGTTAAACCTCTGTTAATTCTCAATAAAAACTTCTGTAGACATCTGACAGAAATAAAGTCAGTCTGGTTAGTAATAAGTGAAGCTGGTAATGCTGTTTGTGGAGTTGTTTAATCCTCCTCTGCTGAGATCTTCACAGATTTAATGTCTTCTTCTCTCTTCAGTTGATTTCATCTTATAGGCTGTGGCTGAAGTCAGTTGCAGTTCTTGTGCTCGTCTCTTTTTCTGTTCTCTTCTTTCCTTCAGTGATTCTGCTTGTTAACAGACTTATTAAGGCTGAAATGACTCCATATTTAATATACACAGACTTTGTGTCTTAGATAAGGTCCAGTTCTGGTTTATTTCTTTGCTCTTGGCTGACATGTGGCATTGCTATGGCCTGCTTGTGGCCCAGATCTGGCAAACAGGAGTGGGCCACCCAAGGGCCGTCATTCCACGCTACATGTGGGCCAGATCTGCATTCCACAAGTGCCAGATGTGTGCCAGATCTGGGCCGAAACAATGTTGCTATGTGGGTAAGAGGTATTTGTACCATTAAAGCATTTAATTAATCAAGATCCAAATACGGCTCGTTTGGATAATGTGGGATCTGTGACATCACACGGGCAAATATATTTGCATACGAATAGTTTAACATCATCGCATCACAGGCCCCGCCCACTGGAGTTCAGATGCTTAACGGCTGACGTTTGCCTACACTGGATGTTGCGTCAAAAGCAAAAAAAAAAAGACTTAAATAAAGACTTAAAAGGATCCCAACATCAGAAACAAGTGGATGGTTTATTTTAATGCTGTCCAGAATCGTGTCGGAGGATTAAATGTTTGTTCATGGCATTTTATTTAAGCCGCGTTTCCACCGCAGGAACTTTCCCCAGGAACTAGATACTTTCGGGTGGGACTCGGTATGTTTCCACCGCAGGAACCGGGCTCTATATAAAGTTCTCGGTAAAAATGTCTTCCTCCAAAAGTCTCTGCTTGCGAAGTAGTACTTTTTCAAAGTTCAGGAACTTTCAGGGGTGGGACTTAGGCACTGCATGTTGATTGGTTGAGTTCATGTCGCATTTTGATTGGTTGACTCCATGCAGCATTTTATTTTAACCACCATCTGTTGCGGTGCGTGCAGTAACAGTCGTTTGCTATTCGAATCGACAATGGAGTTTAAAAAATACGACCAACGACGACGAAGTTCAGGCTTTATTAAGCTTAAATTCAGAAGATGAAATCCAGGGGAACTGTAAAGTAGCGCGCAGTCCTACGTCACCGGACTAATTTGCCTAATCTTCACGGTACTTTAGACCTCGATGGAAACGCAGCAGCAACAGGTCTAGGGGAAAAAGTTCCTGGGACAAATTGTTCTGGGTAATTTCTGTGGAAAGGCGGCTTTAGTCAGCTACACAGTAAATTCCCCAGTGTTAAATCAACACTGCTCAGAGCACATATGGTCCCACTCTACATGGTGTTAATGTCACAGTGTGACAAATAACAATTAGGAAAGAGATTAAAGCCCTTGTGAATGCAGTGTTATTTGGAGACCTCCTGTGGACACCCGTCTCATTGCACTGCGAATCTGTTGCCATGGCAGCGAGGCCAATTGCCCGATTGACAGCAGGTGTGGAGTAATTACAGAGAGCGGTGTGAGAGGAACACGTATTCAGATGGGGCTTTAAAAAGAGAGAGGAAACAGACTGTCGGTGTGGTTCTCTTCCCGTGAGATACTGTGTTTGTCGGCGGGTTGTTTGTATTAGAGGCTGGGCTGTGAAGCGGGCGAAGATTGAAGCTGAGAAGTGGAAAGAAGAGAGTGAAGTATTTGTCAACGAAAACCCAAGGGATATCGTCAGCAGTGGGAAAGACGCAAAGTGATGAGTATCGGATCCGTTGTTTATATGCACTAACACTGAAGTGGTGTTGAGAGTTTGGAAAGTGTGTGGCACGAGTGAACTAGTACACCGAGTGAATTGTTGATCTGTCTCCAACTTTTGTCCGCTCCTCGCTGAATGTGACGATTGCTGCACCCGTCGCCTGCTGTCTCTGGAGAGAAGTTGAGCCCTTGTGAGAGACGAGAGTTGATCTGGTGGGAGAAAGACCGGTGGGTGAGTGCTGGCCCGAATGCACGGTGTGCGAGTGGAATGCAGTGCCTGAAGTGACGATTCACACGGTTTGTGTTATGGAGTGAAGTTCATCGTGTGGAGAAGTAATAGTAGTCTGCTGTGCACTCTCTCCTTACAGTCTTTCACCCGCTGTCTCCAAGGAAGGTTTGATATATCAAGCGCCCAACTTACCGCTTTGAGACAGCCCGGCTCTGTTAATGCTGAATGTTTTATATGCTGTTGAACTGTTAAACCCTGTTACATTGTTACAGTGTACAGCTGAAGTGGAGTGTCTCGTTTAAAGCATCCTCCTCGCCTGGTGGTTTCCACACGCCTCTAACGAAAGCCGCTGCCTTGTCTAGAGCGAGAGAAAGTATTGTAGCTGAATGGTTCATCTACTGCTGAATGGTTAAATCCGGTTGCATTGTTACAGTGCACGGCTGAAGCGGAGCGTCTCGCTTAAAGCATCTCCTCCGCCTGGTGGTCTCCACACGCCCCTAACGAAAGCCGCTGCCCTGCTCAGAACGAGAGAAGGTATTGCAGCTGAATGTTTCAGCTACTGTTGAATGGTTAAACCCTGTTGCATTGTTACAGTGTACAGCTGAAGTGGAGTGTCTCGCTTAAAGCATCCTCTTCGTCTGGTGGTCTCCACACGCTCCTATTGAAAGCTGCTGCCCTGTGCAGAAAGAGAGAAGGTATTCCACTGAATGTTTCATATGCGGTTGAACAGTTAAACTCTGTTACATTGATACAGTGTACTGCTGAAGTGGAGTGTCTCGCTCTAAGTGTCTTCCCCGTCTGGTGGTCTTCACACGCCCCATCGAAAGCTCCTGCCCTGTTCAGGAAGAGAGAAGGTATTTCAACTGAATGTTTATTGCGCTGTTGAATAGTTAAACCCTGCTACCTGGTTACAGCGCACAGCCGAAGTGGAGTGTCTCGCTCGAGTGTCCTCTTCGCCTGGTGGTCTCCACATGCCCCATTGAAGGCTCCCGCCCTGTTCAGAAGAGAGAAGGTATTATTGTTGAGCGCTTGTATACCGCTGAAACCGTTGAACTCTGTTGTATTGTTGCAGTACAGCCGAAGGGGAGCGTCTCGCTCAAAGTGTTCTTCTGCCTGGTGGCCTTCCACGTCTATGTTGTAAGCCGCTGCCCCTGTTGAGAAGGAAGAGGATTAGCCGCGGCGCGTGCTTCGATCGAAGTGTCTTCCTGTGGTCTAAGGTTCCCCTACGTCTTGGCTGGAGGCCCCGTTCTAACTGGTTTGGCACAAAGGACACTTACCGGGATACTCACCTGTTTCCCCTCCTGGCCCGGTCCGCTCGCCACCTGCGTCCCTGTGCTCCGTCCAAGTCTGAGGCCACCGCTCCCTGGGTACTTACCTCTGGACAGCATCCGAGACTTGCTCCATCCCCGCCCGCGAGTACTTACCTGGTTCCAGTCTGAATGGGGTCCGTATAACCACGACTTCCCTTCGAGTCCTGTAAAGAGTACTTACCCAGTGACCTACCTGGACGGTGTGAGCTTCCCCCTGATCCCTCTCCAACGAGCTGCAGGACTGCCACGATCGTTCTCCCCTCTACGGTCCAGGGGGCCATCGAGTCACTTCTGGCAACAAGAAGGAAGATTTTAATTAGGATTCTTCAAATTACTGCTTTTAACTTAATAAAGAAATTGTTATTCCTTTATCCTCTTGTCTGTCTGGTCTTTGACACGCTCCTCGAGGTGGTACCTGGTCTCCAGGGGTGGGTGCAGTCTGGCTTGGCCCACCCCGACCTGTGACATTAAAGTAACACTGAAGCAGTGTTAAAGTTAATGAGCAATTAAGTGATCAATTGAGTGGTGATTGAGCATTAGTGATGAACACCTGTTGTTGTTAACAAGCAGAATCACTGAAGGAAAGAGAAACAGTAGAACTACAACTGACTTCAGACACAGCCTTAAATTAAATCAGATGAAGATAAAAAGACATTAAATCTGTGAAGATCTCAGCAGAGGAGGATTAAACAACTCCACAAACAGAATTACCAGCCTCACTTACTACTAGCCAGACTGACTTTATTTCTGTCATATGTCTATTAGGGCTGGGCGATATATTGCATGACATTGATATGCGCCTCTCGTCAGTAAAGCCGGTTCCTTGATTAGTAGTAAATCGCCTTCACCTGCTTTCAGATGGAGCGGCATTTACTACACAGTAAAAACTCCAGTGTTAAATTAACTCTCCTGGGAGTGTAACAAGCAGAATCACTGAAGGAGAAAATCTCAAATTGTAAGCCACCTTTATGGGTTCTTGACCCTTACTGTATATTAACTTTATACTTTGTTTGTCTGCTGTTATTGATTTATAACAGTCAAATGAACAAAGAAAAAGTTTGTTCTGATAGTGTTGGTTATGTTTTGACATAATCATGCTGTGATCTGAAAAATGAAGCTTATTGAGATAGCTTGGTGTAACTTGTTAGCAGCAGCTCTGTGATTCTATTGATTCACATATGATTATCAGCATTTTTCTTATAATCCAATACATTTAATAAACATTGTTCTGTTTAAAAAAAAAATTATTTAGAAACACAGACATCAATAATCTTCAGCCTGTGAATCTCAACAATGGTGACAATAATAAAGCATGTTGCAGTGGCTGCCACCAATCACAACTCATTAATGGCTCCCATCATGCATTGCGGTATGAATAAATTATGATCTGAATTGTCTATGTAATTTACTTTTCCTAATTGAATGCATTGTAGTTATGTTGACCTACTGTTTTCATAACACTGGATATTCTACTAATTTATACTTTTCTAAAACGTTGCATATTAATGACAAATAACTTATTTGGCAATTACACATAGTTTTGTGCTAGTTTTGTTGTCAGTATTGCTCTTTCAGCCAGCTTGATAGTTTATCTAGATTTGGTTTATTTGTTAACTTTACACAACTCAATCGCAGATAGCCTATTTTGCTTCATGCTTGGTCATTATTGGCCAGATCAGAAACTATGTTTTACTTGACTTGGCTTGCACTGCCTTATACCACTACTGCGGCTGTTATCATTTTTATTATTATTAGTGTAATTGCCAAAGTTAATTGCCATTAATATGCAACGTTTTAAAAAAGTATAAATTAGTAGAATATCCAGTGTTATGAAAACAGTAGGTCAACATAACTACAATGCATTCTATAATTCCCGGTCTTATTCTGCCCTCTAGTGGCATATCGAAATGAATACAAACCTTAACATATTTTCTAACAGACCAAACACAGTAAATAATCATACTAATAAAGTATATGTACAACAAAATCTGATGAGCTCAGAATATACGCGTTTAATTCCACGTTAAGCAAATTGCCGAATACACTCAAATGAGATTGACTCAGACGTCAATAAATGGACGCGCAAATTATAATCACTAATACAAAATAAAACAAAAATGTCTTTTATACACAAAAATGTCTCTATTTGTACAAATTGCTGCACATTCGTTGAATTCTGAATTTTTCACATTTGAAAGCAATTTGTTTATGGGTAGCCTAAAATATCTGCAACATTTATCAAGTTCAAGGATAATTGTGCGTGCATTTCTTAATAAATATGATACTAAAATCATAATAAAGTATACTACAAAAAAATCAGATAAGTCCAGACTATGAACGCAAAGAAATTCTGTTTTCTTTGACTTGGCTTGCACTGCCTTAGCCTAGCACTACTGCGACTATTATTATTATTATTATTATTATTATTATTAATAATACTAATATTAATTTAACTATTATTGTTGTTGTTGCACTGCATTCGTTGAATTCTGAATTTTGCACACATAATTGAAAGCAATTTGTTTGTGGATAGTAGCCTAAAACATATCTGCAACATTTATCAAGTTCACGGATAATTGTGCGTGCATTTATTAATCAATATGATAGTAAAATCATAATAAAGTATAGGCTACTACAAAAATCAGATAAGTCCAGAATATGAACGCAAAGCATTTAATTTGACGTTAAGCATTTTCCTCCCATAGAAACTCATTATAAGAACGCTTAATAGCTTAATGCATATTAGAATGTCCCCTTATTATGTCGAAATAACGAGATATTTATGTCGAAATAACAAGATATTTATGTCGAAATAATGAGATATTATGTCGAAATAACGAGATATTATGTCGAAATAACGACTTATTATGTCGTAATAACGAGATATTAATGTCAAAATAACAACTTATTATGTCGAAATAACAACTTATTATGTCGAAATAACGAGATATTATGTCGAAATAATGACTTATTAAGTCGAAATAACGAGATAAGTTTTCTTTATTTTTTTTTTCTCACATTGCGGTTCAGGGCTTCCGTATCTTATAAACACATAGTTACAGCAGGCAGAAAAAAACTAATGTCAGAAAGTCAAGGGTCAAGAGCCCAACTAAAGCAGTCACTGATCTCCATCATGGTGAGTTCAAATGAAACAATAAATCATCAACATCTATACATCTGTTAATTCTCAAACAGAACTGTAAACGTCTGACAGAAATAAAGTCAGTCTGGGGCCTGTACCATGAAGGTAGCTGAACAAACTCGGGGTTACAGGATTAGTTTTGAGTTGACAAAACCAAACCGATGCAATCAGGCTTTAGGTACCATGATGCAGCTCATCAACTTTCTCTGTCAACTCAGGCTTTGATCTTAAGCTATGATTACTCCATGCGCGCGTGCACATAAAAGAGTGACGTCGACACTGAACAACCAATCGTGGATAGAGCGAGAGCGATATATTTTTCCGCGTAGGAGCAAGAGATAATCATTCATAATTACGATGAATTTAAATATGTATTTCAACCTCGAAACAATACGGTCTTTGCCGCCAAAGCAAGAGAAGACTGTTGGAGAAAGATTGCTGATTGTTAATGTGTAAGTTAAACAAAAAGCCTACGTTCTATATTTATGTAAAATTATGTATGTTTATATGTATGTGTAGCCTATATGTGTAATATAGCCAATAGCCTATTTTTATAATATATAAAAAATGTGCATGTATGTACTAATAAAGATTAATATTCATTGATTTTTAGATTTTTAGATGCAACCCCAACTCCAAATGTTCTTGGCAGCAGATAAAGACAAAATATAAAAATATAATTCAAAGTGGTTATTTCAAGGAGTTAATTCAAAGAGTATTTACCACAACCTTTTATTACTTTTGTGAACATTTTATCACACTTGTTAGCAGCAAACAGAAATAAAGAATTAAATTCAGAAAACCAGAATACACTGGCGGAGGAGTTGGCTCTGAGTAGGCAATAAGGGACGGCCGATTATGGATGTGATTACAGGTGCTGTACAATCTGACCCTGGTGCTGGCTCCTCTAAGCAAGTAACACTGGGTATGTGTGCAATACATTACTACTTTTTTGAAGTTTTAAATATGGCTGACTGTATGTTCTGCAGGGAAATACAGTGTCCCTGTTGAAGCCAGCACACACACACACACACACACACACACACACACACACACACACACACACACACACACACACACACACACACACACACACACACACACACACACAGTCTCCCACACAAAGGTCAGTATGCAGCAGACAGAACACCAAACATAACCTGCTTTAAAACAGTTATGCTTTACATTGGCCTACTTTTATTTATTAGGGTGAAGCAAATGATGAAGACACTCTGTCTGTTTGTTCAGTTGCTGATGTGAATGCACTGGGCTTTTTATTATGGCAAACATTTGAATGTGTGGCACAAAAAAGGGACTGGCCCTTACACATCTCTTTTGTAGGATTTTTCACAACCTGCCACAGAAACTAAGGTCTCTACCTCAATGGGCTTCAGAAGAAATGTGTAAGGATTTAAAACCCTTGACATAAATTACAGTCAGTCCTGTGTTTGTAGGAAGTCAAGGAACTTTTTGTGATTTGATGAGCCTCCAGAAAACTTGTAATGATCATGTTTGTGGTGGAATTATGTTTCAGGTGGAAACAGACTCAGTCAGGGCCCTGTACAAAAGGAGACTTGAACTAGACTGTTCACTAAAGGAGACTTGAACCAGACTGTTCACTAAAGGAGCTGACTGTGAGCTGAGGAGGCTCCAAACAAAATCAAACAACTGGATAAAACTGATCTCAGTATGTATATAGTTATATATATAGTATAACTTATTTAACCAAGTAACACTTTAGAATGAATATTTATTAATGCAACTTTCTCTTGCTCTCTTTCTCCCTCCCATCCCACAAAACCAATAAAACAGTTTGAGACCTATCTGCAGTTTCAATGTGCTTTTATTAAGTGTAATATTGTATGGTGATTACATCTACATCTGCACCAGCTGGGTGGTCAAGTGTGATCGGGTCAGTTTCATCGGGGAGAAGCTGGTTTTGTGGTGTTTCTCGCTCCTTTCTACTGGTGGCTATATTGTGCAGAATGGCACATGCAGCCTCTATCTGTAATGCCCGCTCTGGTGACTCTGAAGCACCGAACACAGTTGAAATGTGCCTTTAGGATGCCAAAGGTCATATCTTCACTCTGGTTTTACTGAGGGCCACACTGAAGCAGTGCTGTGGCCCTATCTGAGGGTCATGATAGGGGGTTATTGTGTAGGTTTTTCTATCTCAGTTTAAATGAACAGTGTTTTGTACTGTACCAAATTTAACTTGCTTTCCTCAAAGCGCTGACACAACACAGACTCACGGAAAATTTGTAAGACAAGCACTGGAGCCAGGCCATTTGGCATCCAAACTTGATCATATGTTCATGACCACAAGTCGTGTTTAGTAGTTTAGAAATGTTTAGTAGATCATTGTTATATCTGTTAAAGTTACTATTAATTTAAAGATTCATCTCACAGAAAATAATCATCTCACATATTCACATCATCTCTACCTGAACATTAAGGCTGTGCATTTAGCCGTGCAGCGTAAGATACCATGGCAACGAACACCGATTAAAGCCAAGCTACTTTCATAGTACCTAAAACCCAGGGTTGGCGGAAACTAAGCTGAAACATAGCTGGCTATAGCCACCTAATCCGGCTTCATGGTACAGGCCCCTGGTTAGTAATAAGTGAAGCTGGTAATGCTGTTTGTGGAATTGTTTAATCCTCCTCTGCTGAGATCTTCACAGATTTAATGTTTTTTTATCTTCAGTTGATTTCATCTAAGGCTGTGGCTGAAGTCAGTTGTAGTTCTTGTGTTTCTGCTCGTCTCTTTTTTCTGTTCCTGTTGTTTCTCTAAATGGACATTCCCAGAATTCCCTGTGTGACACTTCACATTTGATGCTATTTCATTTAAATAATTATGTTTCTTCTTGGTTTTTATTATCAGTTTTATACATTTGGGGTTTATATTACATCATATATTGTTTAATGAATGTTTATGGCATTATTTGGAGTCGTCTGTGTGTCACCATGATGGTGTTTTGTGTTTGTGTGTATGACACTGTGCACCTTCTCAATATTAACATGTGTCTCAGTTTGTGGAAAACTAATGGTATACTTAAATCATTGTGTTTTTTTCTCTTTTTTTTACCATTTGTGTTATTATGATGGTTATCAGTATATTACAAAGATATAAAGCAGACTTTAATACTTTAGTGAAATTTAATGACAACATTTATTGGTTTATGTAATATAACGGTTGTCCCGTGAAAACGAAAAGTTTCCTACTAAATTTTTTTTGGTAAAGTACTGGGAACCACAACTGATGTTTTTTTTTACCACACATTTAAATCCTGCTGAAGTTTTTTTTTTTTTTTTTTCAAAGTAAGGTTGCTGCCATATTTTTTACGGTAAAATACTGGCAACCACAGCTGCTGTTTTTTTACCATAAATGTCACAGTTTTTTTTTAACAGTGTAGCATGGGTGTCTAAACTTATGCATAGCACTGTATTTAGAAACCTATATTAACAGAAAACAAAGTGTTTGCTTTTTTATTTTCAGAACGACATTTTGGAAAGCAAAGAACAATACATTACAGAAACATTTATTTCATTAGGAAAATTATAAAAAGTGAGCTCTTTGCAAACCATTTTTGACTAAAACACAAAATTTTAGACAAAACATACACAAAATTGACTGTGTGACTTGTTATTGTGGCATTGAATAAAAAAGTAGCCTACATACAGGTGGAAAAGGAAAAAAATATATCATTTCCTGTTTCACGGAGTCTGTCACCTTCAGCTCCACCCACTCGTTCCCAGTCACCCGATGTCAATGTGAAATTTAAAAAGTTGTTTTGAGAGTCTGACCCCAGATTTGATCAGATGATATTTCAGAACCTACTCTACAACTGTACCAAATTTCATGACATTTTGCATAGTGTAACGAGGTTCAGATGTGATGGGAAGAAGGAAGCGGGAACCGGCGAATATTCAATAATTTTTCCAGACTTATTTTTCCTCACGGTCGACTGCCGCCACACATTATGAAACAAAACACAACATAAATTCAGGCCTGATCCTCTCTCGATCTCCACTGTCGTCACTCCTCTGCTTCCGCTCCTCCGTGAGAGATACGAGACCGGTGCGTCGCTCAGGTGTCGCTCATTATCAATCACGGCCCTCGGCCTCATCCTGCTATAAACTAAACACTTATTGTAAAAGAGATTTGATTAAATTCAGCTTTTATAAAAAATAAATAAAATCAGAACAATAAATTAATATAATTCTTTATGCTTTGTGGATGAGGAAGGAGTCAATGAATCCTCTGTCTGCAGTCAAATGGGGTCAAAGTCTACTGTATGTTCATCATCTCCTGCATTTTTTCTCCTGTTGCTTTCCATGTTTTTTATGCAGAAACCTCTGTGTCTTCATCAGGGCTTAAGATCTATAATTCAGGCCCGGGTTCACAAACAGGGCTTAGATTAAACCAGGATTAGACCTTAGTTCAATTTGGACATTTAAAGGGATAGTTCACTTTGAAATTAATTTTTGATATGTTTTAGCTTACCTCAAGGGCATCCAAGATGTAGGTGTCTTTGTTTCCGCAGTAGTTTCAATTTTGATATTTTTAGGTCAAACCGTTATAAGAACGCTTAATAGCTTAATGCATATTAGAATGTCCCCTTATTATGTCGAAATAACGAGATATTTATGTCGCAATAACGAGATATTTATGTCGAAATAACGAGATATTATGTCGAAATAACGAGATATTATGTCAAAATAACGACTTATTATGTCGTAATAACGAGATATTAATGTCAAAATAACGACTTATTATGTCGAAATGACGACTTATTATATCGAAATAACGAGATATTATGTCGAAATAATGACTTATTAAGTTGAAATAACGAGATAAGTTTTCTTTATTTTTTTTTCTCACCTTGCGGTTCAAGGCTTCCGTATCTTATAAACACAGAGTTACAGCAGGCAGAAAAAAACTAATGTCAGAAAGTCAAGGGTCAAGAGCCCAACTAAAGCAGTCACTGATCTCCATCATGGTGAGTTCAAATGAAACAATAAATCATCAACATCTATACATCTGTTAATTCTCAAACAGAACTGTAAACGTCTGACAGAAATAAAGTCAGTCTGGGGCCTGTACCGTGAAGGTAGCTGAACAAACTCGGGGTTACAGGATTAGTTTTGAGTTGACAAAACCAAACCGATGCAATCAGGCTTTATTGGTACTAGGGCTGGGCGATTTAAATCGCGATATTGTTATGCGCATCTCGTCAGTAAAGCCGGTTCCTTGATTAGTAGTAAATCACCATCACCTGCTTTCAGATGGAGCGGCATTTACTACAAAGAGCCGTAGTTAACTGATAAGCTGAGCCAAATCACATCAATATCGCGGAAGTATCGCCAGCGATTTTTAATGCGATATGGCTCAGCTTGTCAGTTAACTACGGCTCTTTATACACAGCAAAAACTCCAGTGTTAAATTAACACTCCTGGGAGTGTATGAGTCCACACTCAAGAGTGTTTAAGTTAATGAGATAATTAAGTGATTAATTTAGTGATGATTGAACATTATTGAAGACACCTGATGTTAACAAGCAGAATCACTGAAGGAGAAAATCTCAAATTATAAGCCACCGTTATGACGATCAATGGTTGCTTTAGTTGGACTCTTGACCCATATATTATTAACTTTAGATTTTGTTTGGCTGTTGTATCTGAATTATAACTGCAGTTGAACAAAGAGAAAAGTGATCTGATGTTGGTTATATTATGACATTCATCATTTGAACTTGATCACTGAACTCATTAAAATCCTTCTTTCTGACTTCGATTTATGTTGTTGGTTAAAGCATAACTGTGAATCTGCATAAGCGCCCAGAATTTTTTTATATAATATAAAGGATTTCTTAAAAGTTGTTTAAAAAAAATCATTCTTTTAGGCACACACAGATGTCAAGATTCAGTCTATGCATCTCAACAATGGTGAGGAGCAGAATATTCAATTAGGAAAAGTAAATTACATAGACAATTCAGATCATAATTTATTCATACCGCAATGCATGATGGGAGCCATTAATGAGTTGTGATTGGTGGCAGCCACTGCAACATGCTTTATTATTGTCACCATTGTTGAGATTCACAGGCTGATTATTGATGTCTGTGTTTTAAACAAATTTATCTCAATATCTTTTGATCAGAAAAATTTTATTAAATATTTTGAATTAAAGTACTGATAATTGTAGGCTGAAGAATCACAAAACTGCTGCTAACAAGTTAAATCAAACTATCTCAATACATTTCCTTTTTCAGATCACAGCATGATTATGTCAAAACATAACCAACACTTTAAGATAACATTTTACTTTGTTCATTTAACTGTTATAAATCAATAACAGCAGACAAACAACAGTAAATATTAAAGTAATCATATAATGGTCTAGAGCCCAACTAAAGCAAACACCCATCACCTTAATGGTAACTTACAATTTGTGATTTTCTTCTTCAGTGATTCTGCTTGTTAACATCA
Source organism: Vimba vimba (assembly GCA_022828995.1). Classification (NCBI taxonomy): domain Eukaryota; kingdom Metazoa; phylum Chordata; class Actinopteri; order Cypriniformes; family Leuciscidae; genus Vimba; species Vimba vimba. The sequence continues at coordinate 20,670,223 of CM040817.1, read as the reverse complement.
GGTGTCTTCAATAATGCTCAATCATCACTAAATTAATCACTTAATTATCTCATCAGCCCTAAATGCCACTCCATCTGAAAGCAGGTGATGTTGATTTACTACTAATCAAGGAACCGGCTTTACTGACGAGATGCGCATAACAATATCGCGATTTAAATCGCCCAGCCCTAATTGGTACCATGATGCAGCTCATCGACTTTCTCTGTCAACTCAGGCTTTGATCTTAAGCTATGATTACTCCACGCGCGCGTGCAAATAAAAGAGTGACGTCGAGACTGAACAACCAATCGTGGGTAGAGCGAGAGCGATATATTTTTCCGCGTAGGAGCAAGAGATAATCATTCATAATTACGATGAATTTAAATATGTATTTCAACCTCGAAACAATACGGTCTTTGCCGCCAAAGCAAGAGAAGACTGTTGGAGAAAGATTGCTGATTGTTAATGTGTAAGTTAAACAAAAAGCCTACGTTCTATATTTATGTAAAATTATGTATGTTTATATGTATGTGTAGCCTATATGTGTAATATAGCCAATAGCCTATTTTTATAATATATAAAAAATGTGCATGTATGTACTAAGAAAGATTAATATTCATTGATTTTTAGATTTTTAGATTTTTAGATTTTTAGATGCAACCCCAACTCCAAATGTTCTTGGCAGCAGATAAAGACAAAATATAAAAATATAATTCAAAGTGGTTATTTCAAGGAGTTAATTCAAAGAGTATTTACCACAACCTTTTATTAATTTTGTGAACATTTTATCACACTTGTTAGCAGCAAACAGAAATAAAGAATTAAATTCAGAAAATCAGAATACACTGGCGGAGGAGTTGGCTCTGAGTAGGCAATAAGGGACGGCCGATTATGGATGGGATTACAGGTGCTGTACTATCTGACCCTGGTGCTGGCTCCTCTAAGCAAGTAACACTGGGTACGTGTGCAATACATTACTACTTTTTTTAAGTTTTAAATATGGCTGACTGTATGTTCTGCAGGGAAATACAGTGTCCCTGTTGAAGCCAGCACACACACACACACACACACACACACACACACACACACACACACACACACACACACACACACACACACACACACACACACACACACACACACACAGTCTCCCACATAGAGGTCAGTATGCAGCAGACAGAACACCAAACATAACCTGCTTTAAAACAGTTATGCTTTACATCAGAGGTGGGAGTAAGTCACATGAACAAGTCACAAGTCTCAAGTCTTAACCTTCAAGTCTCAAGCAAGTCCAAGTCAATTTTGTGAAAAGCAAGTCAAGTCAAGTCATTAATTGAGTGATAATTGAACATTATTGAAGACACCTGATGATAACAAGCAGAATCACTGAAGGAGAAAATATCAAATTGTAAGTTACCATTATGGCGATTTGTGTTTGCTTTAGTTGGACTCTTGACCCATATATGTTTATTTTAAATTTTGTCTGACTGTTGTATCTGAGTTATAACTGCCAGATGAACAAAGCAAAAAAGTGATCTGATGGTGTTGGTTATATTATGACAATCATCATTTGAACTTGATCACTGAACTCATTAAGATCCTTCTTTCTGACTTAGATTTACGTTGTTGTTTACAGCATAACTGTGATTCTGCATAAATATCCAGATAGATATAATACAAAGGATTTCTTAAAAGTTGTTTTGAAAAAAAAAAAAGATGAAAAAATCTTTCTTTTAGGCACACACAGACGTCAAGATTCAGTCTATGCATCTCAACAATGGTGACGAGCAGAATATTCAATTAGGAAAAGTAAATTACATAGACAATTCAGATCATAATTTATTCATACCGCAATGCATGATGGGAGCCATTAATGAGTTGTGATTGGTGGCAGCCACTGCAACATGCTTTATTATTGTCACCATTGTTGAGATTCACAGGCAGATTAGAGATTATTGATATCTGTGTTTTTAAATAAATTCATTTGAAAGTGTTTTGATCAGAACAATATTTAATAAATATTTTGAATTATATGAAAAATACTGAAAATCATATGCTGTAGAATGGCAGAGCTGCTGTAATTATCAAGATAAGATACCTCAATAAATTTTGTTTTTAAGGTTCACAACATGATTATGTCAAAACATAACCAACACTATCAGATCACACTTTTCTTTGTTCATTTGACTGTTATAAATCAATAACAGCAGACAAACAAAATTTAAGGTAAACATAAAATGGTCAAGAGCCCAACTAAAGCAAACACAAATCGCCATAATGGTAACTTACAATTTGTGATTTTCTCCTTCAGTGATTCTGCTTGTTATCATCAGGTGTCTTCAATAATGCTCAATCATCACTCAATTAATGACTTGACTTGACTTGCTTTTCACAAAATTGACTTGGACTTGCTTGAGACTTGAAGGTTAAGACTTGAGACTTGTGACTTGTTCATGTGACTTACTCCCACCTCTGCTTTACATTGGCCTACTTTTATTTATTAGGGTAAAGCAAATGATGAAGACACTCTGTCTGTTTGTTCAGTTGCTGATGTGAATGCACTGGGCTTTTTATTATGGCAAACATTTGAATGTGTGGCACAAAAAAGGGACTGGCCCTTACACATCTCTTTTGTAGGATTTTTCACAACCTGCCACAGAAACTAAGGTCTCTACCTCAATGGGCTTCAGAAGAAATGTGTAAGGATTTAAAACCCTTGACATAAATTACAGTCAGTCCTGTGTTTGTAGGAAGTCAAGGAACTTTTTGTGATTTGATGAGCCTCCAGAAAACTTGTAATGATCATGTTTGTGATGGAATTATGTTTCAGGTGGAAACAGACTCAGTCAGGGCCCTGTACAAAAGGAGACTTGAACTAGACTGTTCACTAAAGGAGACTTGAACCAGACTGTTCACTAAAGGAGCTGACTGTGAGCTGAGGAGGCTCCAAACAAAATCAAACAGCTGGATAAAACTGATCTCAGTATGTATATAGTTATATATATAGTATAAATTATTTAACCAAGTAACACTTTAGTATGAATATTTATTAATGCAACTTTCTCTTGCTCTCTTTCTCCCTCCCATCCCACAAAACCAATAAAACAGTTTGAGACCTATCTGCAGTTTCAATGTGCTTTTATTAAGTGTAATATTGTATGGTGATTACATCTACATCTGCACCAGCTGGGTGGTCAAGTGTGATCGGGTCAGTTTCATCGGGGAGAAGCTGGTTTTGTGGTGTTTCTCGCTCCTTTCTACTGGTGGCTACACAGCAAAATCCCCAGTGTTAAATTAACACTCCTCAGTGTTTATATGGCCCCGTTCACACTGCAGGCAAAAGTGGCCCAAATCTGATTTTTTTGGGGTCAAGTGTCCAGGTCAGACTTCTTCAGAGGTAGTGTGAACACTCAAATCTAGCCCAGATCTGATTTTTTCACATCAGATTTAGACCACATACATATGTGGTACTGAATCAGATCCAGATCTGATTTTTTTCAATGCGGCTGCAGTGTGAACAGCCAAGGCGGATTTGATGCGACTTTTATGTCAATCTACGTCGACAAGTCACAATTATGCATCGGCGATGAAGCCCTAGACACAACAGACATAGACAGTACTCTAACATTAAAAACTTGAGAGTGAGGTGTTAGACCTAATTAGTATATGGGAAGATACTTTAATTCAAGCTAAACTAGAAGGATCCTACCGTAACCGCTCTGTTTTTTGAAAGAATTGCACACGAAATGGAAGAACGGGGACACAGGAGAACGTGGCTGCAGTGTCAAACTACGCATCCACACAGACCTTTGTACTGAATTTGCAGCCATAAACCCGCAAAAGGCAAAAATAGCCAATTCTGCTCTCTTTCTCTTCGTTCTTCTCCTCCTCAGCACCTGCTAATGTTAATGTTATGGCTTCCATTACACAAACATTTTTAAATAAATGTGATGTGAATATGCTTACTTCCTCCATAACCTCCCGAACTTTAGTGCAACCGCGTGCTGTGTCTGATGTCATTGTTATTGTTCTTTTGCGCATGCGGGTTAGTTTGAAACCTCAAACAGTTCACACTGCAATCAGATATAGGTCACATTTTAAAAGGTAATGTGAACAGCCAATCAAAAAATCGGATCTGAGCAAAAAATCTGAATTGAGCATTAAGACTTGCGGTGTGAACGGGGCCTAAGTGTCCACACTACAGGGTGTTAAAAATTAACACTGAAGCAGTGTTGAAGTTAATGAGTTAATTAAGTTAACACTGAAGCAGTGTTGAAGTTAATGAGTTAATTAAGTTAACACTGAAGCAGTGGTGAAGTTAATGAGATAATTAAGTTAACACTGAAGCAGTGTTGAAGTTAATGAGTTAATTAAGTGATTAATTAAGTGATGATTGGCCATTAGTGGTGACACCTGATGATAACAAGCAGACTCACTGAAGGAAAGAGAAACAAGAACAGAAAAACGAGAAACACAAGAACTACTGACTTTGAACCATTATTGCACTTATTCTTTTACCAGTTTGACTTTATTTCTGTCATACATCTACACACGGTCTTATTTAGATTTAACAGAAGTTTAGATGGTAATGTTTTATGGAATGTTTCGTTCGTGTCACCATTATGGTGACCAGTGTTTGCTTTAGTTGGGCTCTTGACCCTTTACTTTTTAACATTAGTTTTTCTCTGGCTGCTCCAACTCTGTGCTTATAGAGCATATGTGTTGTGGCAAGAGAAACTATGATTTGGGCTGCGTTCCCTGAAAACATCGCAAGCCTAATTTGATCGTATAGACCATTTGTTGCAGTTGGTCTGCAATCAAGTTAGGCTTAAGATGTTTTGGAAATTCAGCCCTGGTTATGTTTTGATGATGAAATTACTAGTGACCTGATTCAATGATGTCACCCATCATTATAAACTGGTTATCTAATTATTTTATTAATTTTTCACTACAGTAGTTACTTCCAGCAATGTTTTAAAGACCTGAAGGATTTAAAATCACACACTGACATCAAGAATCTACATATGAATCTCAACAATGGTGACAATCAAACAAATGCTTAATGTTGCAATGCATGATGGGAGCCACCAATCAGAACGCATCAATGGCTGACATCATGCATTGCAGCATGAATAAATTATGCAGCTGAATTGTCCTGTAATTTTCATTGTTTTTTCTGCTGATTCGAAGTCAGTAGTTCTTGTGTTTCTCTTTTTTCTGTTATTGTTTTTTCTCTTTCCGTCAATGATTCTGCTTATTAACATCAGGTGTCACCACTAATAGCCAATCATCACTTAATTAATCACTTAATTATTGCATTAACTTCAACACTGCTTCACTGTTAACTTAATTATCTCATTAACTTCAACACTGCTTCAGTGTTAATTTTTAACACCCTGTAGTGTGGACACATATAAACACTGAGGAGTGTTAATTTAAAGGAGACATATCATGCTTTTAAATTGTTCCTTTTTACATATAAATCATACATTTGTAGTCTATATAAAGCGGAATTGCAATGCTTGGGTCTGAATTCCTCATTATTATAGCTCCACAGGTCCCTTTTCCACCCCTTTTCTGACGTGCGTCTCAATCAACCCGTTTTGGTGCGGTCTCTTTAAATACAACTGAGACACTTCATACCCCGCCCCCTCTACAGGTTGCAGAGGTTCAACTCCACCCTGTTCAGCCATTTTTGTAGTTTGATAGCAGAGATACGATTATCTAGCGGCACAGAAACTTTTTATTCACACGTTATTAACAAAATGTCAACAACGGAAGACTTGTCCATCCAGCCTTACATGTCGGAGCCGGAGCGAGATAAAAATGAAGACGACGAACCTGCAGAACAACGTCTTCATATGGATGTATCGCAATGGTGCGTTACTGTATTTACACATGAAACTTTGGTCTTCCGACCTTTTACCACCGTGTCGATTTATTTTGATTAATATGTGCGAGGGAGAGAGAGCAAGACAGCGTCTAGTTTGGAGACGGTGATGTCTTGTTTACACTTTCGCCTCTCTGAAGAGAGAGAGTGAGCGCGCGCGCGACCGGGTCTCTCTCTCTGCTCGTTCTTTCAGTTAAACATATGCGTCCTGACACACAAGCGCGGCAGTTTATCTACATTAGACGGTGTAATGAAGTGTGTGGGTTACTACATCCAACAACCGAACATTTTAACTTACCCTCTCGTAACTTCTGCATCCTTTAGCTTGGACTACAAAATTGCAGTGAGAAATAGAAATGGCGGATTGCTCGAAGTGTTGGGCCGGAAGTCAATGCCCTTATTTGGCAGTTCCGCTGCAAATACTGTGACGTATTAGTTCACAAAACGTCATAGATAACAGAAAAATCGGAACAGGTTGAAAAATAGGGCCAAAACAGAATATAAAGATATCAACGAAGCACCTGAAGAGAATAATTTCATATTTTCTGTACTTCTAAACACTCCAAATATACAACAAAATGCATTTAAGGGCTAAAAAAGTGGATTTAGCATGATATGTCCCCTTTAACACTGGGGATTTTGCTGTGTATATTGTGCAGAATGGCACATGCAGCCACTATCTGTGATGCCCGCTCTGGTGACTCTGAAGCGCCGAACACAGTTGAAATGTGCCTTTAGGATGCCAAAGGTCATATCTTCACTCTGGTTTTACTGAGGGCCACACTGAAGCAGTGCTGTGGCCCTGTCTGAGGGTCATGATAGGGGGTTATTGTGTAGGTTTTTCTATCTCAGTTTAAATGAACAGTGTTTTGTACTGTACCAAATTTAACTTGCTTTCCTCAAAGCGCTGACACAACACAGACTCACAGAAAATTTGTAAGACAAGCACTGGAGCCAGGCCATTTGGCATCCAAACTTGATCATATGTTCATGACCACAAGTTGTGTTTAGTAGTTTAGAAATGTTTAGTAGATCATTGTTATATCTGTTAAAGTTACTATTAATTTAAAGATTCATCTCACAGAAAATAATCATCTCACATATTCACATCATCTCTACCTGAACATTAAGGCTGTGCATTTAGCCGTGCAGCGTAAGATACCATGGCAACGAACACCGATTAAAGCCAAGCTACTTTCATAGTACCTAAAACCCAGGGTTGGCGGAAACTAAGCTGAAACATAGCTGGCTAGCCACCTAATCCGGCTTCATGGTACAGGCCCCTGGTCAGTAATAAGTGAAGCTGGTAATGCTGTTTGTAGAGTTGTTTAATCCTCCTCTGCTGAGATCTTCACAGATTTAATGTTTTTTTATCTTCAGTTGATTTCATCTAAGGCTGTGGCTGAAGTCAGTTGTAGTTCTTGTGTTTCTGCTCATCTCTTTTTTCTGTTCCTGTTGTTTCTCTAAATGGACATTCCCAGAAATCCCTGTGTGACACTTCACATTTGATGCTATTTCATTTAAATAATTATGTTTCTTCTTGGTTTTTGTTATCAGTTTTATACATTTGGGGTTTATATTACATCATATATTGTTTAATGAATGTTTATGGCATTATTTGGAGTCGTCTGTGTGTCACCATGATGGTGTTTTGTGTTTGTGTGTATGACACTGTGCACCTTCTCAATATTAACATGTGCCTCAGTTTGTGGAAAACTAATGGTATACTTAAATCATTGTGTTTTTTTCTCTTTTTTTTACCATTTGTGTTATTATGATGGTTATCAGTATATTACAAAGATATAAAGCAGACTTTAATACTTTAGTGAAATTTAATGACAACATTTATTGGTTTATGTAATATAACGGTTGTCCCGTGAAAACGAAAAGTTTCCTACTGATTTTTTTATGGTAAAGTACTGGGAACCACAACTGATGTTTTTTTTACCACACATTTAAATCCTGCTGAAGTTTTTTTTTTTTTTTTTTTCAAAGTAAGGTTGCTACCATACTTTTTACGGTAAAATACTGGCAACCACAGCTGCTGGTTTTTTACCGTAAATGTCACAGTTTTTTTTTTAACAGTGTAGCATGGGTGTCTAAACTTATGCATAGCACTGTATTTAGAAACCTATATTAGCAGAAAACAAAGTGTTTGCTTTTTTATTTTCAGAACGACATTTTGGAAAGCAAAGAACAATACATTACAGAAACATTTATTTCATTAGGAAAATTATAAAAAGTGAGCTCTTTGCAAACCATTTTTGACTAAAACACAAAATTTTAGACAAAACATACACAAAATTGACTGTGTGACTTGTTATTGTGGCATTGAATAAAAAAGTAGCCTACATACAGGTGGAAAAGAAAAAAAATATATCATTTCCTGTTTCACGGAGTCTGTCACCTTCAGCTCCACCCACTCGTTCCCAGTCACCCGATGTCAATGTGAAATTTAAAAAGTTGTTTTGAGAGTCTGACCCCAGATTTGATCAGATGATATTTCAGAACCTACTCTACAACTGTACCAAATTTCATGACATTTTGCATAGTGTAACGAGGTTCAGATGTGATGGGAAGAAGGAAGCGGGAACCGGCGAATATTCAATAATTTTTCCAGACTTATTTTTCCTCACGGTCGACTGCCGCCACACATTATGAAACAAAACACAACATAAATTCAGGCCTGATCCTCTCTCGATCTCCACTGTCGTCAATCCTCTGCTTCCGCTCCTCCGTGAGAGATACGAGACCGGTGCGTCGCTCAGGTGTCGCTCATTATCAATCACGGCCCTCGGCCTCATCCTGCTATAAACTAAACACTTATTGTAAAAGAGATTTGATTAAATTCAGCTTTTATAAAAAATAAATAAAATCAGAACAATAAATTAATATAATTCTTTATGCTTTGTGGATGAGGAAGGAGTCAATGAATCCTCTGTCTGCAGTCAAATGGGGTCAAAGTCTACTGTATGTTTATCATCTCCTGCATTTTTTCTCCTGTTGCTTTCCATGTTTTTTATGCAGAAACCTCTGTGTCTTCATCAGGGCTTAAGATCTATAATTCAGGCCCGGGTTCACAAACAGGGCTTAGATTAAACCAGGATTAGACCTTAGTTCAATTTGGACATTTAAAGGGATAGTTCACTTTGAAATTAATTTTTGATATGTTTTATCTTACCTCAAGGGAATCCAAGATGTAGGTGTCTTTGTTTCCGCAGTAGTTTCAATTTTGATATTTTTAGGTCAAACCATTCTTGTCTGTCAGTCATATAATGCAGGTCGATGGTCACTGTCTCAAAACACAAGCAGAGTCCAAATTAAAACAATTCCCCATCGTCCAAATGAAACAATTCCCCATCATAAGTACACATTGATGGCCTAAGACACGAAACGAGTGGTTTGTGTGAGAAAACGAACAGTATTTATATCGTTGTTATCTCTTGAAAACAGCCGCGTCCAAATGATCTGACGGCGCGGGCGGGTATAGATATATACATAGATGTCGCCTTGGCTACTGCAGTTCATTGGAACGAAACCGTAGCCAAGGCGACATCTATGTATATATCTATACCCGCCCGCGCCCTCAGATCATTTGGACACGGCTGTTTTCAAGAGATAACAACGATATAAATACTGTTAGTTTTCTCACACAAACCGCTCGTTTCGTGTCTTAGGCCATCAATGTGTACTTACGATGGGGAATTGTTTAATTTGGACGATGGGGAATTGTTTTAATTTGGACTTTGTGCATGCTCTTTGAGACAGTGACCATAGACCTGCATGAAATGACTGACAGACAAGAACGGTTTGACCTAAAAATATCAAAATTAAAACTACTGCGGAAAAAAAGACACCTACATCTTGGATGCCCTTGAGGTAAGCTAAAACATACCAAAATTTATTTTCAAAGTGAACTATCCCTTTAATACAGCTCAAACATGCATTTTAGTCTGGAACTAGCTTAAGATAGCTTGTCTGTGAAACCGGGGGAAAGATTATTAGGTCGATCACAAGGGGATTTAGCATATTCAAGGTTCATTGGTATCAAACGTTTAAAAACCTGTTCTTTAAGAGGTTGAGTGGTGAAACAGACAAAAGAAATAGCAGACAAAAGGCATATGTTCAGAACATCCTTATCAAAATTAAAATGTGTTATGATGAAGCAAATATTAATTCTCAGGTATTTGCTGTGAGGAATCTATATATAGCTGAAGTGTGATGATGATGCATCCAGCTCATGTTTGGCTGTATGAAAGTGTTCAGCTCATCTGAAAGTGCAACACCTCTGAAGGCCTGGAGTGTTTGTGGTTTCACACACACAAGCACAAATTCTTCCAGTCAGTGTCATTAAATAATTAAAGTTTGTGTAACAAGACTAAAACAAGTACATTAAAACAAAGAATATTTTTTTAGTAAACTGCTAGCCTGTATTGATGTATAGCATGCTAAAAAATATAATATAAAGTTTATATAAAGTATAAACCTGTGGCTTGTACCATGATGGTAGTTGATCAAACTCAGGGCTATGGTATTAGTTTGAGTTGACAAAACCAAACCAATCCAATCAGGCATTGATGTTAGCCATGGAGCGTTACTTACTATGTTGATGAACACTGCTTAAAGCCAAAACTACGGTGGCCGAGAGAGCTCAACGCGCTGCAAATGAAGAAAAAGCATGCAAACAGAAAAAAACGCATGCAAACAGAAAAAAACACATGCAAATAGAAAAAAACACATGCAAATAGAAAAAAACACCAGCGAATAAGAAAACATCTTCATCAGTTTTACAACTCACGTGCGTCCCAATACTCACAACACAACCAAATACGGAATGGCGCTGCAAAAGTTAACAACACAACCAAACAGAAACGCGCTGCAAATAGAACAGAACACAACGGAAATGTTTCCGGGGAACCCAATAAGTGACGGACGGACGGCTAGGACGTGCTTACAGCTGTCTACTTTTATTATTATTATTTATTTTATATTTTTTTGCAAAACATACAAAGATGACACGTTTATGACATACATTGTATGTACAAAATGTATTTGCGATATGTTCAATGTCATAAGAATACTAAAAAGAACAATGAGCTGAAGATTAAAATAAATAAATAAATAAAAAAGATAGAGAAAAAGAACGAGGAAAAGACATTAATCTATACATCAGTTACATTGAACACATTTTGTCATGTTATGTTAAAATAAGTTTCGTAAGAAATGTTAGAATGTAGCTATAGGTCCAAATATGAGACGGCAAGTTTTAAAGTTGAGACACTCACACAAAGATATAACACATATTTTAAAAACTTTGTTGTATAAAATGTATATTTATTTGCAACAGTTATGTTAACAGCATTAATACTATATTTCTGGTAAGAACAGCTATTCAGCTGATGGACACGCGCTGCGTTGTCATGGGAACATCCCAGGTGAAAATAATGAGGAAATTACGTTGTCTTTCGTTGCTCCCTTCATCAACATAATGGCACACAAGTGCCCCGCTCCCTCCAAAGTGCCCAATTCAAGGGCTCTGCCGTCTGCCCTTTTAAGAGAGTAGGGCATAGGTAAAGCCAGAGCCCGCGTCTCTCTGGTAAAGCTCGCGAGCCGTCCGTCCGTCACTTATTGGGTTCCCCGGAAACATTTCCGTTGTGTTCTGTTCTATTTGCAGCGCGTTTCTGTTTGGTTGTGTTGTGAACTTTTGCAGCGCGTTTCTGTAATTGCAGCGCGTTTACGTATTTGGTTGTGTTGTGAACTTTTGCAGCGCGTTTCTGTAATTGCAGCGCGTTTACGTATTTGGTTGTGTTGTGTGAGTATTGGGACGCACGTGAGTTGTAAAACTGATGAAGATGTTTTCTTATTCGCTGGTGTTTTTTTTTCTATTTGCATGTGTTTTTTTCTATTTGCATGTGTTTTTTTCTGTTTGCATGCGTTTTTTTCTGTTTGCATGTGTTTTCTTCATTTGCAGCGCGTTGAGCTCTCTCGGCCACCGTAAAAAACACTTTTATAGGGCCTAAAACCCAGATCCGGCCCACATCTGGCACGTGTGGAATGATGATCTGGCCCATATGCAGCGTGGAATGACTATTTGCCAGATCTGGACCACAAGCAGGCCATAGCAATGCCACATGTCAGCCAAGAGCAAAGAAATAAACCAGAACTGGACCTTATCTGAGCCACAAAGTCTGTGTATATTAAATATGGAGTCATTTCAGCCTTAATAAGCCTGTTTACAAGCAGAATCACTGAAGGAAAGAAGAGAACAGAAAAAGAAACACAGACTAACTTTTGTTGGTTGCAATTCGTAACCTCACCACAATGCCACTAAAAATCACACACAACACCTTTAAAATACACTGTAAAATACAAAAAAAAAAAACAGCAAAAAAAAAAAAAACTGTGAAATCCATAGCAGCACATGGTGCCCAACAATTATCATTAATAAAATAATAGCTAAAGATAGTTAAAATAGAATTATTATTATTATGCGTGCAGACAGTAAGGTGAGCTGCATGACTTTTCTCTGTACTTAATTTTTTTCTCAATTTAAAGTAGGCTACTTTATTGTCATCATTGTATCAGGTGAAGATACAGGAGGGATGCATGAGGCACATTCACTGGCTTTATTTACCTTGATAATAAAATTAACAAACGGACAGGGTAAACACAATCCAGGACATGCTCAGGAATATTTTCAATCATAATAGTTGATATATCAACTTCTGCCCTTATTTGAAGGAAAGAAGAACAAATCTTCCCGCTCTCTTCGTTCATCTCATCTGATAATGCGACCCTTGTGAAGAAGACCTGTGGTTTCATGCAGGACAAACTCTGAGTCTCTCTCTGCTTAAGATGAGTCACACACAGCCCACATGTAGCCCTCATCAGTTTTGTTTTTTGATAATTTTTAATGCCAACTGCATATTGGCTCAAGTTTGTATTTTATTAGACAAAACTATTTCACCCCAATTTCCTTTATTAAATCAATTTTACACTATAGGTACACAAAGTAGTTCCACTCAGGTTCTTAAGGACAAAAATGTCCCCATTGAAACCCAATTTTAATCCCAGGACCATATGACTACAAAATAATGCAATCATCTTTTAAAAAGCTTTCTAGCCTGGGTTTCCCCATACTGCTTTGCTCGCAGCGCGATTCTATTCACGCTGCTAGGCAGTCTGGACACCATGGGACAATTTTTCCCCTGAAAAAGGGAACCAATCACAGAACGGGGAGGGAGCAGCAAGATGATGACGACACCGAAGCAGTTTGTTTATATCAGACTCGACGTTACCTTCTACCCTCATGTTTATCTTGCACAAACGGTAATATTCGCTAAACGCCATCGTGTACAAATAAATCTTTGACCCATCGTCTTTTTCCTCGTCGAATTTCTCTCACTCTACATACGTCATCTGGTATAATTGAAGCGATTGGCTATGAGCTACGTACAGGCGCATTTGATAGACATTCATAGCGCCCAATAAACGGCTCTGGGCATTCGTAAACCACGCCTCAAATACGAGAAAATGCGCACGTAGTTCCCAGACCAAGTCTCAATGAGACTTGGTCTGACGTTAGCCAGGCTAAAAGCTTTCATTCTTTCATTAAATGTTTTACTATTTTTTTTTTTTTACTAGATGGTGCCAATTTCTCAGGTTAGGCATATAAAGCAAATACTTGCTTTATTCTGCTTCTGCAAATTGAGAAATTTACATGGGTAAATTGGATAGATTATGCAGCTATAATTGTATGGGTGTGTTGGTATGGATGTCAGAGTGTGGTTTGTATGTGTGTAATAATAAAAAAGAATTGTGTGTGTGTGTGTGTGTGTAATATTTGAGAGCGAACAACTACTGCAAATCTGTGTGAACCAGTGGAGCTTTGCTGGCATCTAATGGGGAAAATCTGGTATTGCGCCCAAACAAAATCTTTTTTCTAGGAGCTTTAGAGTTCAACATGTTTCATAAATATATATATTTCATGTAAAATAATATTAATAAGTTATTTTCATAACTTAAACCTCTATAACTTGTTTTCTTTCATTTTTTATAAAAAAAAAATTCTCTTCATCAATATTTTATTTAGGGTCTTCTTTAAAATGAGACCAGACTAAGTCTGTACTCACAAGCTTCAAACTTTCATGACAGTTTTTGACACAGACATTTTTGTCCTCTATAAGGCCCTCAGAGTAACTGTTTTAAATTGGCGCACAAGGGTTTATTCAGTTGAGGAAAGCTTTTCCACACAATTAAAGTTCAGAAGACTTTAAACAAATGGACATTTTGCTAAACTAATTGAATTAATCAAAGTTTTCAATTGTTTTATTTGATCTACTTACTAGCAACATAATGTAAAGGGATGAACACTTAAGAAGAGACTCGTCATTTCACAGGTTTTAGCAGCTGCTCATTTCATAAAAACCACAAAACCACAAGAGTCACTCTTCTGCACAATGAAAACCACAAATAAATAAATAAAGTTTATTTCACACAGTTACATATTATATGTATACAACGGAATATATTCGGAATATACAATGTATACAATTATATGTATGAGACTCACAATGGAAAAGAATGGAAAACTCAGAAAAGAAAGAAAATTGAGACGAGAGTAGTAAGATGGCTTGAATAAAGCTGTTGAACCCGTTTTTCTGATCTTAACCCTTTATGGGGCAAGTAACCATATTTAGTCACTTCTGCACACATTCAAAATGCCCTCCCCCTGCCTCCATTTGGAGTTGTAGAGTCATGTGGTTTTCTCTCAGCCAATAAGGGGAGATCAAGCTATCTGACAGATATTGACATCAAGGCATCTGACCAATCAGCAGTGGCCTGGAGCACCTCAAACACAGCCATCTTGCAGAAATCATAAATATTGCTTTTTTGAACCTGGCTTCTCCCACAGCTATAGTAATAACATCATAACTAAACATCCTGTTTCTTCAGGATCACAGAGCTGCTGCTGCTGCTGCTGTTGAAGGAAAGATATATCCATTGGATATGGCACTGAATTCTGTCGATGATCAATATTCCGGCTGTAGAGGGTACATGGCACATCTGGTGAAGACTAAATATCTGAAGAATGAAATAAACAACTCACCTAAATTTAAATATTATTGGCAAAGTAGTGCAAATATTGTCAAGTATCTAAAAGATCAACTGACAAAGAATCATTTAATCGCCATTTATGTATACAGTGATAGTAGTGTATTTAAAGATTTTAATTCTGACACTCGTCACGGTAAAAACCATTACAAACACAATACATACAAATGGTATTCACTTTACTTTCTGTTAACAGAAGCGGTACAGATTCTGAAGAAAACACAAAATAGATGCTATTACACTTATCGTGGTAATACAGTTGAATTTAATAAGAACGTTCTGAACACAGAGGTTCGTTTCGGCTCATTTGCATCCTCCTCTCTTGATCGCAATGTAGCACAAGGTTTTGGAAGTATATCTTGTTGTGAAATCTACACTTGTGAAAGTGCTGATCTGACAGAATATTCTAAGTATGATGATGAGCAAGAGGTGCTGATTCCTCCATATGAGAAGTAAATTCACTGCCGTAATGACAATAGGTGAGCAGAAAGATCTCTGGTGTGACACTGTGTACACTTTGAAAAGCTCTGGAAAAGTAAGTTACCAGAACTGTGCAGTGGCGTTCAGGATACATGATGAGTTATTCTAAGTAATGATATTCACTTTTATATTCTGAATTTATCAGTTACATATAAAAGAAGTCTTCCTCTCAATTTAGCTTCATAATTCTTTGTCAGCAGACAATTTGTGTTCACTTATAATTGTTCTGAAATAAACATTCTGAAATAAAACATTTATATTGGGCTTAAAGTGATTTTGTATGTGTATCTATTCATTTCTTCATTTACACTTACATGTGTTTGCGTCACAATTTTAGTGCTTGCCATCTAGTTAACTGCCAGCAATAGAATATTAACTGCTAAATGACCTTCTGGGCGCAATGCAGAATGAAGGTACTGGTTTAGTTATATTGAAAGTACACCCTCAGTTACATCTGAACGATGATCATTGTAAGGAAATTGGATTTGGGAAAAGGGTAACTTTTCTTAAATTGGTGCTGGCATTTAAAATAATAAAGAAAAGTGTTCCTAGGGACCTGACAGAGTATTATGTACTTAAGAGATGTGCACAGTCATTCCACTAGGGGGAGTAGCACTGATATATACACTCTTAGAAAGAATGTGTTGAAAATGACACAACCTGTTATGAGATAATTAAGTGATTAATTTAGTGATGATTGAACATTATTGAAGACACCTGATGTTAACAAGCAGAATCACTGAAGGAGAAAATCTCAAATTGTAAGTTACCATTGTGGTGATGGGTGTTTGCTTTAGTTGGGCTCTTGACCATTATATGTTTACTTTAGGTTTTGTTTGGTTGTTGTATCTGAATTGTAACTGCCAGTTGAACAAAGAAAAAAAGTTGTCTGATGATGTTGGTTATATTATAACATTCATCATTTGAACTTGATCACTGAACTCATTAAAATCCTTCTTTCTGACTTCGATTTATGTTGTTGGTTAAAGCATAACTGTGAATCTGCATAAATGCCCAGAATTTTTTATTTAATATAAAGGATTTCTTACAAGTTTTTTAAAAAAATAATTCTTTTAGGCACACACAGATGTCAAGATTCAGTCTATGCATCTCAACAATGGTGATGAGCAGAATATTCAATTAGGAAAAGTAAATTACATATACAATTCAGATCATAATTTATTCATACCGCAATGCATGATGGGAGCATTAATGAGTTGTGATTGGTGGCAGCCACTGCAACATGCTTTATTATTGTCACCATTGTTGAGATTCACAGGCTGATTATTGATGTCTGTGTTTTAAATGAAGCAATCTGAACATCTATTGATCAGAACAATGTTTATTAAATATTTTGAATTATAAGTAAAGTACTGATAATCATAGGCTGAAGAATCACAAAACTGCTGCTAACAAGTTAAACCAAACTATCTCAATAAGTTTCCTTTTTCAGATCACAGCATGATTATGTCAAAACATAACCAACACTATAAGATAACATTTTGCTTTGTTCATTTAACTGTTATAAATCAATAACAGCAGACAAACAACAGTAAAAATTAAAGTAAACATATAATGGTCTAGAGCCCAACTAAAGCAAACACCCATCACCTTAATGGTAACTTACAATTTGTGATTTTCTCCTTCAGTGATTCTGCTTGTTAACATCAGGTGTCTTCAGTAATGCTCAATAGTCACTTAATTAATCAATCACTTAATTATCTCATTAACTTCAACACTCTTGAGCAGAGGTGGGAGTAAGTCACATGAACAAGTCACAAGTCTCAAGTCTTAACCTTCAAGTCTCAAGCAAGTCCAAGTCAATTTTGTGAAAAGCAAGTCAAGTCAAGTCATTAATTGAGTGATAA
This sequence comes from Vimba vimba, assembly GCA_022828995.1. Taxonomy (NCBI): domain Eukaryota; kingdom Metazoa; phylum Chordata; class Actinopteri; order Cypriniformes; family Leuciscidae; genus Vimba; species Vimba vimba. The sequence continues at coordinate 20,652,892 of CM040817.1, read as the reverse complement.
TTGAACATTATTGAAGACACCTGATGATAACAAGCAGAATCACTGAAGGAGAAAATATCAAATTGTAAGTTACCATTATGGCGATTTGTGTTTGCTTTAGTTGGACTCTTGACCCATATATGTTTATTTTAAATTTTGTCTGACTGTTGTATCTGAGTTATAACTGCCAGATGAACAAAGCAAAAAAGTGATCTGATGGTGTTGGTTATATTATGACAATCATCATTTGAACTTGATCACTGAACTCATTAAGATCCTTCTTTCTGACTTAGATTTACGTTGTTGTTTACAGCATAACTGTGATTCTGCATAAATATCCAGATAGATATAATACAAAGGATTTCTTAAAAGTTGTTTTGAAAAAAAAAAAAGATGAAAAAATCTTTCTTTTAGGCACACACAGACGTCAAGATTCAGTCTATGCATCTCAACAATGGTGACGAGCAGAATATTCAATTAGGAAAAGTAAATTACATAGACAATTCAGATCATAATTTATTCATACCGCAATGCATGATGGGAGCCATTAATGAGTTGTGATTGGTGGCAGCCACTGCAACATGCTTTATTATTGTCACCATTGTTGAGATTCACAGGCAGATTAGAGATTATTGATATCTGTGTTTTTAAATAAATTCATTTGAAAGTGTTTTGATCAGAACAATATTTAATAAATATTTTGAATTATATGAAAAATACTGAAAATCATATGCTGTAGAATGGCAGAGCTGCTGTAATTATCAAGATAAGATACCTCAATAAATTTTGTTTTTAAGGTTCACAACATGATTATGTCAAAACATAACCAACACTATCAGATCACACTTTTCTTTGTTCATTTGACTGTTATAAATCAATAACAGCAGACAAACAAAATTTAAGGTAAACATAAAATGGTCAAGAGCCCAACTAAAGCAAACACAAATCGCCATAATGGTAACTTACAATTTGTGATTTTCTCCTTCAGTGATTCTGCTTGTTATCATCAGGTGTCTTCAATAATGCTCAATCATCACTCAATTAATGACTTGACTTGACTTGCTTTTCACAAAATTGACTTGGACTTGCTTGAGACTTGAAGGTTAAGACTTGAGACTTGTGACTTGTTCATGTGACTTACTCCCACCTCTGCTCTTGAGTGTGGACTCATATACACTCCCAGCCCCAGGAGTTTTAATTTAACACCACTCCATTGGTGATGGCGATTTACTACTAATTAAGGGAACCGGCTTTACTGACGAGATGCGCATAACAATATTGTGCGATATATCGCCCATCCCTAGAAATAATGATTATGTTAAAACACAACCAACACCATCAGATCACCTTTTCTATTTGTTCATCTGGCTGTTATAACTCATGTACAGCAGCCAAACGAAACTTAAAGTTAATAATGTAAGGGTCAAGAGCCCAACTAAAACACACACTGATCTCCACAATGGTGACTTTAATTATGGTTTTCTCCTTCAGTGATTCTGCTTGTTAACACCAGGTGTCTTCAATGTTGGCAATAAAAGATATTTTGTAAATTTTACTCATTTTAAATGGTTAACTTTTAAGGAATTAATTTGATTAATTATTACTCAATTATAATTTGTTAAATTTAATTACTTTTACAATTAATTACTAATTGAAATAGCCCGAGTAAAGATTACAAGCACTTTCTGTGTGGAAAAAGTTGCCTAGCTTTTTTTAAGTAAATGTCACTCCACATTTTTTTCAGTGTACAAAGCCACGCATTCCGAGGCACTTCAGTGGGCCTTTAATCACAACCATCTAGGATGTATGGTAAAAAGGGAGGTGACAGTTAACATATTAATTTTTGACAGGGCTTATTTGTTATTATTGTACCAAGCAATTTTTAAAGACTTCAAACATATAATATTTCATTCCGAACATAACCATGTTTTTGCATTAATTTCAGGATCTGCTTGAGCCGACCCACTTTTTAGTGTGTCGTTACTGTGTTGTCCAGCATGGGCCGACTGGACGACGCTGCCAAGCGCAAGGTGGTGGAGCTGCGGGAGGCGGGTTTGAGCTTCCGGAAGATCAAAGCCGTGCTGGAGCTAGAGAACATGAAAATGAGTGGCAGTTGTTTTTGTTCAAAGTGCAGTGTTTACAAGTTGTTGTTTTTTTTTGCAGTTTTTAATGTGTAATTTTAGTCTTTAATTCGGGTATGGTTGAATTGTACAATATCAAAAATCACAAGCGTCACTCTTCTGCACAATGAAAACCACAAAAATTCCAACATCACAGAAGCTCCTAAGCAAGATAAAAAAAATAAGTAAGCCTTTATTTAATTCACTAGAATTGAACAAGAAGCAAAACATCGTTTTCTTAGTGTATTGGGGATATAGGCTATATATTGCTTCCTTAATTAGACAAGAATTAAAATATATATATATATATTTAAAGACTGTTCATACAACATTTCATAACTGTCGAGGATAAAAAGGCCATTTTTTTTAACTTATTTTTTTTAAAACACTTTGGACTTTTATCTGCTTTATACAACAAGGGTAAATCATTCCAGGCTATAGAACTAGTATATAAAACTACAAGGATACACTCTAAAAAGAGATGTGTTAAAAAACAACACACAAGATGTGTTGATGGAATTTGACACATGTTGTGTTAAAATGTAACTCTGGATAGAATAGCACTGGGTGGAGGAGAGTTTGTTTTTATGAAAAAAAAAATATAGGTATATTTTATATGGTATCCCATAAAATGCTCTAAAATAAATAAAGCAATACATTCAAATAAATAAATTAAATCTTAATTCATGAAATCTTAAAGGGTGTTTTTTTTTTCAGCCAATCACATCATGCCTCTTTTTCAATGTCTTTTTCAAATGCTGCTTTCACTTGTTATTAATAACCAGATTAACTTTATTTCTGTCAGACTCTACAGAAGCTCTTATTGAGAATTAACAGGTTTTGGTGTTGACGATTCATTGAATGTTTCATTTAAAGTCACCAGAATCGTGATTAGTGTCAGCTTTATTTGGTCTCTTGACCCTTGACTCTTCAACATTAGTTTTCTCTGATTGTTGTAAATGAGTATTTAATCTGTGCATTTGAAACAGCAGAAAAAAACATGGGAAATATATGCTCAGATGATAATATTATCATCATGAACATGTAAGATTGTTCAGCAGAAGCTCAGAAAAAGTTTAGTATTTGAAATATGAGTGTAATGCATAAAAGATTAGCATAATGCAATTAGCTTAAAATTAATTTTTAAATACACAGTTCATACAGATTCTTATAGTCTAAGGTATCAAACAGACATCAAGAATCAGCGTATGAATCTCAACAATGGTGACAAACCAAAAGCTTCATGCCGCAATGCATGCTGGGTGCCACCATAGTGCAAATCTCATCCATGACTCCCAGCATGCATTGCTGCATGAAGCTTTTTGTTTGTCACCATTGTTGAGATTTATACGCTGATTCTTGATGTCTGTGTTTGACTAATTTCTGCTGCAGATTAAAATTTTCAGAAAACATTTATTTTATTATTCTGCTCTGCTGGATAGCATGATGTAGTGTCACAAGATCATTATAACTAACATCACATAAATAAAATAAATGTGCACCATCCATTTACTCATAAACTTGATCAGACCAGCACTTGCTGATTACAACATCATCAAGAAACATCTGATCATATTTTCACTCGCCATAACAAATGTATTTTATTAAAATAAAGTTAAAGCAGCCAGAAAAAAACTAAAAGAAGAGTAAAGGGTCAAGAGCTCAAATAAAGGAGCCATTAATCACGATTCTGGTGACTTCAAATAAAACATTCAATGAAACATCAACATCTAAAACTCAATAATTCTCAATAAGAGCTTGTCTATGTAAATTCATGATGTCTAAACCATCCAAATGTTCAAACAAACTCTTTATTAAACGTCGCTGGACTCCATAAACACAAGTTAACAATACGTTTCAGTTTTCGTCCAAACACTCAGTTGTAAAAACACAGGAAGTAACTCTGGCAAATACACACCGACTACAGTCACATGTGACACATATCTGACACAAGTTGTGTAACTACAACACATTAGTGTGTAAAAGGTTTCAACACACTTCTGTGCAAGAGGAATAACACATTAGTTGTGTTAAAGGTAACACAAAATGTGTAGTCCTTGTAAACACAGAGATGTGTTAAGAATCGACACAGGTTGTGTGTTAAATTTGACACAACATGTGTTGTCCCTGAGCACACACACTACATGTGTTAAAATCTACACAACATGTGTTAAAATCTACACAACACGTGTTAAAATCTACACAACATGTGTTAAAATCTACACGTGTTGTCCCTGAGCACACACACTGCATGTGTTAAAATCTACACAACGTGTCATTTTTAACATCTCTTTTTACAGGTTGTGTTGTTTTCAACTCATCATTTTGAGCGCCGACACTCACCATCACTGTGAATGGTATGCAGTGTTTGCTATGTTCTCAAACTAACAAGCCAGTGGAAATATAAGTTATTTATATACAATATTTTGTCAGTTGCTACATTTTAATTAAATTCGAAATGCAAACTCTTTTAACTGTTATCTCTTCATGAACTTTTGTCAAAAGCAGCATTATCAATTAGGGGTTGAAGTGTAAATAACTGAATAATGTCCAGTGCAGTACTGGCCAAGCCGAGTGTGGTTTTCAAACCTAGTATCACTTCTCGACGGCTCTTCACTGGAGCTGCCGGACAGGAGGGTCCTTCTATCTTAGGCGGGGGTAGCAATCCTCCATCCCCGTCCAGAAACACTCAACCTGTGGATCTGAGGGTCTCTTAACTGAGGCTGTAGAGACCATACTCAACTCCAGAGCTTCGTCCACAAGGAAGCTATATGTCCTGAAAAGGAGAGTGTTAACCTCTTGGTGTAATCTAAGACAATGGGATCCAGTTAATTGCACTGTTAGTTCAATACTTGAGTTCCTGCAAGATCGTTTTGCTTCACGGTTATCTCCTTCCACACTAAAGGTTTATGTTGCTGCCATTGCTGCCTTCACCTTTGGCCACTAGAGCTCATTCTACTAGGGGTACGGTGGCCTCCAAGGCCCTAATTTCTGGGGTGTCCCTTCAAGAAGCATTCCAAATGGTATAATGTTATATAGTTTGAAAGTAATTTGTTTTTTATTGTTAATAAAAATTAAATTAATGATTTAAATATTTTGACATTTTCTAAGTAGAACTCAGTTTTGATATTTCACAACACTGTTAATTACAATAACTTGATGAAAGAACTATTGTTTAAAATAGATAAAAGGCTTGAGACTTGACTTGGCCTTTAGGGACTTGTGAACATGTCTGCTGCATATAAGGGTGAAACAATTAATAATGTAGACAGACAGCAATCTCATTCAATGTCAGTCATGTGTGTGGTGAAATATAATTTATTGGGCATTTAAAAGCTATATTGATAAAAATGTACAATAACAATGAGTTGGTGATCAAATAAGCAATTTAATCAAGAGTTTAATCAATAGTTTTTTGAAGCAAATACAAACATTAAGTAAAAGTGAAAGCGAATGAGACAGATCTCTATTTTTACTGACTTATAAGAGCCAAAGCATCTCAAGAGAAGAAGAGAAGAAAAAAAGGTCTAGTTTCAAAGATACAAGAAAGTATATCTTGCATTTGCATGGAAGAGTAGAAAAAACTACTGCTTTCCTTCATAAAAGAGAACTGATGTGATACAAATTCATCAACAATAAAACTCTGATGTGTTTCTCTCCAGTGAATCCTTATATGTGTTTCAGAAAAACTCTGATGTGAATCCTTCCATGTGTTTCAGAAAGACTGAATCTCTTGATGCGGTGTTGTTTTTTCCAGTGTGGATTTTCTGGTGGTCTTTCAGTTCATCGTCTCTAGTAAAGGACTTCCTGCACTGAAACACACATCGCCGTGTCTTTTCTGCTGTAATATTACGAATGAATCTTCTCCTTTGTGTGAATCTTCAGGTGTTTCTACAGGACTGATGCCCAATGAAACTTCATGTGTATCTTCAGGTGACTTTTAATAGTGAAACTCGTTCCACACTAATCACACGTGTGCGGCTTCTCTCCAGTGTGGATCCTCTCATGTGTTTTCAGATGTTGTGAGTGACTGAATCTCTTGTCACAGTGTGAACACTTGTAAGGTTTTTCTCCAGTGTGGATCCTCTCATGTCTTTTCAGATGTTCTGACCGATTGAATCTCTTGTTACAGAGTAAACACTTAAAAGGTTTTTCTCCAGTGTGAATTCTCTGGTGCCGTTTTAAACATATCGCTATAGTAAAAGTCTTCTCACACTCAAAGCACACATACTCTCTTACATCAGAATGAGTTTTCTCATGTCTTTGTAAAGATTTCAGCACTGAAAAACTCTTTCCACATACAGAACATGAATGTGGCTTCTCCTTTGTATGAACTGTCAGGTGTGTCTTCAGGTTTGATGCCAAAAGAAATGTTTTGCCACATTGATCACATGTGAACAGCTTCTCTCCGGTGTGGATCCTCATGTGAATCTCAAGACTTTGTTTGTATGGGAAACTCTTCCCACATTGATCACATGTAAATGGCTTTTCTCCAGTGTGAACTCTCATGTGAATCTCCCGATTTTGTTTGCATGTGAAACTCTTTCCACATTGATTACATGAGAACGACTTCTCTCCAGTGTGAACTCTCATGTGAATCTCAAGATTTTGTTTCCATGTGAAACTCTTTCCACAATGATCACATGAGAACGACTTCTCTCCAGTGTGAACTCTCATGTGACGCTCAAGATTTTGTTTGTTTGTTAAACTTTTTCCACATTGATCACATGTGAACGGCTTCTCTCCAGTGTGAACTCTCATATGACGCTCAAGTTTTTGTTTGGTTGGGAAATTCTTTCCACACTGAGTGCAGGTGAAAGATTTCTTGGCTCTTCTTTTCTTTAAAAAAGGTTTTTCTCCAGGTTTGACATGATGTTTCTCCTCCTTCACTTCACTCAGTTCTTCACTCTCCTCCTTCACTTCACTCAGTTCTTCACTCTCCTCCTTCACTTCCATCAGCTCTGAAATAAAAAAAAATTTAATTGCATTTTCAGTACATCAAAATTCAGAGAGAGAAATATGATTATAAAGTGAAAGGACATAAAGTGAGCCCTAAAATATTCCCATCATTTTTGATGATTTTTTATAAATTAATTACGCATGTCCCTGAAAATCTCCATTAATGAGAAACATAGATCTTCCAATTATTACTTTTAAAACATTATAGGTACAAATTCCATGTTTCTGTCAAGAGAACTATTAAACTATTTGATCAATGACACACTTATCTAATGTAATAAACACATTAAACATACAGGGCCCTATTTTAATGGTCTGAAACGCAAGTATGAAATGCGAAACGCAAGTAACTTTGTGGGCGGGTCTTGGGCGCTGTTGCTATTATACCGGCGAGATAAATGACTCTTGCGCCCGAAGCAAATCTAAAATGGGTTGGTCTGAAGTAGCTTCATTATTCATAGGTGTGGTTTGGGCGTAACGTGAAATAAACCAATCAGAGCGTCATCTCACATTCCCTTTAAGAGCAGGCACGCTTGTTCTACACTGTCAGAAATAGGGGTACAGCAGGAGTCCATTTCTGTCCCCCAAGGTACATATATGTACCTTTTTGAGGGTCAAAAGGGTACATATATGTCCCCAAGCATTAAACGGTACAAATATATACCGTTTCTTTTAAAGGTTAAGGTACAATATCAAAAGACAGCCTCTGCTAAGTAATTTTTTAGTTTTTTTTAGTTTTTTTTTAATGATACCTTAATCATTTAAGGCATATTTTAACTGATCACTATATTTGAGTAGCCTTGAAATAAAGGAAATAAAAATGTTGTAAGTCAATTTACTGATATTAAATACTGATAAATATTAAACACAGCAAAAACTCCAGTGTTAAATGAACTCTCCTGGGAGTTTATTTGGCTCCAGACTCAAGAGTGTTAAAGTGTTAAAATATGAATGTTAAATTAACAATCAAGATTGTTAAAGTTAATGATCTAATTAAGTGATTAATTGAGTGATGATTGACCATTATTGAAGACACCTGATGTTAACAAGCAGAATCACTGAAGGAGAAAATATCATTTTTTAAGACACCGTTATAGTGATCAGTGTTTGCTTGAGTTGGGCTCTTGACCCGTAAACTGTTAACATTAGATTTTGTTTGGCTGCTGTATCTGAGTTATAACTCTCAGATGAACAAAGAGAAAAGTTGATCAGGTGGTGCTGGTTATGTTTTGACATAATCAGAAATTGCCTGAATCACTGAACTCATTTAAAGTCTAATCTCAGACTTAAATGTTTATTGTTGATTACAGCATCACTGTGATACTATAGCACAAGATCCAGAAGTTTTGAAATAATCTAAAGGATTTCTTAAAAGTTGTTCTGATAAAACAAATCTTTCTTTTAGGCACACACAAACATCAAGATTCAGTGTATGAATCTCAACAATGGTGACAAAAAGAATATTCAATTAGGGAAAGGAAATTACATAGACAATTCAGATCATAATTTATTCATACCGCAATGCATGATGGGAGCCATGAATGAGTTTTGATTGGTGGCAGCCACTGCAACATGCTTTATTATTGTCACCATTGTTGAGATTCACAGGCTGATTATTGATGTCTGTGTGTCTACATAAAGGAATTTTCAAAGTCTTTTGATCAGAACAACTTTTACGAATATTTAGTTTATATTGAAAATGCTGAAAATCTTTTGCTGTAGAATCACAGTGATGTTGTAATCAAAAATAAACCTTTAAGTCAGAGATTAGACTTTAAATGAGTTCAGTGATTCAGGTCAAATTATGATTATGTCAAAACATAACCAGCACTACCTGATCAACTTTTCTCTTTGTTCATCTGAGAGTTATAACTCAGATACAGCAGCCAAACAAAATATAAAGTTAACAGTTTAAGGGTCAAGAGTCCAACTAAAGCAAACACTGGTCTCCATAACGGTGTCTTAAAAAAAATATTTTCTCCTTCAGTGAGTCTGCTTGTTAACATCAGGTGTCTTCAATAATGGTCAATCATCACTAAATTAATCACTTAATTATCTCATTAACTTTAACACTCTTGAGTCTGGAGTCATATAAACTCCCAGGAGAGTTCAATTAACACTGGAGAGTTTGCTGTTGGACCTCAAGGTATATATATGTAACTTTTTGAGGATCAAAAAGCATTAAAAGTTACATATATGTACCGTTTCTTTTAAAGGTTAAGGTACAATATTGGGTACAGCCCCAGTGACAAGCCATTGTACCCCTAAAGGTACAATTATGTACTTTATTTTCTGAGAGTGTATGTAGAGCCAGCCCTGATTGGCTGCTTGAATCTCAATTTAAAAGAACGTCCAGTTCGCGGCCTTTCTTTCTTTTGGCCATCGGTGGAGAAGAAGTCATAGCACGGTTACTCATGGTTCTTACAGGGCTTTCAACCGAGGAGGTCCTTTAGAAAATATCAGAAGCAGGCATAGAAGTAACCAGCGTCGAGATGAAAGGACATGAAATGGACTTTCAGGCAAATGACACTTACTCAGATGATAATAATTTATATGTCACAGCTAGACATTAAGTTTAAAATGAAATGTTGGAAAATGTGAAAATGAAAAGTATTTAATACATTTTTATTTTACTGCTGCGTGTGTGTAATATATATCTCATTATAGTCAACGATTGTACCCTGTCAAAGCCAATTTTGTACCATTTTTGAAGGGTCCATTTTTGTACTGTTAAATAAAGGTACAAAATTGTCACCACAGGTACAAGACTGGTCTCTTAAGGTACAAATCACAAGGGTACAAATATGTACCCTATGCCAAGGGTACAATATTGTACCCTTGAGGGTACAGCCCCAGTGACAAGCCATTGTACCCCTAAAGGTACAATTATGTACTTTATTTTCTGAGAGTGTATAGCGGATTCCTATTATAACGGCGGATTTGCCAGATGCACACCAGGAGCGGTTCACAGCCGAGGAGAACGACGTTCTCGTCAGGGCCGTAAAACACAGAGAAGTGACGTTGGGGATGGAGAAACACACCCAAATTAACTTCGGTTAAAACAGGCGTATGATAATTTGGGTAAATGTGTAAGCTAGATGTATGCTTTTATAATAAACTGTATATCTATCTATCTATCTATCTACAGTGAGGAAAATAAGTATTTGAACACCCTGCTATTTTGCAAGTTCTCCCACTTGGAAATCATGGAGGGGTCTGAAATTGTCATCGTAGGTGCATGTCCACTGTGAGAGACTTAATCTGAAAAAAAAAATCCAGAAATCACAATGTATGATTTTTTAACTATTTATTTGTATGATACAGCTGCAAATAAGTATTTGAACACCTGTCTATCAGCTAGAATTCTGACCCTCAAAGACCTGTTAGTCTGCCTTTAAAATGTCCACCTCCACTCCATTTATTATCCTAAATTAGATGCACATGTTTGAGGTCGTTAGCTGCATAAAGACACCTGTCCACCCCATACAATCAGTAAGAATCCAACTACTAACATGGCCAAGACCAAAGAGCTGTCCAAAGACACTAGAGACAAAATTGTACACCTCCACAAGGCTGGAAAGGGCTACGGGGAAATTGCCAAGCAGCTTGGTGAAAAAAGGTCCACTGTTGGAGCAATCATTAGAAAATGGAAGAAGCTAAACATGACTGTCAATCTCCCTCGGACTGGGGCTCCATGCAAGATCTCACCTCGTGGGGTCTCAATGATCCTAAGAAAGGTGAGAAATCAGCCCAGAACTACACGGGAGGAGCTGGTCAATGACCTGAAAAGAGCTGGGACCACCGTTTCCAAGGTTACTGTTGGTAATACACTAAGACGTCATGGTTTGAAATCATGCATGGCACGGAAGGTTCCCCTGCTTAAACCAGCACATGTCAAGGCCCGTCTTAAGTTTGCCAATGACCATTTGGATGATCCAGAGGAGTCATGGGAGAAAGTCATGTGGTCAGATGAGACCAAAATATAACTTTTTGGTCATAATTCCACTAAACGTGTTTGGAGGAAGAAGAATGATGAGTACCATCCCAAGAACACCATCCCTACTGTGAAGCATGGGGGTGGTAGCATCATGCTTTGGGGGTGTTTTTCTGCACATGGGACAGGGCGACTGCACTGTATTAAGGAGAGGATGTCCGGGGCCATGTATTGCGAGATTTTGGGGAACAACCTCCTTTCCTCAGTTAGAAGATGGGCCTAGCCACGCCAGTCTCCAGACCTAAACCCAATAGAGAATCTTTGGAGGGAGCTCAAACTCTGTGTTTCTCAGCGACAGCCCAGAAACCTGACTGATCTAGAGAAGATCTGTGTGGAGGAGTGGGCCAAAATCCATCCTGCAGTGTGTGAAAAACTACAGGAAACGTTTGACCTCTGTAATTGCAAACAAAGGCTACTGTACCAAATATTAACAAACATTTTCTCAGGTGTTCAAATACTTATTTGCAGCTGTATCATACAAATAAATAGTTAAAAAATCATACATTGTGATTTCTGGATTTTTTTTTTAGATTATGTCTCTCACAGTGGACATGCACCTACGATGACAATTTCAGACCCCTCCATGATTTCTAAGTGGGAGAACTTGCAAAATAGCAGGGTGTTCAAATTCTTATTTTCCTCACTGTATCTATCTATCTATCTATCTATCTATCTATCTATCTATCTATCTATCTATCTATCTATCTATCTATCTATCTATCGTAATAATGTATGATTTGCAAAAATGAAACTGCTGCTTCTGTGTAGATGAGAGAATCAAAGTGTATGCGCGTTGTGCACACGCTACATTGATTATGGCCAAGCATGTGCCCTTAAATTAGCTTATGAATAACATGCGCAACACGGCACTGACTTTAAACTAGGTTTTTTCGTTAGTGGCGGAATTGTTTTCTAAACCTGCAAAATAGCATGAGGGAACGTTTGCGTTGGAACACGCCTTCTCTTTGCGCTGAACCGCCCGGGGAGCGCAAGTGTATTTCTTAGTTAATGATACATGCGTCGGTGTACAAAGTCAATTGCGCTGGGTGCAAGATAGGGCCCACAGTGCCAAAGCGTTTTCAATTCAAGAACTGTTTTTCTTTTTCAGCTTAAATGTTGTTTATTATAACAGATGACATCATAAACAGCAGGAGATTTAATAGGCTACATACAAAATAATTATTTTGAACTGAATAATATTTTGTACTGTATGTACAAAAAAAAAAGGTTTTAAAAAAAGTGAATGAAAAAAGTTGTTAAAAATTGTGTGTATTGTTATGAAAAATGCTCATAAATACAATTTTTTAATTTGATGAAATATGGGTAACACCTCAGTATGGGGAACACATTCACTATTAACTACGACTTTTGCCTCAAACTCCTAATTTACTGCTTATTATTAGTAAGTAAGGTAGTTTTTTTAGCGTTTAAGTTTAGGTAACGGATACTCTTCTGGTTAGTGTTCTTTGGTTACAGGAAAACCGATAAATAGGTTAGGTTTACATCCCTGTCAGCCATTTTGGGATTCTGGAAAGCTTATTTACTTAATACAGTTTACTGTTTTTTTAGGGCTGGGTAAAAAATATTGATTTTCGATTTTAATCAATTCTCATTTTTACGAACCGATATAGTCTATCCTGTTTTCAGTTGATGAATGAACGGAACATTGTAGCGCACATCCATCCAATAAATCGCAATGATCTTTATGCTTTGTTACTTTTGATATGAAACAAAGTCTAAGGTTTGAAATTACGTCCATTTTATTACGAAATTCAAAAAATAAATACCGTTTTGGTGCTGTTTAATGTGGTGTGACAGAAGCACACAGTCGAACTGATCATCTCCTCTTTAATATCAGTGACAGCTCAAAATAAACATGAATGGACATCTGAAGGTATGTTAAACATACAGTAAAACTCATCTAAACACATAACATGTCTGATGTAATCGCTTAATTAGTGTTTCAACCACAGAAAGACGTCATGTAACGTCACATTTACCTCAGAAAAACCATATTCCATCCCCCATCACACTCTAGGTGGATTGAAGACACCTTGTATAATTTCATCAAACTTGAAAAAAAAAACAAAAAAAAACCCTTCTCTTCAACAAACATGATTACATGATTCTCTACAATTTGGAAGCCCTTTTTAGCATACATACAGACTCTGCAATCTTTAATATGTCTGATTAACATTTCCCATTCCAGCTAGTACTTTGTAATTTTACATTGATGTTTAGAATTCAGTTTTAAGTGCACTTAATACTTTGTTCTGTTCCATGGACTGGTGGCGGAACAGCTTGTGAGTCCCAATGACCCTGAGAGCTAAGCTGGCGGGACCTTGTACCCCTGGTAGCTTCAAGCAAGCCAGCCAGGTCAAAGGCGAGAGACCAGACGAAACCCAGTCCACCCTGCTAGCCCGGCAGCAGGGTCTGGTATGCTGAGTATCAGAGCGCGCTTTGTGTCACGGCACCTGAGTTAGTCTGTCTCAGCCGCCCGATGAGCAGAAGAGCACCTCGCCAATGGTCACGGGGGAATACACCTAGTCAGCTGGTCACTGGGGGGCAACTCATAACTACACCAACTGTCACACACCTGTGTTCCGTTGGAATCTGTAGCATTGAGTGCAGAGGTGGAAGTTTGACCAGGGCACACATCCTTTCACTAAATTTTTTTTGCCCGGGCGCTCTCTACTCATCTCATCTCTCCATTATGACGTTTAACATTCAGCCTCCACGACTGGCAACTCGGGAGCACTCTGTCCTTAAGAGTGCTGTTGTTGCTCGGCAAGGTTCGCGTGTACGGCAGACGCGACCTGGTCGTCATCCTGCAACTGTCGCATACACCTCCATCGCATGCTGGAATGTGCATTCTCTTGGCGTTAGTTCTGACATGGACTGCGTCTCACCTCGTAAATCAGAATTGGCACAGCAGCATTCAGGTGGCAGTAGGTTGTAGGGCTCACAATCTGTAAACGTGTATATAGTTTTATTTTAGAATACAATTTGAATTAACAAGATACTCGTTCCTGTCACGTTTTCATGGACTTTCTGTTTGTTTTCTTTGTCATTAGTTTCATCATCATCTTTAGTTCAGTTCTGTTTTCATTAGTATCATCATCATCATTAGTTCAGTTCTATCACCTGTGCTTTGTTAATTAGTTCATCATCACCTTCACCTGTTGTCTTCATTATCTTCTGTGTATTTAAGTTCTCCCTTTTCACTTTTCAGTTGTCGGTCAATGTTTGTGTTTAGCACTCTGTCTGTGCACGCACACTGTTTAGAGTATTCGACAGTTTAAATAAATATTGAGTATTTTGGATCTTTGCCTGGAACTTCATCTTCTTCTTCCTTGAGACGTTACAGATTGACCGACCCAAAAGAAAGGAGGAAGAGACCATGGAAACGTTTAGTTTCAATCAAGACGGGAGTGCTTTGGAAGAATTTGTGGAATTTTACCTTCATCTCTATCAGGATGTGTTTTGGGGGGAAGATTTCTTAAAACAGCAGTTCTGGAGCGGGTTGGATGATCCGCTCGCCCAGATACTGCTGTTCGATGATATCAACCTACCATTTGTTGAGTTTATGGATCGAGCTCTTTGGGTTTGTGGTTCCTCCCTCACAGTGGAAGTTAATCCAGGGCCAGCCGATCCAGAGCCAGCCGATCCCGTCCAGCACAGAGCCTTCACCGCTGGTCCCGTCCAGCACAGAGCCTTCACCGCTGGTCCCGTCCAGCACAGAGCCTTCACCGCTGGTCCCGTCCAGCACAGAGCCTTTACTGCTGGTTCCGCCCAGCTCAGAGCCCTCTTCGCCGCTGGTTCCACCCAGCTCAAAGCCCTCTTCGCCGCTGGTTCCGCCCAGCTCAAAGCCCTCTTCACAGCTGGTCCTGTCCAGCTCAGAGCCCTCATCGCTGCCCAGCACAGAGCCCTCATCGCTGCCCAGCACAGAGCCCTCATCGCAGCCCAGCTCAGAGCCCTCATCGCTGCCCAGCACAGAGCCCTCATCGCTGCCCAGCACAGAGCCCTCATCGCAGCCCAGCTCAGAGCCCTCATCGCTGCCCAGCACAGAGCCCTCATCGCTGCCCAGCACAGAGCCCTCATCGCTGCCCAGCACAGAGCCCTCTTCGCAGCTGGTCCTGTCCAGCTCAGAGCCCTCTTCACCGCTGGTCCTGTCCAGCTCAGAGCCCTCTTCGCCGCTGGTCCTGTCCAGCTCAGAGCCCTCTTCGCAGCTGGTCCTGTCCAGCTCAGAGCCCTCTTCGTAGCTGGTCCCGTCCAGCACAGAGCCTTCACCGCTGGTCCCGTCCAGCACAGAGCCTTCACCGCTGGTCCCGTCCAGCACAGAGCCTTCACCGCTGGTCCCGTCCAGCACAGAGCCTTTACTGCTGGTTCCGCCCAGCTCAGAGCCCTCTTCGCCGCTGGTTCCACCCAGCTCAAAGCCCTCTTCGCCGCTGGTTCCGCCCAGCTCAAAGCCCTCTTCACAGCTGGTCCTGTCCAGCTCAGAGCCCTCATCGCTGCCCAGCACAGAGCCCTCATCGCAGCCCAGCTCAGAGCCCTCATCGCTGCCCAGCACAGAGCCCTCATCGCTGCCCAGCACAGAGCCCTCATCGCTGCCCAGCACAGAGCCCTCTTCGCAGCTGGTCCTGTCCAGCTCAGAGCCCTCTTCACCGCTGGTCCTGTCCAGCTCAGAGCCCTCTTCGCCGCTGGTCCTGTCCAGCTCAGAGCCCTCTTCGCAGCTGGTCCTGTCCAGCTCAGAGCCCTCTTCGTAGCTGGTCCTGCCCAGCTCAGAGCCCTCTTCGCCGCTGGTCCTGCCCAGCTCAGAGCCCTCTTCCCCGCTGGTCCTGCCCAGCTCAGAGCCCTCTTCGCCACTGGTCCTGCCCAGCTCAAAGTCCTCTTCATCGCTGGTCCTGCCCAGATCAAAGCCCTCTTCATCGCTGGCCCAGGACTCCATACTGGGGAGCCTCCCCAGGAAAATTTTGGACCCCGCGGGTACCCTGTATTTGAGAAATTCCGGAAAAGCTCTCGACGAAGGCGTGATCTGCGAGTAGCTGAACAACCCCTCCTCTGGATTGTGAGCTTGAACAACGTAAAAATGCAGATGAAAGCAGAAATCAGAACTAAAAACATCGCTCGCAGTTGGTGCAGTCAGTGGAATGGGCTCTTTAAATTTTCGCGCTGTTATGACAGCGTATGTCACGTGACAGTTCCAACATGGTGCATGTAGTACGTCCGGACTCCATTCATTCTACCCGTATTCATACTATATAGGACGTACTTTTTTAACGGTCGCAAAGTACGTTCTAATTTAAATGTAGTAGCTACTCACATAGTACGCGATTTCGGACGCAGCGATGGTGTTCTGTGTCCGTCAACTACAGGAAAAGTGTATTGAACGGCATAAACCTCTGTTCTTGGCATTTGTAGACTTGACCAAGGCCTTTGAATACGTTAGTCGATCTGGACTTTTCCTCATCCTACAAAGACTTGGCTGCCCTCCAAAGTTACTGAAGGTGATCACTGAGTTTCATGAGGGCATGAAGGCAACTGTACAGTCTGAAGGCACTCACTCTGACAAGTTCCAGATAAGGTGTGGGGTAAAGCAGGGATGTGTCCTTGCTCCTACCCTCTTCTGAATTTTCTTCTCTGCCCTACTACGCCGTGCCTTCCCTGATGACTCGGGTATCCTTCTACACACCCGCAGCTCAGGAAAACTGTTCAATTTGGCCAGACTGTGGGCGAAGACTAAAGTACGCCATGTTCTGGTATGTGCCCACTCAGAGGCAGATCTACAACGCCATGTTCTGGTACGTGCCCACTCAGAGGCAGATCTACAGTACAACTACTCTGCTCATCTTTTGCCGCTACATGTCTAGAGTTTGGTTTGCAGATTAGTCTTAAAAAGACAGTTATCCTTGCCCAACCCTCAACCCTACAGCATACATTAACAACACATATCTATCTGTGGTAGACAAATTCACCTACCTGGGTTCCACAGTATCAAACAACAATAACCTTGATGCAGAGCTTGACATGCGCATTGGGAAGGCATCATCAATGTTTGGAAAATTGAGCAAGTGTGTATGGCAGAACAAGAACCTCTCATTGCTCCTCAAAGTCCGTGTATACCATGCATGTGTACTTAGCACCTTTCTATATTAGGGCTGTAATCTCCCAGTCAATTAGTCGATTAACTGGTCAATACGTTCTGGCTCGACCAAAATTCTGATTGGTCGTTTTTTTGCCGCGTTCATTTCATTAGTTTTGCCCGGTTTTGCCGCGTTCATTTCATCAGGTGGAAAGCACTAATTGCTAATGGGGGTGTTTTCAGAGCACCCCTGTTTCACAGGTAACAGTCTGTCTTCAGAACACCCCCTTTGTTTTCACTTGTTTTGGATTAGCCCAACCCACTGGAGAAGACAGACAGATTGAAGAAAGTAGGCTACTAGAAGGTTTGCTGAATATTATTTATTTAATTGTGAGAGCGTTTAATTAATAGTCAGTCCTCTTCTACCATGTCAACAAAGACATCGGAAGTGTGGCAGCATTTGTTTTTAAATAGAAAACGGGAAAAAAGTCAAATGTAAATTTGCGCTGTGCACACTGTTTGTATTAGTTTTGAGCCTATGCATTATTTTTCAGTTATGCACTTTATTTCGTTTCTGCTCTTGATCTGGTTTGTTTAATAAATATTCTTTTTTTATTAAAGTGGACGTGCCTTTTGTGTTTAAGAGTAAAAGCTTTAAGTTAATAGTCTATTCGCGTCTCATCCGCGAAGCTGAGCTCCTATGTTCAGCCTCGCTCTGTGAGCGGCTGAAATGTTAGTGTCTGTCAGTTATTATAATACATATGACAACAACAATTGTCTAAATTATGTTGCATATTCCTCAAAAGTTTGTGTGATGATATCACTAGTTGACAACAATACTATTTTCGGAAATCATATGCTATGATATTGCGCAGGTGCACGTGATGCAACGCTGTCAGTGCCGACAGACTCATGTGTCAGACTCATTTCAGTGCAAAATAATTAGTTAAATAATTAGTTCAAAAAAGATTTAATATACTGCACATAGCCTACTTGTTTTTTATGTTTATTTAATTAATTTAGGCGGACAACAAGGCTACCAAGTACTGCGCACAGTTAATTAATTTAACTTTTTTTTTTTTCCTAACGTCATTTTTAGTCGATTTTTAGTCGAAAATTTCAGGATTTCAGTCGACCAAGATTTTCTTTGGTTGATTACAGCCCTATTCTATATGCAAGTGAGGCATGGACAACATACAGGAGGCACGAACATCGTCTCAACGCCTTCCATTTTCGCTGCCTTCATTCCATACTGGGGGTATGCTGGAAGGATCATGTGCCAAACTCTGTGAGAGAACTGGTTCCAGTGACCTGTACACCATCCTTTGTGAACGCCACCTCCGTTGGATTGTGCATATTTATCGAATGAATGACACTCGCTTCCCAAAAATCTTGCTATATGGCGAGCTGGCAAATGCCCCCCGCAAACATGGTCGCTCCCATCTACGTTTTAAAGACGTCATTAAGAGGGATCTTCAGGCCTTCTCCATCAACCTGGACAACTGGGAGGCACTTGCAAATGACAGACCCAACTGGCGCGCAGCAATTAACAACGGCCGCAGTGACTCTCAGGGGGCCTACAAGTCATTTCTGGAAGAGAGACGCTCAAAACGAGAAGCAGTTCGTCGCACTCGGCCATAGTAGTAGTAGTAGTAATACTTTGTTGGTCTGTCTTTGTATTTCTCAGTTTTCCATTGTTATCTGCTGATTAGAATGCATTTATATTTATTTTACTACTTCCTTTTTTTCCACTTTTTGTCCTTTACCTTTTTTGTTATTATTATTACTTATTTATACCTGTTTATTTATTTGTTTGGTGGTTTACTTATTTTCTTTACACCCTGTTTGTATCATAAAAATAATAAATAAATCATACAAAAAAGAAAAACATATTCAGTGACCATAACTCGTTAGTCAGCTAGAAAAATCAATTCTAGAGAGGAGCATGTTGATAAACATATGCACCACAATACATATGCATTATAATTTTTAATGTTCAATATTTAATGCATGTTTGAATAAATCTGTAAAGTTTTTATGACAGCCACTTTTAAATGTGTATATTTAAATGTAGAAATATGATTATGTAATTTTAAAGTTAGTATAACTTTATTATTATAAAAAACATCCTTGAATGTAATTTAAGTGTTTGTATACAAATCAGTCAATTTTAACCTTCACTATTATAGTAGTGTAGTACCAACTGATTTCCATGTATAGTTTACATCATTATCTGAGAGATTTTCTTTCCTTAAGAACATGTGCCATGTACTTAATCTGATATATACAGTATATCAAAAACAATCGATATAGAATCGCAAGCTTGTGAATAGAAATCTGATCGAAAATTGTGTCAATACCCAGCAAACTATATTGAAAAATGTCAAAATGTTTGGTAACATGGTTGCAAAAAAATGTGAGCCAGTTATAAATGTAAAATAAAACAGCTAAAATATTTAGTTGGACCTGATGTTGACAATCAATATAACAATTAATCAAACCTCCCTTTATTGACCATTTGTTGTAAACAAACAAGAACATTTTGTACCATGATTTCATAGTGTAACTGTTTGTCTAAATGTGATGAAGTGCTTGAATGTTTCTAACATGAATGTTCTTCAGCATCATGAATGAATGAAGAATAAACACCAACCTCTTTGTTCTTCAGTATCTTCAGTGTGCTTCATTCTGCAGGGTTCTGGATCACTCATGTCCTCACTTTCCTCTTTAATATACTCAGTCTTTACAGATATCAGCTCTTCCTGATGCATTGCTGCTCGTCTTCACGTGTAGCTGATGGGAATATCCCAGCATTTAATGGAGAATTACAGTGGGAGGAGCTTCACTGATGATGTGACTGATGTGGGAGGAGCTTCACTGATGATGTGACTGATGTGGGAGGAGCTGATCTGCAAAAATCAAAGTTATCAGTTACTGAGTTTGTTTTAAAACTATATGACACATCGAAGTTTATAGGCTTGTTCGACTTCATGCAGCTCTGCGCAGACCGATCGGCGGCTGACTTGAAGCAGTGCATGCTGGTTAGAAATTTTGTCCGACTTGATACAGCGCCGACGCCACGTGACTGTGACGTATACCATCAAAGTACCGCAAGAGTGATTCGAGAGTAGCCGGAGAACTCAGCCAGCGCAGCTTCTCAAGAGCGGCTGCACGAGCTGTGATGACGACACAGCTGTTCCACGATTGGCCAGTTTCACCGCATGACAAGTCACGTGTGTTTTGTGTTTATTCCAACACCTTTAGTTCCTCTAAAGCTCACAAATCAGTTTTTTTTTTTTTTTATAACAGTAAACACTCTTTTCATGTAGTTGCAATGTTATATTGTGTCATGTTTATCAAATTAAAACTGATTAAAAAACGTAGACTCCACTTCATTGATAGTAGCTTATGTTGAACTTTATTCTTGTTCAAACAGACGCTGTATGAAGCAGTAGCCTTCATAAAGTATCGAATGAAAATGTCTCTGAAACATCTGTGTATTATTTGGCAAATATTGCATTTATTTCACTTCAGCTCTGGTTAAGTATGCAAACACCACGTGAGCGGTCACTACGGGAACCAGAAAGTGTCCGACTTCAGATCAAAAATCAAAAATGAGGTGAAAACAGGAACTACTGTCATGAAATAAAGAGTGTTTTCAGCAGATCTGTTAATTGATGAGCCTCAGACTATCAACACTCATTCAACAAGCCATTCAGGATCATCAGCAGAGATCATCTTACTTTATTCTGAGTGTTTGCTGTTAAAAACACATTATTTGAGTCAGGATATATGACAAAGGACTATTAAACTGCTCTATTGAAAGATGATACTGTTATTTTTCTCAATATGACATCAATAATACAAAGACAAACACTAATGGCACTCATCTTCAACCACTACAGCAACATATGAACTGAAACATGGTTTGATTTTATGTTAAATACATTGTATTAAAGTAATTAGATCTCTAACACATACCAGTTTTTATGTGCAGAAACTGACAATCATCACGATTTATCAAGCGACGAGAATACTTTTTATACCCCAAAATAAGCAGCGCTTCTGGGTTGTACGTCACACGCATCACACACATGACCAGCGTCGGCCAATAGTGAGCCTACACTCTGACGTACAACCCAGAATCGCTGCGCTGTTACACTATGTGAACTCACTCAGAGGCCTAAACAGAAGAAAATCAATAGTTGAATACAATTTTTTTTTCTTCGCACAAAAACTATTCTCGCCGCTTGATAAACTTATGGTTGAGCCACTGTAGTCACTTGGACTATTTTAAACTTTGTCTTTACTAACTTTCTGGGCCGGCAAGTAGGGCTGGGCGATTTAAATCGCGATATTGTTATGCGCATCTCGTCAGTAAAGCCGGTTCCTTGATTAGTAGTAAATCACCATCACCTGCTTTCAGATGAAGCGGCATTTAGGGCTGAGGAGATAATTAAGTGATTAATTTAGTGATGATTGAGCATTATTGAAGACACCTGATGTTAACAAGCAGAATCACTGAAGAAGAAAATCACAAATTGTAAGTTACCATTAAGGTGATGGGTGTTTGCTTTAGTTGGGCTCTAGACCATTATATATTTACTTTAATATTTACTGTTGTTTGTCTGCTGTTATTGATTTTTAACAGTTAAATGAACAAAGTAAAATGTTATCTTATAGTGTTGGTTATGTTTTGACATAATCATGCTGTGATCTGAAAAATGAAACATATTAAGATAGATTGGTTTAACTTGTTAGCAGCAGTTGATTCTTCAGCCTATGATTATCAGTACTTTACTTATAATTCAAAATATTTAATAAACATTGTTCTGATCAAAAAGACGTTCAAACATAATCATTTAAAACACAGACATCAATAATCAGCCTGTGAATCTCAACAATGGTGACAATAATAAAGCATGTTGCAGTGGCTGCCACCAATCACAACTCATTAATGGCTCCCATCATGCATTGCGGTATGAATAAATTATGATCTGAATTGTCTATGTAATTTACTTTTCCTAATTGAATATTCTGCTCCTCACCATTGTTGAGATGCATAGACTGAATCTTGACATCTGTGTGTGCCTAAAAGAAATTTTTTTTTTTTAAAAACAACTTTTAAGAAATCTTTAATATTATATCAAAAATTCTGGCCATTTATTCAGATTCACAGTTATGCTGTATCCAACAACATATATTGAAGTCAGAAAGAAGGATTTTAATGAGTTCAGTGATCTAATTCAAATGATAATTGTCATAATATAACCAACACCATCAGATCACTTATTATTCTTTGTTCAACTGGCAGTTTTAACTCAGATACAACCGCCAAACAAAATCTAAAGTACACATAAAAGGGTCAGAGCCCAACTAAAGCAACTACCCATCACAATAATGGTAACTTACAATTTGCGATTTTCTCCTTCAGCGATTCTACTTGTTAACATCAGGTGTCTTCAATAATGCTCAATCATCACTAAATTAATCACTTAGTTATCTCATTACCTTAAACACTCTTGAGTGTGGACTCATACACTCCCAGGAGTGTTAATTTAACACTGGAGGTTTTGCTGTGTACAACGAGCCGTAGTTAACTGACAAGCTGAGCCATATCGCATTAAATATCGCTGGCGATACGTCCGCGATATTGATGCGATTTGGCTCAGCTTGTCAGTTAACTACGGCTCTTTGTAGTAAATGCCGCTTCATCTGAAAGCAGGTGATGGTGATTTACTACTAATCAAGGAACCGGCTTTACTGATGAGATGCGCATAACAATATGGCGATTTAAATCGCCCAGCCCTGCCGGCAAGTTTCAATTAGTTGTTACAAGTTACTGTTGCACTTTCGTATTTAAAAACTGTAATGCCTTTTATCTAACACAATTGTTTCTGGACATTAAGTTTTAAAGAGATTATTTTATATATATTTTTTAATATTCCTAGATTTATTTGTTGCACTGTTTCTTATACAGTTATATTGCAAAACTAAAATACCCTTTTCAGTTTAGTGTTAGATTTGTGGCTGTGGCTAAATAATATATTACTGTCAAATGTATGTCAGATAATACAAACACTCTAGTTCACTGTATGTATTTGTTCATGTTTTATCAAGGGATAAGTCTGAAAACACGGCATAAAATAATTATACCATGGCGACAGGTAACGTTACATTAAACATGGTTCTGTGTAAACATTTTCTTTATTGCGTTTAAACCATGGTGGTTAGTCTCGTAATGTGCTCATAGCTCTGACGACAGATATTTGGCTACATTTGTTTTGTTGAGTGTGTGTGTGACGAGAGAGAGAGAGAGAGAGAGAGAGAGAGAGAGAGAGAGAGAGAGAGAGAGAGAGAGAGAGAGAGAGAGAGAGAGAGAGAGAGAGAGAGAGAGAGAGAGAGGGAGAGGGAGAGCCTATCAAATAATCCCTTCGAGGATTGTAATATTGAGTTAAAGCGTGTTTTAACATAAACAGTAGAAGTAGCATATTAGCATAAGCAGTAGCATTTACAAATAACAGCGTAGGCTATATCAAAATAATGAGACATCTACAAAAAACATACCGTTCTGAAACGTACTGTAACCGCCGTTCGTGTACAAGTTCTGCTCGATTTCTCTCCACTAATATTCTCTAAGTCTGATGCTGGTTGAAATTGATAGGGCAATATTGACGCCTGTGTTTACTATACACCGGAGCGCATGCAACTGTTATGGTTATGGTAACGGGCGTGACGTTTCCGGACAGCGTGTTAGCGAATCACACACACCGGGCCAAGCTGACCAATCAGAGCCCATCGTGTATTTCTGAGGGAGAGGCTTAACCAGGAAATCATCAGACCGGTTTACGAGAAGGGACCATGGAAGGGACACAGTGGTGTAGAATGAAGGTAAATTATATGAAAAATAATGCGTTTTTTTTTTTTTTTTAAATGAAGCATGAACATGTTAGACTGCACCCCATAAACACAATCAAGTCTTCGAAAAAAGCTGATCAACCCTTTAACAGAGATGCTGAAGTCTTGAAGGCTTACAGTGCTATTTTGAACCAATAATAGGATCAAAAAGCAGTTGAAGGAATGAGTATGGAGGAGGACCAAACCTGCAGAAATTAAAAATGAATAAATGCATAATAAATTACTGAACGAATCAGTAGCCTATTTGAACGAATCGTCTGAGTTAATGATTGAACTCACTCGTTAAGACGGTGGCTTGGCACCACCTACTGGCTGTTTTAGTTTCATATTTAAACGTATAATTTCATCGATTCTATCATTTCATATTTAAATATTCAAAAGGTTATATTAAAAAAAATGATCTCATAACATTATTTATGCATTTGTAATTGCAGTGTAAATGCATCGATGGCTCCTCTGCATTAACAGTATGTGTAAATAATATCTAATGTCATTCAGAGTCAGCGTCTGCACGTCCCACATCTGCAGTGCGAAGATGGATTTTGTTGAAACTGATTTTATTTTAGGTACTAGTAACAGGCCTATAGTAGTGCCTTATTAACTGAATTGATCAGTTAAAATTAACTGAATTGATCAGTTAAAATTAAAAACTTATAGGCTACATGAAAATGCATATAGCCTACTATTTGATAAGGTTTTAAAAAAATGCCCCAGGAAATCAATCTATAGCGGAAATATTGAGATGGTCCTCACTGCAGAACACGAAATCCAGGAGGAGGAGTTGGATCCAGATCCAATTCCTCCCACCTTACATATAGCCTACCTAAACCTACCCATCTCTACCCCCTGATCCCTAAACCCACCCCTAAACCTACCAATCTCCACCCCTTAGATCTGGATCCAACTCCGCCCCCTGGATCTCGTGTACTGCATTGAGGTGCTACTGGAAATATCACCTCTTTATGGAAAAGTTTGTTTCTGTTGCTGTCAACATTGGCTTTGGAAGATACATTAAAAATGCAGTTTACGGATCTACAATGCATGGCATAAAATGTGGTTAATAGTGGATAATTTGACGCGCTTCCGTGTCAAAGTGTCTGTTATCAGCGGACACTTAATTTTAATGAAGAAACAGGATCATGTTCAGGTTAGTAATAAAAAGAGTTGTGAATTAGCATCAGTTACTTCACAATAGACAGACAAACAGGCATAAATGCTTAGATGTGATATTTAGTACAAAAACAAACTCAGTAACTGATATATTTTTGATTTTTGCAGATCAGCTCCTCCCACTGCAATTCATCATCAGGGAAGCTCCTCCCACAAAAAAATCACATCATCAATGAAGCTCCTCCCACATAGATCCACCAATAAATGCTGGAATATTCCCATCGCCATCAGCTACAAGTGAAGACGAGCAGCAATGCATCAGGAAGAGCTGATATCTGTAAAGACTGAGTTTATTAAAGAGGAAAGTGAGGACATGAGTGATCCAGAACCCTGCCGAATGAAGCACACTGAAGATACTGAAGAACAAAGAGGTTGGTGTTTATTCTTCATTCATTCATGATGCTGAAGAACATTCATGTTAGAAACATTCAAGCACTTCATCACATTTAGACAAACAGTTACACTATGAAATGGTACAAAATGTTCTTGTTTGTTTTCAACAAATGGTCAGTAAAAGTCAAATATTATTTTAGCACTTTTTGTTATATTTATATATGGTTCAACAATTTTTTGCAACAATGTTGCCAATATTTTAGACATTTTTCAATATAGTTATTATTTATTATTTTAGCAATAAACAGTTAACACCAAACTGTATCAAGTATTCTGAACTTTCCAGAATGGCTGACATGGTTGTAATCATAACTTGAGCAAACTCGGATTAATAGTTACTAATTTTGTATTTCTCATAAATTATAGAAGTTATTCATATGTATTGAGATTCTTCTTCTTATAATAAC
The DNA here is from genome assembly GCA_022828995.1 of Vimba vimba. Lineage (NCBI taxonomy): Eukaryota > Metazoa > Chordata > Actinopteri > Cypriniformes > Leuciscidae > Vimba > Vimba vimba. The sequence continues at coordinate 20,626,870 of CM040817.1, read as the reverse complement.
TTTGGTATCCGGTCAACACTGTACAGTTTGTACAGACAATGGATTGAGATTATTTTCTTGTCCTCCCATCATGTGTAGAAAGAGCCCAGATGATGTCACTTCCTGGGTGCCATAATTTTAAGAAATACTCTGTTTTTGAAAGGAGGAAAATTATGTCAGAAGTAACAGGGATGAGAGAAACATGTAGGACACAGATAATATAGGCTACTAATACAAAATTGTTAAATTAGAACAAGTTAAAGCCAAAAAGTCAGTCTAGACTTTCAGCATGTGAAATTTCTCAGTATAAATATTTAATGGCAATTAACCAATTTTTAGATAATCAGTTTCCTCAAATGAAATGAGTTAACTCGGGTTTTAATTCAGTGCATGGTTATTATTAACATACTGTGAAGATTACAGTAAATAACTGTAAATTCACAGCTTCTCTTGGTTTGCTGGTTTTACAGTATAATTGTAGTTTATGGTTTACGGTACTCTTGTAAATTTACAGGTTTACTGGCTACCAAAATTGCCAGTTAGTTTCTGTAAATTTTACAGCATTTTTTTGCTGTGGCAACTCAATGGAAGGAGAAGTCTAGCATGGCCGGCCCTTAATAAGTTAAAAAGTTTAGTAACAAATTAAATATCAGTGTACAAGTTGGTGTCAAAATATGGCAGTATTGTATATTTTAATGATAATATTGTGATATAGGCGCTCTAGTTCGCCCCCTTGTATGTTGTGTTGAACGTAAAAGAAGACTGAGTTCCTATTAAACAGAAATGAGTTAACACGGCAATCGTCTAAGCGTTTCATTGTGTTATATAAAAGACAAAGATATAACATATTGGCGACGAGGATAATCTTTGTTGAACCCATGTTTAGTGCGATGGGGAGAGCTGGCTACTGAATACTGCAGATCTGATGAATGTAGTGGACTCGTAGAACAACACCCGACGAAATGGCTGTGTTTATCGGTCATATGGATGCCTTTGATGAGTCAGCCGAACAGTGGGCTACCTACATAGAAAGGTTTGAACAATTTGTTGCTGCAAATGACATTGCAGATGAGAAACAAGTCGCGGTGTTACTGAGTGTAATGGGTGCATCTACATACGGACTGCTGCGAAGTTTAATTGCTCCTGATAAACCGGGTGTGAAGTCATATGAAGACATTGTGCGTGTTTTGAAAGAACATTTCTCGCCGAAACCGATCGTGATTGCAGAAGGATTTAGGTTTCATAACCGCAGTCAACAGGAGACAGAAACAGTAGCACAGTATGTCGCAGTTTTGAAAAAGATGAGTGAACACTGCGAATTTGGGACACATTTGCAAGATGCATTAAGAGATCGCTTTGTGTGCGGGCTGAAAACGGAGTCTATACAGAAACGGCTACTGACGGAAGCAGCTCTCACATTTCAAAAGGCGGTGGAGATTGCAGTGTCTATGGAAACGGCCACGAGGGAATCTCAACAGTTAAGTGGCTCTTTGAAAGTGAATGCACTGTCCTTGCAAGAGCAAGGGGTCAGCAAGTGCTACCGTTGTGGAAAAACGAACCACAGTGAGAAAGATTGTTATTTCAAAGAACAGCAGTGCCACAACTGTGGTAAAAAAGGCCACATTTCCAGAGTTTGTAGAATTAAAGCAAAACACATGACTGAATATAAAAAGTTAAAGTCAGTGAGGATGAAAAGTGCCCAACAGAAAAAGAGAGTGCATCAGATGAATGTGACATGACACTACTTATACGGAACTGGCACTGCGTGTGATGTCTAGAAAGGAGGAATTGTCGCACATCTGGCTAAAGCCAAATGTAGAGGGAGAAATCTTGGAAATGGAATTAGACACTGGAGCTGCAGTTTCTTTGATTTCAAGATAACTTTACAACGTACGACTAGCCCATAAACCATTAGGCACGACAGATGTGATTCTGAAAACCTATACAGGTGAGGCAGTGTCTCCAGTAGGGGTCATCGTAGTCAAAGTGACAATGAACAAACAGGCAAAATTACCACTATGTCGTGGAAGGAGATGCCCCACCACTATTCAGGAGAGAGTGGCTCAAGAAAATTAAGCCGAACTGGCGTGAAATTAAGAGTGTGGGTAAAGGTTCAATGGAAACAGTGCTAGCAAAGCACAAAAATGTCTTCAGGAAAAGACTGGGCTTGCTAAAAGGTATTGAGGCTACAGTGTCACTCAAACCACAGTTTCAGCCACGATTTTGTCAAGCACGCAATGTCCCCTATGCACTGAAGCCGAAAGTGGAGGCAGAAATAAATCGCCTATTGGAGCTGGGGGTCATCTCCCCTGTGACATGCAGCGAATGGGCTACCCCTATTGTACCAGTTGTTAAAAGGAATGGGGATGTGAGGATTTGTGGAGTTTTTAAGGTAACAGTGAATCCGGCCCTTTGTGTTGAACGTTACCCGATTCCACGAATAGTAGGGCTGGGCAAAAAAATCGATTTTTCGATTAATCGTTTTTTAAAATGTGGTCGATTCAAAATCGATTCTCAAACGCCACGAATCGATTTTTTTCCATATTTATTTATCTATTACCCAAAAGCCAGTATTAGTTTTCCTCCACTGTTCATAGGCTTGCAAACTCCATTTTATAGCTAATGCTGAGAGATTTTATGTTTGTTTTATCTTCATAAAATAACATATAATCATAAAATAACCTCAACTACTGCTGCACAATCAATCATATCGCAATCGCGATGTCAAGCCTACGCAATTGACGTGAATGTCCTGAGTGTGACACACAGAAAGACTCGCGCTGATATCGTGCGTGCGCACAAGACAGCCCAGAATACAGTTCTCTTTCGCACTTGAACGAACAATAACGCACACAATTATGCCAAAATGTCTTTTTGTCGAGTATCTTCATAACATAAGAGCAGTCTTATGATGAACGTGAAGAGTTATGACTCGTGAGAGAATGAGGCGCCTGTGAGATCCGCGTCTCTGTCAGCAGCAGCGGTTGGTCTTAAAGGGACAGTACACAGTAGCCACTAATTATCTCTGTCCTTAAAGTTAATCAAAGAACAAAGGGAACAGAGAAAAACACTCACTGCTCTTGACTAAAGAACTTTTGTAACTTTAATAAGGATTAGTCTATATACTTTATAATTAATGCATCGCAGACTGTTTGATAACTTTATTCAATTTCTGTATATGTCCTCAGGGTTGCCAACTCTCACGCATCTCGCGTGACAGTCACGCATTCAGCCTCAATCTCACGCTCTCACGCTCAACAAAGAAATCTCACGCAAAAATAGACATTCTTCTGTGCTGTATTTTTTTCACTCATGTGCACTAAATTTCAGAATTACTATAAACAATTCAGGCTCTTAACTACTGGATGGACCACTAGTTATGGCGCAAATTAGTTAAAAAATCTCCCAGAACCTAGAGCGAGCACGCATGCGAGACAGAGACTGTCGTCCAAACCAACCGATAGCGCGCGCACGCACGGCAGAGAGGGAAAGTCTTACAACTGCGCATTTTATCAGTTGCGGCGCCTTCATAGGTTACACTGCAGCACGACGTATATTCACATCAAATGTTAACGCAGAGGAAAGGGACACAGCAGTTCACAAAAGTTCATTATTTCCATGTGCTTTAAAGCCTTGCCGGTTAAACATGTCATTCGCTGATGATGCGCTGTTCAAATATGCGCTTTACTGAGCGAGTAAAGGCCTCATTATACTTCTGCGTCGGACCTACGCCGGAGCCTATAAGTTACACTCGACGCGCACATGCACTAAAAGCCTGTTACTGGACTAAAAGTTATCTTTTGAGTCTTATATTGCGCTAATACTGTCAAATACAGACAATGTTTACATAAACAAAGTTGGTTATGTCTAAAGTGAAAGCTATGAAGCAAACAGAGAAAATTAATTAAAATCTGCTTGTCATATATGCGTGTATATTAGACGCGTCGCGTGCAGTTCTTAAAGAGACAGTAGCCCTAATAATAAACATGCTGCCGCTTGTTCTTAAAGAGATAGTTCACCCAAAACCAAACAGTTGCTGGTCCCCATTGACATACATAGTAGGAAAAAAATATACTATGGAAGTCACAGGGGTACATCAACTGTTTGGTTACTGACATTCTTTCAAATAACGTTTATTTTCAACAGAAGAAAGAAACTTATTCAGGTTTAAAACAACTTAAGAGAGTAAATTATGACTTTTTGGGGGGAGAACTATGCCGTTAATGTTAATAAAACAACAAAACACACAGAGGAAATCATTCACTGCTCTTGACTGAGAACTTTAAGTCTGTTGTGTTTTATTTTCATATTTGTCCATTTAATTACTTTCTTCAATTCTACTGTTAAATAAACCTATAGCTGAAAAAATAAAGCACTGTTTATTTCATTTGTATATTAAGTTGTGTATGTGTAATATGTATCTCTGTTCTTAATTTTTTATAACAAAGAAAATAGTGACAAAGATTTTATCTTTGCCACTTTGACCTAAATGTCTGCCATTCTTTTTTATTTTATATTTTGTTACCTATATTTTGTTATAAGGCTTTGTTTTTAAAATAGGGACATTAGTTTGGCTGTAATGCTCAGTCACATGCAAAATAGTAAAACCAACATGAAAAAGAATCATGATAAAATCGTGATTTTTTCGAAAAAAAAAAAAAAAAAATTGTGATATTATTGCCATATCGCCCACCCCAGGTGTAAAAAATTGCCTAGATGTGCTTAGATGCTAAAAATGTGTTATTATTGATCATTATATCACACTACAATTAAACATAATGAAACATTCATTTGAATTGAAATTGTTTTATTAGCTTAGCTAATATTATTTATTAGCTTTTTCTAGAGATTGCAGTCATGCATGACATGGTGAAAAATGACTTGAAATAATACTGAAAATAGGTTAAGATGAATGTTAAAGGTGTGCCCCCTAAAAGCACAAGTGTTTAGCTTCAAAATTGCTTCAGCTCCTGCAATTTTTCAAAGGGCGATGGATCAGATCTTACAAGGCCTTCCCAATGTTCATTGCTATCTAGACGATATATTAGTGACTGGGTCAGATGACGAGCAGCATCTCAAAAATGTAGAAGCAGTCCTCAGTTGTCTGGATGAGTTTGGGCTATGTGTCCAACGTGAGAAATGGAATTCTTTAAAGATTTGCTGGAGTATTTGGGGCACATCATAGATGCTCAGGGTCTTCATAAGTCACCAGAAAAGGTCAGGGCAATCATGGATGCGCCTGCACCGAAGGACGTCAGTCAACTTCGTTCGTTTCTAGGACTTATAAACTATTACAGTCGATTTATCCCTAATCTTGCATCAGTATTAGCACCCCTCAATGCTCTTCTGTGTAAAGGAAAGCAGTGGCTGTGGTCTCTTGAGTGTGAGGATGCGTTCGACAAGGTAAATAATCCACAGTTACCAATCAGACTGGCCTATGATGCATTGCCATACGGTGTGGGGGCGCCGTCATCTCACACATCCTACCAAACGGGCTGAAAAAAACAATAGCCTTTGCCTCTAGAACATTGAGCACGAAAAGTCTACCAATATCTTTACGGGCGGAAGTTGACATTGCTTACGGACCACCGTCCGCTGACAACAATTTTCAGCCCAACAAAAGCTATTCCATCCATGGCTGCGGCTCGTATGCAGCGCTGGGCTTTGCTGTTGGCAGCTTATGATTACGATATCCAGTATAGAGTCGGTGCACACGACTGTAATGCGGATGGGTTATCACGTCTACCTCTGCCAACCGCACCTCAAGTGAAGCGGGACACAGTGCTAGCATCTTAAAGCATCAAGTAAAGCATCTTGATTATTTGCCAGTGCTGTGTTCAGATGTTTGTAAAGAAACAAGGTCTGACTCCACTATGTCACAAGTAATGGAGATGGTGGCAACGGGATGTTTTTCACAAGTCACAGATGCAAATAATGTGCTGACCCCGTACGTGAACAGGAAAGATGAGTTGACTACGCAACAGGGTCGCCTCAAGTTGGGTTGGAGAGTGGTCATCCCTCCTAAGCTGAGATCCAGGGTACTGGCAGAGCTGCACACTGGACATCCGGGTGTCGTAAGGATGAAGGAAGTTGCTCGTAGCTATGTCTGGTGGCCTGGTATTGATGCTCAAATTGAACAATTGTCAAAAACCTGTCACTCATTCCAGCAGACGCAAAAAGCTCCTGGTCCATCACCATTACACCCTTGGAAGTGGCCAGAATCACCTTGGCAATGGATACATGTGGACTTTGCAGGTCCATTTGAAGGACACATGTACTTGGTAGTGGTGGATGCTCACTCCAAGTGGCCAGGGGTGTGTGTAATGGAGTCAACTACGTCTACCAAGACCATTCAGGTGCTGAGGGGATTATTTAGTCGTTATGGACTCCCAGAAGTGCTGGTTAGTGATAACGGGCCTCAGTTCACCTCGGAGGAGTTCCAGACAATTCTCAAGACTAATGGAGTGACACACACACGTTCTGCACCTTTTCACCCAGCTACACAGCAAAAAGTCCAGTGTTAAATTAACTCTCCTGGGAGTTTATATGGCTCCGGAGTCAGTGTTAAAATATGAGTGTTAAATTAACACTCAAGAGTGTTAAAGTTAATGAGCTCATTAAGTGATTAATTGAGTGATGATTGAGCATTATTGAAGACACCTGATGTTAGCAAGCAGAATAACTGAAGGAGAAAATCACATTTTTTAAGTTACCATTATGGTGATGAGTGTTTGTTTTAGTTGGGCTCTTGACCCATAAACTGTAAACATTAGATTATTATTTGGCTGTTGTATCTGAGCTATAACTGCCAGATGAACAACGAGAAAGTTGATCAGGTTTTGTTGGTTATGTTTTGACATAATCATAATTTCACCTGAATCACTGATCTCATTTAGAGTCTAATCTCTGACTTAAATGTATATCGTTGATTACAGCATCACTGTGATTCAACAGCATATCTTTTTTTTCTAACTAGTCTAAAGGATTTCTTAAAAGTTCTTTCTTTTAGGCACACACAGACATCAAGAATCAGTGTATGAATCTCAACTATGGTGACAAACAGAATATTCAATTAGGAAAAGGAAATTGGTACGACAATTGAGATCATAATTTATTCATACCGCAATGCATGATTGGAGCCATGAATGAGTTTTGATTGGTGGCACCCAGAATGCACTGCAACATGCTTTATTATTGTCACCATTGTTGAGATTCACAGGCTGATTATTGATGTCAGTGTGTCTAAATAAAGTAATTTTCTAAGTCTTTTTATCAGAAAAATTATTTTGTATTATATTGATAATGATAAAAATCATATGCTGTAGAATCACAGGCTGCTGTAATCAACAAGGTAAAACTGACTCTCTAAATTAGAGTTGATATTCAGGTCAAATTATGATTATTAAATCATAACCAACACCACCTGATCACCTTTTCTCTTTGTTTATCTGAGAGTTATAACTCAGATATAACAGCCAAACAAAAATAAAAGTTAAAGCTTTATGGGTCAAGAGCCCAACTAAAACAAACACTCATCACTATAATGGTGTCTTAAAATTTTTGATTTTCTCCTTCAGTGATTCTGCTTGTTAACATCAGGTGTCTTCAATAATGCTCAATCATCACTCAATTAATCACTTAATGAGCTCATTAACTTTAACACTCTTGAGTGTTAATTTAACACTCATATTTTAACACTGACTCCGGAGCCATATAAACTCCCAGGAGAGTTAATTTAACACTGGACTTTTTGCTGTGTACGAAAGGCTTGGCTGAACGCTTGGTTCAGACATTTAAGCGGGCACTACGTTGTTCTAAGGGGCCAACTCCAATTCAACAAAGGCTAGACACCTTTCTACTGGCGTATCGAAACACCCCACACGCCACCACAAAGGAATCACCTGCCATGTTGTTTCTGCACCACAGGTTGCGATCTCGCTTGGATATGTTAAAGCCTTATGTTGCCTCTGTGGTGGAAAAAGCACAAATCAAACTGTGCCAGCAAAGTCAAGTGCGTGCTAAAGACAGAACATTTTCTGTGGGTGACAAAGTATTGGTTCGTGATAATCGGAGGGGAAAGAAGTGGACGCCTGGTGTTGTTTCAGCAGAGACAGGCCCTGTATCATACACTGTCGATGTGGGACATTCAGTTCACTGGAGATGTCACGTTGATCAGATGTTGGCATGCCTAACTAACTGTAACAATGGAGATGAGATTGGACCAGAGGTCTTTGAGGTTCCTGAGGGGAATCTGACAGATCTTTGTGAATATTCCAGGTCAGAAGAAACATCACCACCTAGTCTCGATCCAATCCGGACTGGGTCAGCACAACCTGTGGATTCATTCCCATTCACTTAATTATCTCATTAACTTCAACACTGCTTCAGTGTTAATTTTAACACCCTGTAGTGTGGACACATATGTACACTGAGGAGTGTTAATTTAACACTGGGGATTTTGCTATGTATAATTGTGTCAAGCATGCTATATATATATATATATAGAGAGAGAGAGAGAGAGAGATGTAAAAAAAAAAGAGAAAAAGATACACTGTTCATGTTCTTATTAAGTGTATGTAACAATGTTACTACACTCAAAAAAAACAATTTTGTCTAAAAATAAGATTTATGTATTTGAATTGCATAACAAATTTCCATGCATTTGGATTACATAGTTTTAACATAAACCAATCAATAATCTGAATGTGATTCATATTTTTAAGTCATATCTAAATGAAACAGATAAGATTTATGCAATTGTATTAATAAACTAAATGTGATTTATATTTGTCAGTCGTATGTAAATGAAACAGGTAAGATTTATGTAATAGTACACAGAAAAACGCCCATGTTAAATCAACACTGCTCAGTGTTCATATGTGTGCACACTACAGAGGTAAAGCGGTCTTTAAGTTAATGAGATAATTAACTGATGATTGAGCATTAATTATGAACACCTGCTGTTAACAAGCAGAATCACTGAAGGAAAGAGAAACACAAGAACTACAACTGACTTCAGCCACAGCTAAAGGAAGACATTAAATCTGTGAAGATCTCAGCAGAGGAGGATTAAACAACTCCACAAACAGCATTACCAGCTTCACTTATTACTAACCAGACTGACTTTATTTCATTTCCGTTTGAATGAAATCAATAGTTATATTTTAAAGTCACCATGATGGTGGTTAGCGTTTGCTTTAGTTTGACTCTTGACCCTTGACTCTGTAATGTAATTTTTTCCTGGTTGCTATAATTATGTGTTTATAAGACACATTTGTTGCAGTGAAAAAGCCAAGAGAACATGAGATCAGTTGATGTTGGCTGTTTATTGATGAAGGTGTAATCATCATATTGTGGCTTGAATTAGAGGGCTGCATTGGGATTGAGTCCCGCCGGGTCCCGCGGGACCCAACGCAAATCTCGCGGGAGCGGGCGGTTTGAACTTTGCTGCGGGCGGGAATGGGCGGCTAAAAAAACACTGCGGGATCGGGAGGTAGCCTAGCGACATGATGGAGATGTCAATAATGGCGCTTTTCCACTACACAGTACCAGCTCGCCTCGACTCGCCTCGCCTTTGTTTGGTTTTCCACTGTGTAAAAGTTGTAACTGTATCTGCTTCCAGGTACTTTTTTTCGTACCACCTCTGGCGAGGTTCTGGGTGAGCTGAGGCGATACTAAAATGTGACGTGAAAACACGGCAGACTGCTGATTGTTCAGAGAGAATCATCACTATTCACTGCGTCATCATTGCACGCGCCAGACAGAGTATCCTGAATAAAAAACAGCAAAAACAAAAACAAAACCATCCAAAAACAGCATACACTCGATTTCCTCCATTGTCCTGTGTGTATGTGTCCAGAATACATGCCGGCCAGGGAAACAAAACAAAACCCATGAATCTCTTTAATAATAGCAATACAAATATGTGTTTTTTCCTGCGGGACGGGAGAAGACACAAAATCAATGCATCTCTATTATTGTGCGGGAATAAATTCTCAGAGTTTTGCGGGTGCGGGCGGGAGTGGACATACATATTGCGGGAGCGGGCGGGAGTGTAACACATACGTTGCGGGAGCGGGCGGTAATGGTCAGAAATTCGGCGGGCGCGGGCGGGAGCGGGATGAAGAAAACAGTCCCGCGCAGGGCTCTAGCCTGAATCACTTATCTTTTTCAGTGTCTAATGCTTTGATTATTGGGGTTATGTGATTTTGTTTTAATCGTTATAGTAGCTGTGTGACCTGACAGCATTAGATCCAACAGTTAATCAAATAATATAAAGAATTTTAAAAACATTTAGTGCATTAAACTTTCTACATTATTACTTGGACATCAAGAATCAGTGTATGACTCTCAACAATGGTGACAATCAATGAAATGCTTCATGCTGCAGTGCATGCTGGGTACAACCAATCAAAACTCACCCATATCTCCCAGCATGCATTGCGGCATTAATAAATTATGCATCAGGATTTTTGTAGCTTTTGTCACCATTGTTGAGATTCATATGCTGTTTCTTGATGTCTGTGTGAGTCTAAGTAATGCCATAGATGAAAGGTTTTTGTGCACTAACTATAAAAAAAAAAAGTATATTGTTTGATAGATTTCATGCTGTAAAATCAAATGGCTTCTGTTATGGATAAAACAATATAAAAAAACACAAGTCCTATATAATCAAAGCATTAGACACTGAACAAGATCATTTCTCTTTGGCTTTTTTGCTGCAACAAACGTGTTTTATAAACACATAATTATAGCAACCAGGAAAAAATTACATTACAGAGTCAAGGGTCAAGAGCCCAACTAAAGCAAACGCTAACCACCATCATGGTGACTTTAAAATATAACTATTGTTTTCATTCAAACGGAAATGAAATAAAGTCAGTCTGGTTAGTAATAAGTGAAGCTGGTAATGCTGTTTGTGGAGTTGTTTAATCCTCCTCTGCTGAGATCTTCACAGATTTAATGTCTTCCTTTAGCTGTGGCTGAAGTCAGTTGTAGTTCTTGTGTTTCTCTTTCCTTTAGTGATTCTGCTTGTTAACAGCAGGTGTTCATAATTAATGCTCAATCATCAGTTAATTATCTCATTACAGTTTTTCTCGATTGCTTAAACACTATAACCAGGCTTTTGAACTAAAATTTCAAAACCATAACGCCATTTATCAAAAAGCACACCCATTTCACTAAACTATAAACACTATTCCCTGCTTTGACACATGAGTCAGATTTGTTGAACTGTCACTGCAAAACTCTACACACAAATCCCTTCATTTCTCATTGCTTAGACCAGTGGTTCCCAAACCTGTCCTGGAGTACCCCCAACACTGCACGTTTTCTTTGTCTCCCTAATCAAACACACCTGATTCAACTCATCAGCTCATTAACAGCGCATTATCACATGGGTTAATGAGCTGATGAGTTAAATCAGGTGTGTTTGATTAGGGAGACAAAGAAAACGTGCAGTGTTGGGGGTACTCCAGGACAGGTTTGGGAACCACTGGCTTAGACCATGTTGTCATTTAGAAAGCACTAGCATTCAATATTGTTCACTCAAGTCAGCACAGCTTCAGCTCAGTTAGCACACAATTACCCAGGTGGAAACACTAAGAGTCAAAATTTAACACACACCAATCAGAACCTTCAATAGATATATAAAAGGGCCCAAATCAGATTATTGCGTTTTGGAACAATGGATCCAGAAAGACATGAAGGAAGAGGGATAAGAATGAGGAGGAGGAAGGGCAAGGACAAGAAGACAAGCAGTCTCAGATGAAATTAAAAGCCACTCTAGTTGCCCATGTCTTTGTCAATGGTATGACTATGAGGGAGGCTGGACTACGAGTAAGGCCAAATTTGAGTCGCTTTACCGTCGCCTCGAGAAACTTCAGGGAGGTGTGGTGGCAAACAAAATTCTATCACTGAATAAGAGACAAACATTTCCAATAGTCTTTGATGAGGTTTATTTTCTTGCAAGAAAAGGCCAGCAGTCGTACAGTCACACAGAGCGGCTGCAGAGTGTGACAGTGAAGAGAGGGCATCCTTTCTCCTCTATAGTCTTGACTCCCAGAATGTTATCTTTCTAGGCAAATGATGGTATTTCAACCATATGTGGAACTTTCTTAGACGTGTTCATCATATTGTATCCTTGAGTGGAGGCCCTCCTGTCACGACCAACACTCTTTACCATTCCAATACAATTCGAATTCCATATTAGAATATGATTTGTGTGTGCTCTTTTACTGTCATATGTTGGTCACACACATCTTACTGTAAGTAAATATAAAAAAAAATTAGAGGAGAGAGTAAAAAAAAAAAGAGTAAAAAAAAAAAAAAAAAGAGTAAAATAGGAAAATAAATATTTGTGTGTGTGTGTTTTCTGTGTATGAATACAAATGTGCCAGTGTATCCATTGGATGTGTCTTTTGTGTTCATCATGTGAAAAGGTTTGTGATGGGGGAACCACAAGCAACATAACTTACCAGTTTTGGAAATGTTGTTTTGAATTTATTGCACCAGTGTGTTAGACTATGTTGTAGTGTGTGTGATTTTGAGGGCTTGTGTGTCCTGTCTGAGGGCAAAGTTTGGTTTTTCAGCAAGAGTGAATGGTTTTGAGTGTAGAGCTTCATTTTGACCTGAAATTAGGATGTTTGGGGAATTGGGTGAGATGTTATGGATTTGTGTTTATAGTTTTGAGAATACGAGGCATAGTTTCAAGAAATGTCCCTGGTGAAAAAAAAATATGTTAAGTATACTTGAAGCCAGACTAATTATTAGTATACTTCAAGTGTGTTAATGATTAGTTAACTTAAAGTGTGCTATTTTGAAACAACTAATTTTGTACTAAGTATATTTTAGTAGTAATAAAGTTGTAGTAAAGCATAACTTTAAATGTATTTAGTGTACTTTTGTGTACTAAATTGGAACAACTTTAAGTATATTTAGTATATTTTAAGTATATGCCTGTGTAGGGACTAGTTACATACTTGATTAGTGTATTAAAGTGTACTTTATTTGTGTTACAAGTACATTACAAATTAATTACAAGTGTCTTCAAAACATACAAGAAATATACCGTAAATTTATTAAAAATATATACTAAGTATACTTGCAGCCACACTAATTATAAGTATACTTCAAGTGTGTTAAGGATTAGTTAACTTTAAGTGTGCTATTTTGAAACAACTAATTTTGTACTAAGTATATTTTAGTTGCATTTAAATTGTAGTAAAGCATAACTTTAAGTCTATTTAGTGTACTTTTGTGTGCTAAATTGGAACAACTTCAAGTATACTTAGTATACTTTAAGTATATGCCTGTGTAGGGACTATTTACATACTTGATAAGTGATAATAAAGTGTACTTTATCTGTGTTACAAGTACATTACAAAATCATTACGAGCAATATACAAGTCTATTATTTTTGAGTAAAAATGATATTCTCCGTAATACCTTTGGCTTAATCCAAATACTACAAATAGCACACTTTGTCTTCAATAACAAATGCACATTAATAAACAAATATTACTTAGCTATACTTTGTACAATATACTTTAAAGCTATAGTAGGTAATGTTGGAGAGCTCGCAAGATTTGAAAGCTGCACCTCTTCTAAGCTCCACCCCCTCCCGTCAGTACTCCGTCCAAAGCTACGCCCCCACAAACATGAACGCGCATCCACAGTCGGAGTCAGCTGCAGGTCACAGGAAAGCAGAGTATTTTTGTCATGTTGGAATAAATATTTTGAAACGATAAATGCCTTTCCTTTACCATTTCAGCATAAACAAGCTATTACTTTTCTTACCTCCTTACATGCTAAATGAATAATGACAATGAATGTGGTATAACACTTTTTATTTTATTTTTTTTTTAAAACGAACAAGAGAGACCTAAGAGAAATACTTTTTTACACAAGTATCTGTACTTTCGCTGCTTTTGATTGTCATAAACAATCTGTATTTACATATAATAAATAAGAAATAAATATATATAAGAAAAGGAGTGTCCAGGGATGGCTGACAGGTCAGGCTTTGCATGAGGCGTCGTCTGCTGTGGTGATCTACTCCTTTGGCAGTGATTTACCTTTAGGAAGAATATCACAATTACACATCTGACAATAATTACTGCATCTCAAAGACACACAAAGAATGACAACTAAAACTTTGTTTCCATTTCACACAGTAACAAACATTTCTTCTCGTAGCTAACAAAACACATATGCCACATCACCACAGTTGTCCCGTTTATAAGCAATATTAACGTCATTTTATCACAATTATAATGCAGACACTTGCGACTATGGCTGTGCAATATGTTCAAAATGGCATGTCCTAAAAGTCAGATAAGCAGACCTGTAACGCAACTAGGGTTGCCAACTTCAGAAAAGGAAAATGCGGGACAATCGTGGTTATTTATAGGAAAATGAGGGACACTCAAAACATTTGTACTGTATCACACAGTGTACGTCATTTCAGTGTCTGCAGTTAAGTTTGTGTTTAAAAGGTTATCAGACATAAACACATTTGTATTGCTTAACCTATTTATGTATTTAATTCTAAAAATAATTTTAATGTCATACATGAAAAAAGTCACATTACAAACAAACCATAGTTCAAAATAACAGCATTTATCTAAAATAGAAAGCTTTTTTAACATTATACACTAGGCTTACAGTTCAAAAGTTTGGGGTTAGTAAGATTATTTTTTGGGGAAAAAAATAAAGAAAGTAATTGCCTACTTTTATTCAGCAAGGATGCATTACATTAATCAAAAGTGACAGTTAAGATAATGTTACAAAAGCTTTCTATGTACTTTCTAAAAGCTTTAAAACATTAATAATAATCAGAAATGTTTTTTGAGCATATTATTCCCTCAGGTAGATAACATGTTTTCTTGCGTGGCTGGATGTTAGACTCATGAACAATAATCACGTTGTTTGCATTCGCCAAAATTGATTAGCCGAAATCAAAACGTGGACAGTGAAAGGAAATTACCGTTAGCGCGAGACGAGTCCGGCTTGAAGCGGAAGCGACCAGACGGCAGAGGATGTTCGCAAATCAAACAATGATTTGTCTCAAAACAGTGATTAAAAAAAGCTGTGATTGGATGATGACAGGTGTCGGTGATCATTCTCAAGTGTCGTGGTCAGCACTGCTGCGGTTGCTGTTGTATCAGTCAGTGGTTTATCAGCTTGTCAAAAAACGGGACACAGGAGGTCACGCACGGGACAAGTAAATTAGGCCCAAAATATGGGACGTCCCGCCTAATTCGGGACAGTTGGCAACCTTAAACGCAACTGGCTTACACCGACAGAGAAGCTAATGTTAGCATTGCTAGTTAGCACTAGCTACAAAAGTAGCTACGTGGCCTAACGTAACATATATCATGGAAATAACAAATCCCCCCGAAGCAAAACAAATAATTACCTGTTCAGCAGAAAGAACGCAACCTCGGCATCGCTTTTCATCACTTTTGCTCCCTCAGTTGTCTCCACCATTCAAATGCTGCAATGTTGACGCAAGTTTGTTCTCTGGCTTTATCCAGTGCCTGTTTCGTTGCAGCCTTTTCTGCCTCCGATTTTCTTTTTTTTAGGCTTTTTATCAGGGCGAGCAGTTACCAGCAAAGCTGGCATTGGTAGATTTTGCTGCATTTTCTCTTCCATTGTGCCGCAAACTCCTGCTTACTCGGTGTAGTGAGCTGAATGTTTCCGGAACGGTGACATGTGATGAGTGCACGCAGGGCAGCGCACGCAGTGGGGCTCGGGCACGAGACATGAAGGCATCTGATTGGTTCTTTACATTCGCACCGAATGGCAGTGATTGGTCAGAGTTTTTACTGTCCTGCAGCTGCTACAGAGGTCTGATTTTTTTCATTCCTTTTTCTGAACACATAATGTATTGACTACTCTCAGGATGGAAGGACCATTTCACCCAGTATAAAAAAAGTGTTTCTGAACAGGATTACCTACCCTAGTGAGTGAACTTCCATTTTTGGCCATGCAATATAGCCAGTGTTTACTTGGCTGCATGTTAAACGGCCACTTGTGACATCACAATCCAGTAGCTGCCACTTTCTGTACAGTAGAAAACACATTTTCTTGTGTGTTCCAATGGTGTGATTGTTGATGTAAAATTTGTAATGGATTTGTGTTTATTGTACATTGTGCCTATCTTTAACATTGTATAAACTTAAATTAAAAATACTTAAATCACAATTACAAAAGTAGCCATTTGTACACTGCATACTCAAATCTATTTTAAGTAGATCAACATAAGTATGTTTTCTTTAAATACACAAAAACTTAAAAGGACTTGTAGTGTACTTTTTAGAAATATGTTAAAAGTGTGCTTGTTTTTAGCATATTTCTTAAAAGTGTAATTAATCATATATTTATTACCAATGTACTTATAGTGCACTAGTTAGAAATATATTAAAAGTATGCTTGTTTTAAGCATATTTCTTAAAAGTGTAATTAAGCATATATTTATTACCAATGTACTTATAGTGCACTTGTTAGAAATATATTGAAAGTATGCTTGATTTTAGCATATTTCTTAAAAATGTAATTAAGCATATATTTATTACCAATGTACTTATAGTGCACTAGTTAGAAATATATTAAAAGTATGCTTGTTTTTAGCATATTTCTTAAAAGTGTAATTAAGCATATATTTATTACCAATGTACTTATAGTGCACTTATTAGAAATATGTTAAAAGTATGCTTGCTTTTAAATATATTTTTAGAAAATATACTAAAGTACTATTATTTTAAAGTGTGTTAAAAGTTGTATTATAAAAATAGATAAAAAGCATGATGCTAATATACTTTTAATATATTTAAAGATAGTAAATTTTTTTTAAATATATTTGCAATGTACTATTGAAAAAGGGAATATATTTCAAATATAATAAAGTATACTTTTTTTTCACCAGGGGTGTTTAAGCAATCGAGAAAAACTGTAACTTAAAGACCGCTTTACCTCTGTAGTGTGCACACATATGAACACTGAGCAGTGTTGATTTAACATGGGTGTTTTTCTGTGTACTATTACATAAATCTTACCTGTTTCATTTACATACGACTGACAAATATAAATCACATTCAGTTTATTAATACAATTACATAAATCTTATCTGTTTCATTTAGATATGACTTAAAAATATGAATCACATTCAGATTATTGATTGGTTTATGTTAAAACTATGTAATCCAAATGCATGGAAATTTGTTATGCAATTCAAATACATAAATCTTATTTTTAGACAAAAAATTTTTTTTGAGTGTATGTGGGGAGGAATATGTGATATATGCACTTAATATGTCTGTGCACTAGAGGGCGCTCTAGTTCACCCCCTTGTATGTTGTGTTGAACGTAAAAGAAGACTGAGTTCCCAGTAAACAGAAATGAGTTAACACGGCAATCGTCTCTGCGTATCATTGTGTTATATAAAAGACAAAGATATAACAAATATCACGTTATATTATCTTGTTATTGATCACATTTATTTAATAGTTTTCACTACAGAGAGATAGGATGTGTGCCTATAATGTTTTAATTGGAATATCAATGTACCTCATTCATGAAATGTTTCAGGGACGTATAATTACTTTACAAAAAGGCAAAAATACAAAATTTGGAAAGTGATTACATCAGGGCTCATGGCCTTTCACTTCATATTTCTCTTTTTGATTTTTTTGATTTGCTGAAAATGGAATCAAACTTTTTTCTTTCATTTCAGACCTGATGGAAGTGAAGGAGGAGAGTGAAGAACACAATGAAGTGAAGGAGGAGAGTGGAGAACTGAGTGAAGTGAAGGAGGAGAGTGAAGAACTGAGTGAAGTGAAGGAAGAGAGTGAAGAACTGAGTGAAGTGAAGGAGGAGAAACATCATGTCAAACCTGGAAAAAAACCTTTGAGTCACTCAAAGACTAAAAGCACATTTTTAAAGAAAAGAAGAGCCAAGAAATCTATAACCTGCACTCAGTATGGAAATAGTTTCACAAACAAACATAATCATGAGACTCACATGAGAGTTCTCACTGGAGAGAAGCCGTTCACATGTGATCAATGTGGGAAGAGTTTCATGCAATCATCATCCCTTAATGTTCACATGAGGATCCACACTGGACAGAAGCCGTTCACATGTGATCAATGCGGGAAGACTTTCAAGCAATCATCATCCCTTACTGTTCACATGAGGATCCACACCAGAGAGAAGCCGGTCACATGTGATCAATGTGGGAGGAGTTTCAAGCAATCATCATCCCTTAATGTTCACATGAGGATCCACACTGGAGAGAAGCCGTTCACTTGTGATCAATGTGGAAAAAGTTTATCAAACAAACAAAATCTTGAGCGTCACTTGAGAGTTCACACTGGAGAGAAGTCGTTCTCCTGTAATCAATGTGGAAAGAGTTTCACATGCAAACAAAATCTTGAGATTCACATGAGAGTTCACACTGGAGAGAAGTCGTTCTCATGTAATCAATGTGGAAAGAGTTTCACATGCAAACAAAATCGGGAGATTCACATGAGAGTTCACACTGGAGAAAATCCATTTACATGTGATCAGTGTGGGAAGAGTTTCCCATACAAACAAAGTCTTGAGATTCACATGAGAGTTCACACTGGGGAAAAGCCATTTACATGTGATCAATGTGGGAAGAGTTTCCCATACAAACAAAGTCTTGAGATTCACATGAGGATCCACACCGGAGAGAAGCTGTTCACATGTGATCAATGTGGCAAAACATTTCTTTTGGCATCAAACCTGAAGACACACCTGACAGTTCATACAAAGGAGAAGCCACATTCATGTTCTGTATGTGGAAAGAGTTTTTCAGTGCGGAAATCTTTACAAAGACATCAGAAAATACACACTGATGTAAGAGAGTATGTGTGCTTTGAGTGTGAGAAGACTTTTATTTCAGTGAATTGTTTAAAACTGCACCAGAGAATTCACACTGGAGAAAAACTTAACAAGTGTTCACACTGTGACAAGAGATTCAATCAATCAGGACATCTGAAAAGACATGAGAGGATCCACACTGGAGAAAAACCTTACAAGTGTTCACACTGTGACAAGAGATTCAGTCTGTCACAACATCTGAAAAGACATGAGAGGATCCACACGGGAGAAAAACCTTTCAAGTGTTCACACTGTGACAAGAGATTCAGTCAGTCAGCACATCTGAAAACACATGAGAGGATCCACACCGGAGAGAAACCGCACACATGTGATCAGTGTGGAAAGAGTTTCTCTTTTAAAAGTCACCTGAAGATACACATGAAGATCCATACAGTGGAGAAACCACGTTTGCAGTATTTAGTTTGATCAAACTCTTCAGCTGTGTTCTTGTAACTCTTCATCTCGTCCCTCTCTGCTGTGATCATGAAATACTTGTTGCTGCACTGTAAACAGAAAACTGTGAAATGTACAGTAACTTGCTGGCAGCAATTAGCAAGTAAGTTGCTGTAGTTCATTTCACAGTATGCTTACTATAAATTGAATCGCAGTAACTTTAAAAATACTGTAAACATTTTTACAGAGATTCAGGACACAAGCGTTGTTTTTCTCCCAGAACTGTATTGTTCATTAAAATTAAATATTAATGTAAAAGTTTTTAAGCAAGACAGATGGGTTGATGACAATATACTGTATATAAAAGTGTGATTGGCTAAACCAAATGATCCAGTCGACATGTAATACAATGTCCACTTCTCTATAAACCACAACTCTCACTTAAAACAGAGGTGTCCACACTTTTTTTTAAAGGGGGCCAGATTTGATGTGGACACACCTGGGGGCCAGATACTGTCAACTCAAGCCGTTGTCATTTCCAACAGGGCAAAACATGTAGGCTAATATTATATATAAATATATATATGTTTTGAAAAGTGTTTTTTTCCACTTGAAAATAAATCAAAAACCACAAGTTTTTTTTGGCGATAGATAGATTGTATGTGCAATATATGTACACAATAAAGGATAAAACTTTGTGAATATTGCATCTAATGCTATTTTTGTCTTCATTTATACATATTTTATATGTATTAAAGCAACACCATGTAGTTTTTCAACCTTCATAATATATTTCCAAGACCCTTGTGATGGTACATCGACTTACAATAGGTTGAATGACACGTCTGCCATAGTCTGACAGGGTCTGTATCGCTTTTACTGGCACTACGGAACTTCGGGGTTCGGGTAGTAACCCGAGCACAAAAAGAACTACAAAATTCGACTGCTTTACAGTAGTGGTGTCAACAATAATCGATTCGGCGATTCATCGCAATGCAGGGCATGCACGATTCAGCATCGATGCGGCAAAGTGCCATAATCGATTATGTCACTGTTTTAGGGGTGTAACGGTACGCGTATTCGTACTAATTAACCGTTCGGTACAAGGAACGCATTTTCAAACCGAACGGTTATTTCAAATGTAAGCGCGTCGCGAGCGCGCTCATATGCGCGACCACAACATCAAATGGCAAACGCAATGTAAGCGGAACGAAGCTGAGCTACTCGTGACGGACTGTTTATCAGTTTGGACCAACGCAGCGCGAGCCGATCTTATACTACACAACGCTAAGAGATCCAGTAAAGAAAGCATTTGAACTCGCCACTAAAGTAATAACATCGCTGCGAGATCTAGTGAGAAACATTCACATTTCTCCGTTATTAACGGATCAAACAGCGCTGACGTGGAAAACAGGAAGAAACATTGTGACATGAATGAACTATCCAGTGTCCACAGATCTGCAATATTCACCATGGATTTACTGTAGTAACACTAACTGCAACTTTGGAAGTTTGGCAGGAATAGTAGGCTATAATGCTTGCAAGTAACGTTATGTCGGATTTATTTCGACATTATGAATAACATTGCTGCCCTCAAATGTTAATCTGAACTAAAATAAACATTTGTTAATAAGCACAAAATATTACATTTAATTTTTTCCAAGGAGCTGTTTTGTTTTATATGCTCCTAAGAAGAGTCAATTATAGCTCCATCATTGCTCAAAGAAAAAAAATGTCATACTTTATGATGTTTAATAAAAAAAGAATTAAAAAAAAAAATCAAGGAAATTTCTCTGGCATTTCTTTCTTTTTGCTGTATCGAAAACGTACCGAACCGTGACACAAGTGTATCGTATTGAACCGAACCATGAATTTTGTGAACCGTTACACCCTACACTGTTTATTTTCTGGCCTTGAGTTGGACAATAAAGTTGAAATTTAATTTCAAATGGTTCTCAAGCAGAGAGAAGAGAAACATTTCTCATTCAAAGCACTGAAAGCAGTGATTTATGCTTTCTTTTTCAGGTTTGAAAATGCCATATCCAATACCCTGTACCATTCAATTTTATTTTATTTAATGACATTTATGTCAAAGATACAGGAGAGTGATAATACACACATAGCAGCCAATAAAATCTGTTGTTCAATATCTGACTGCTTGTATTGCCTCATGACTGATGAAAATTTTGCCTTGTTGTGTGCAGTAGAATTTTGATGCATCGCAATGCATCGTAGAATCGAATTGAATCGAATCGTTACCTGGTGAATCGTAATCGAATCAAATCGTGAGGGCAGTGCCAATGCACACCCCTACTTTACAGCATACCTCACTTCCCCCACCACCTTGTACCTGGGATGAAGACATGTCACACACAACGCAGGCAGTCTGCCCAAGACGTGAGAACTCCTTCTGCAGAGTTCGGGGGTATTGGCTTGTCACAAATGCACGTGTATCCCCTAGTGTAACCATGACAGATTTTACGACAGTAGTAGAAGACAATTCTGTTTCCCAACTGTAGGGGGACCCCGAGAGCAAAACTTACATGGTGTTGCTTTAATATATAGCCATAAATGGTGAATTTATTTATTGCAGTATTTGGAAAAATATACTGCACAATATCCTATATATGTACTGTAAATGCATATGTAATATATATCGCATTATATTTAGCAGTATATTCCCATTTATTTTTGTTCCGTAAGGAATGGCCTACTTGAAGAATACCTGGGGAAAAGCTCCCTGAGTGTAAATAGGAGTAGTAAGTGGTGCCTTTCTGCAAAAATGCTACATAGGTTTTTGAAATTATGGAGCTTACGCGCACACTGCCTGAAATATGTGTTTACTTTCGAAGCGGAGGGTCCCGAGGCAAATGAGGGAGCCACATTTAATTACATGGTCTGGACAGAGAAGGAGGAAGTGGTGTTTTGGTTTTAGACTCCAAATATTCCAAAATGGGGGGAAAATTTTCGCACTTTAAAAAAAAGCGGGGGGAAAAATTAATCCCATTTCGTGCATTTACATACCTTTATGGACTATGGTGATACAAAATCCAGGAAATAATTAAGTTGATTATAATGATAGATTCTGCCAAAAAGAATATAGTAGGCTACTAAACTATGTATAAGAAAAATGTCTTACTTTCTTTATTGTTTAATAAGCGTCAATTGCCAAGACTTGAGAGAATCATTTTATAAAGTCAAAAATGTTCACCATTAATGTTTTGTGTGTAAATAAAATGTAAATAATGTGAGAGTCAATTTCCACTGTAATGTAGAACCAACATAAAGCCAGTATATTTAAAATAATTCTTTAATGGCATCTTTTTTATGAATTTTTTTTGAAAATTATAACAACTTTTAATGTGAGTGAACTTAAACCAATCCTCATATAAACCCAAAAATAAATGTCATATTTACCTGTGCCCTTCCTGTCTAACACACAGCAAAATCCCCAGTGTTAAATTAACACTCCTCAGTGTTTATATGTGTCCACACTACAGGGTGTTAAAAATTAACACTGAAGCAGTTTTGAAGTTAATGAGTTAATTAAGTGATTAATTAAGTGATGATTGGCCATTAGTGGTGACACCTGATGATAACAAGCAGACTCACTGAATGAAAGAGAAACAAGAACAGAAAAAAGAGAAACACAAGAACTAATGACTTTGAACCATTATTGCACTTATTATTTTACCAGTTTGACTTTATTTCTGTCATACATCTACACACGGTCTTATTTAGATTTAACAGAAGTTTAGATGGTAATGTTTTATGGAATGTTTCGTTTCATGTCACCATTATGGTGACCAGTGGTTGCTTTAGTTGGGCTCTTGACCCTTTACTTTTTAACATTAGTATTTCTCTGGCTGCTCCAACTCTGTGCTTATAGAGATCGTACAGACCATTTGTTGCAGTTGATCTGCAATCAAGTTAAGCTTAAGATGCTATTGGAAATTCAGCCCTGGTTATGTTTCAATGATGAAATTACTAGTGACCTGATTCAATGATGTCACCCAGCATTATAAACTGGTTATCTAATTGTTTTATTAATTTTTCACTACAGTAGTTACTTCCAGCAATGTTTTAAAGATCTGAAGGTTTTAAAATCACACACTGACATCAAGAATCTACATATGAATCTCAACAATGGTGACAATCAAACAAATGCTTAATGTTGCAATGCATGATGGGAGCAACCAATCAGAACGCATCAATGGCTGACATCATGCATTGCAGCATGAATAAATTATGCAGCTGAATTGTCCTGTAATTTTCATTGTTTTTTCTGTTGGCTTTTATTTTGCTATTGTTTTGTTCTGACTTTAGTAGCTTGTTTTGTGATGTTCAGAGATGATCTGTTCGTCACTAGTTTGTTTATTGCCACCATTGTTGAGATTCATATGCTGATTCTTGATGTCTGTGCGTTTAAACACAATAACTTCTTTGCTCAAAGTATTTTCAAAATTTTTGATATTGCTGTTGGATCTCAAACTGTAGAATCTCAGAGCTACAACCACCAATACTAAAACAAGACATCAAGCATATAGTCAAAAATTTAGACTCTCACATCAGTGAATCAGGACACTACATGACAAGGTTTTTATCATCAAAACATATTGTGAGCAGGTCATGTTTTCTCTTGCAGTAACAAATGTGCTTTATAAACACAGAGTTGTAGCAACCAGAGAAAAACTAATATTAAAAAATAAAAAGTGTCAAGAGCCCAACTAAAGCAAACACTGACCACCAAAATGGTAACTTGAAAAGAAAAATCCCATAAAATATTACCGTCTAAACTTCTGTTGACTCTCAAGAACTTTTGTCGATGTATGACAGAAATAAAGTCAAACTGGTAATAATAAGTGCAATAATGTGTAATGACTCGAAGTCAGTTGTAGTTCTTGTGTTTCTCTTTTTTCTGTTATTGTTTTTTCTCTTTCCATCAATGATTCTGCTTATTAACATCAGGTGTCACCACTAATAGCCAATCATCACTTAATTAATCACTTAATTATTGCATTAACTTCAACACTGCTTCAGTGTTAACTTAATTAACTCATTAACTTCAACACTGCTTCAGTGTTAATTTTTAACACCCTGTAGTGTGGACACATATAAACACTGAGGAGTGTTAATTTAACACTGGGGATTTTGCTGTGCAGGTATGAAATATACAGAAATTGAATAAGGTTATCAAACAGTCCGCACTGCATAAATTATAAATTAAATATAGATTCAACCTTATTAAAGCTGCAAGTGTTCTTTAGTCAAGAGCATTGAGTGATTTTCTCTGTTCCCTTTGTTCTTTGGTTAACTTTACTGACAGAGAAAATTAGTGGCTGCACAGCAAAATCCCCAGTGTTAAATTAACACTCCTCAGTGTTTATATGTGTCCACACAGCAAAAACTCCAGTGTTAAATTAACACTCCTGGGAGTGTATATGAGTCCACACTCAAGAGTGTAAAGTGTTAAAATAAGAGTGTTAAATTAACACTCAAGAGTGTTAAAGTTAATGAGCTAATTAAGTGATTAATTTAGTGATGATTGAGCATTATTGAAGACATCTGATGTTAACAAGCAGAATCACTGAAGGAGAAAATCACAAATTGTAAGTTACCATTATGGTGATGGGTGTTTACTTTAGTTGGGCTCTTGACCCTTATATGTTTACTTTAAATTTTGCTTGTCTGCTGTTATTGATTTATAACAGTCAGATGAACAAAGAAAAATGTGATCTGATAGTGTTGGTTATGTTTTGACATAATCATGTTGAGATCTGAAAAACAAAACTTATTGAGATAGTTTGGTTTAAGTTGTCAACTACAGCAGCTCTGTGATTCTACAGCATATGATTTTCAGTATTTTTCATATAATCCAAAAATATTTCATTGTTCTGATCAAAACACTTTCAAATGAATTTATTTAGAAACACAGATATCAATAATCAGCCTGTGAATCTCAACAATGGTGACAATAATAAAGCATGTTGCAGTGGCTGCCACCAATCACAACTCATTAATGGCTCCCATCATGCATTGCGGTATGAATAAATTATGATCTGAATTGCCTATGTAATTTACTTTTCCTAATTGAATATTCTGCTCGTCACCATTGTTGATATGCATAGACTGAATCTTGACGTCTGTGTGTGCCTAAAAGAAAGATTTTTTTTTTCAAAACAACTTTTAAGAAATCCTTTGTATTATATCTAAAATTCTGGATATTTATGCAGAATCACAGTTATGCTGTAACCAACAACATAAATCTAAGTCAGAAATATGAGTTCAGTGATCAAGTTCAAATGATGATTGTCATAATATAACCGGCATCATCAGATCACTTTTTTCTGTGTTCATCTGGCAGTTATAACTCAGATACAGCAGACAAACAAAATCTAAAAATAATAACATAAGGGTCAAGAGCCCAACTAAAGCAAACACCCATCACCATAACGGTGACTTACAATTTGAGATTTTCTCCTTCAGTGATTCTGCTTGTTAACATCAGGTGTCTTCAATAATGATCAATCATCACTAAATTAATCACTTAATTAGCTTATTAACTTTAACACTCTTGAGTGTTAATTTAACACTCATATTTTAACACTTTACACTCTTGAGTGTGGACTCATATACACTCCCAGGAGTGTTAATTTAACACTGGAGTTTTTGCTGTGCACACTACAGGGTGTTAAAAATTAACACTGAAGCAGTGTTGAAGTTAATGAGATAATTAAGTTAACACTGAAGCAGTGTTGAAGTTAATGCAATAATTAAGTGATTAATTAAGTGATGATTGGCTATTAGTGGTGACACCTGATGTTAATAAGCAGAATCATTGACGGAAAGAGAAAAAACAATAACAGAAAAAAGAGAAACACAAGAACTACTGACTTCGAATCATTACACAGTGTTGCACTTATTATTACCAGTTTGACTTTATTTCTGTCATACATCGACAAAAGTTCTTGAGAGTCAACAGAAGTTTAGACGGTAATATTTTATGGGATTTTTCTTTTCAAGTTACCATTTTGGTGGTCAGTGTTTGCTTTAGTTGGGCTCTTGACACTTTTAATTTTTTAATATTAGTTTTTCTCTGGTTGCTACAACTAACATTTGTTACTGCAAGAGAAAACATGACCTGCTCACAATATGTTTTGATGATAAAAACCTTATCATGTAGTGGCCTGATTCACTGATGTGAGAGTCTAAATTTGTGACTATATGCTTGATGTCTTGTTTTAGTATTGGTGGCTGTAGCTTTGAGATTCTACAGTTTGAGATCCAACAGCAATATCAAAAATTTTGAAAATACTTTGAGCAAAAAAGTTATTGTGTTTAAACGCACAGACATCAAGAATCAGCATATGAGTCTCAACAATGGTGACAATAAACAAACTAGTGACGAACAGATCAACTCTGAACATCACAAAACAAGCTACTAAAGTCAGAACAAAACAATAGCAAAATAAAAGCCAACAGAAAAAAACAATGAAAATTACAGGACAATTCAGCTGCATAATTTATTCATGCTGCAATGCATGATGTTAGCCATTGATGCGTTCTGATTGGTGGCTCCCATCATGCATTGCAACATTAAGCATTTGTTTGATTGTCACCATTGTTGAGATTCATATGTAGATTCTTGATGTCAGTGTGTGATTTTAAATCCTTCAGATCTTTAAAACATTGCTAGAAGTAACTACTGTAGTGAAAAATTAATAAAACAATTAGATAACCAGTTTATAATGCTGGGTGATACCATTGAATCAGGTCACTAGTAATTTCATCATTGAAACATAAGCAGGGCTGAATTTCCAAAAGCATCTTAAGCCTAACTTGATTGCAGACCAACTGCAACAAATGGTCTATACGATCAAATTAGGCTTGCGATGTTTTCAGGAAACACAGCCCAACTCATAGTTTCTCTTGCCACAACACATATAAACACAGAGCTGGAGCAGCCAGATAAATACTAATGTTAAAAAGTAAAGGGTCAAGAGCCCAACTAAAGCAACCGCTGACCACCATAATGGTGACATGAAACGAAACATTCCATAAAACATTACCATCTAAACTTCTGTTAAATCTAAATAAGACCGTGTGTAGATGTATGACAGAAATAAAGTCAAACTGGTAAAATAATAAGTGCAATAATGGTTCAAAGTCAGTAGTTCTTGTGTTTCTCTTTTTTTCTGTTCTTGTTTCTCTTTCCTTCAGTGAGTCTGCTTGTTATCATCAGGTGTCACCACTAATGGCCAATCATCACTTAATTAATCACTTAATTAACTCATTAACTTCAACACTGCTTCAGTGTTAATTTTTAACACCCTGTAGTGTGGACACATATAAACACTGAGGAGTGTTAATTTAACACTGGGGATTTTGCTGTGTGCTGTCACTTTAAGATCTGCCGCTGCTGACAGGATCTCATGCATTTCATTTTCTCATTTACTCTTGTTCATTTAAGACTTTATTTAACTCATTTAAGACTGCTTTTCTGTTATGAGGATACTCTGACAGGTTGGCATAAATGTGTGTGTTATTGTTCGTTCAAGCACGAAAGAGGACTGCCCAGCAAAACTGATTCTGGCACGCTGTCTGTGCGCTCGATACTGGCGCGAGTCTTTCTGTGCGTTGTGTGAGTGTGTGCATCAGGACACAGGACACAGACAGCGCGATACCTGGTCATTATAACTTTCAGTGAGGTATTTTTAGTGTGTGCAAGCGACGTTTAATGCTGTGAATGGAGATGCTGTAAAGAATTGAAAACTGAGTCTTTTTTTTACTCCATCTACACATTTGCAGGGAGATGTTCCTTAGCATGCTGAATCATTGGGACGTCAACCAAGACAGAGTGGTGCTTGTGCTGCGAGACAGTGGTGCAAACATGATTAAAGGCCTCAGACTTAGGCCCTGATCACCAGTGACGTGCAGTGATGTCTTAAAGAGGCTAGGCACTGAGTTATGAAAGCCAGATTACCTGATTTATTGTTTAGGCTAAAAATACGTAATAACAGTAAACTTTACGCACAAGCGCGGTATATCAGGAAATGTACAAATCAGGATGTATATCGGTATATCGTGTACTCTCACAGTCTCTCTCTCTCTCTCTCTCTCTCTCTCTCTCTCTCTCTCTCTCTCTCTCTCTCTCTCTCTCTCTCTCTCTCTCGCACACACACATACATACACGCACGTCGCACACACAGTCGCGCACACACACAAGCGCTGCACAGGCACACACCGGTAGTTAATGTCCACTCCAGCATCAGAATGCAGCCATTCTTAATCCTTAATTGTTGCACAGCGGCCAATTATGTTTGTCAGTCAGCATAGGTAAAATAACACACTGCTCAATTGAATATGAAGGCAAATGGCTTGCATTAATTCAACCACATTTATCAATTCAATATTAAGCCCAAAATAGTTTTTGACTCACCAATCGGTAGATTATTTGTACATAAAATCCGTCCACCGCTCTTTCCTCGAGAAGACGTCGATCACAGCTTTGTAAAACTCGTCTTTACGGGGCTTCAGTTTGCAAAGTCTCTGGCTCTCAATTGACAGAATGGCAAGGGCTGAAAGACGTGCTTGCCCGGTCCGGTTCCGACTGTAGGTTTTGATCTGTTTCAGAGTGGAAAATGTGCGCTCCACCGAAGCTGTAGTGGCTGGTATTGTCAATACCAGTTGCAGCAACTTTGTTGCATCAGGAACTGTTGCTTCCAAGTCATGTTGTATTAAAAAGTCAAGAAGCTGTGTCAATTTGCCCCTGAGTTCTTGTGAGCTATACAACCCCACAAGATCACTTTTCAGCCTGACGAGGTCAAAGTACCTTGCATACTTTGACAGCTTCTCCAGTTTACTGTCATCAAACTGGCGTAACATCTCTTCAAACTTTTTACAATCTACCAGTCCAATGAAATCGAGATCGGAAAAATTATCCACAAACCTGGTCTTCATCTGAACATTAACATTGTCCAGAATGCAGTAGTAGATGCAAGCTCGTTCTGTTTTGTTTGACAGCCCATCTCGTGTCTCACGGTGAACGAGGCCCATTTCATCACATCTTTCCTCAAAGTGTGCATGAAAATGGTCAAAATCCTGTCGCTTGCTGTCCAACACTTTCATTGTGTCTTTGATGCGATTACAACAGAATCCGATATCCATGGTTTTGGACTGAAGGATGCTAAAGAGAGCATCGGTGTCATTGAAGATCCCTTCAAAAGCAATCAGTAGGAAACAGGTGGACCGTTTTGAAAGCCACAACTCAAACCCAGCAGCCATTGCCAGTGTTTCACCGTCCCAGTTGTCTGGATTGTCGCCGATTGTTTTAAACATGGTACGTAGATCTGGAAGGTGAAATAAAATCGTTTGGACCAGCCTTGAATTGGAGCTCCACCTGGTTGCTGCTGCCCTGGGTATGCGGCGTTTGACAGTCTCATCCAGGAAATGGGTGCATTTGGATGATTTGCTAAAAAAAAGCAGAAAGTCCCTCAGCTGTCTTGAAAAATGTTCTGCACTCGGGGATGCATTTTTCGCGGACGCATTTCGGGGATGCATTTCGGGGTTGCATTTCGCGGACTGGGCTAGAACCAGATTCAACTTGTGTGCATAGCAATGCGTGAATATAGCTTCGGGCACCTTTTCTTTAACTTTTGCCTGCACACCATTTAGCTCTAAGGCCATGACAGAGGCTCCATCGTATGTCTGCACAACCAATTTATCGCAACAGTTGTATTTCTCTAACGTGCCCAATACATACTGCAAAATAGCTGCTGCTCTCCGGTCGTTGCTAACATCATCAAAGCCAAGAAAGGCTTCTTTTACTTTACCTCCACATACATAACGTACAACAACAGATATTTGGGCTTTATTTGTCACATCAGTCGACTCGTCCACCTCCACAGCAACAAAGGGGGGCGCATTTAGGTCACTCCTAATGTCAGCGAGGAGCACGTCTGCCACTGAGTCGATCAGATCATTTTGTATTCTGTTAGATGTTCCAGAAAACATAGTAGATGTACGTAAATGTCTAGCCAACCTCTCATCTTTCTCAGCTAACACATCCAGCAACTCGATGTAATTGCCCCTATTGCTAGAGCTAGCACTTTCATCATTGCCACGAAAAGCAAGCTCTTGCTTTGCAAGGAAGCAGGTCGCATTTATCAGATCCTTCAAAACCTCTCTGTTTTCCTGTACCTTTTCATTGTGGTAGGTTATATTCAGCCTCCTTTGCTCGTCAAGTGCAAGGTCGATCCGAGATTTTCCAAAGGTTTCCAGCGTAATTTGACACTGGATGTGAGCTGACGACTTTTCATGCTTGGTTTAAGCTGCGGGCAGGTTGTTCAAATCACAATATCCCGCTGAAGTCCAAACAGTCTGACTTGTTGAAAAAAGCAGGCAGGGATAGCAGTACATCAGTTAGCACAGCCACATAGCCAATCTTTTCTTCCATATCAGTCTGTTTGAAACTATCGGACAATTTTTGGACCCTTTTGCTGCACTAGTCCATCTAAGGCTGGCGTAGACCTCCCTCTTGCTATTAACTCAGATTTTGAATTAAAATCGAGCTTGGAATTTTTTTTAAACTCTGTGATCATGGCCGGTGCTGTTATTTTGACTTTGAATTTGGCGGGGATTAGGCATGTAGGCTAGCTGTGGTGTAACGTTAATGACGTTAGCTGCGCAAATGTACAGTAATATCTCGATTTTAATTGGTCCATGTCTGATATGTAACGGAGATGTTTACGGGCATAACATATTTACGTCCAAAGGCACAGCAGATTTGTGCTTTTTGCCGTACATGTTGAAGAATACAGGATCGAAGTGCACATGCGCAAAATGGGTTTTTCGCTTGTCGTCTGCAATGAATGGACAGTAAAAGCACTGCTTATTCTACCATTTGTTTTTTATTTGATTATGCGTAACTGCTACATTTGTCATCATAACGTCTAAACAATTGGAATAATGCACATATTGCATATATAAATCACAAGAATGAACAGTAAAAATACAAATACAAGTTTATTATTTAATAAACATTTTTATTTTTGAATTTTGGCAGGGTAGGCAGTGCCTAGTTTGCCTACCCAGACCGCACGTCACTGCTGATCACACTAAACGCGTTCCCTTTCGAAAGGGAACTCGCACTGCTTCAATGACACTTTGGGGAATGCCTCAGGTGTGACAGATGTCTGAAATCACTATCAAATCACGGCAATCATGTTGACCAGTAACAGCCCGTGAATCATTAGCGTGAATGATTAACGTGCGACCTGGAAGTATAAAAGGGTGCCTTGTAAACATGACAATATCCTTTTTGTCTTTAGGGACTGTTCTGTCTGTAACGCTAAAGAGGATTACGGTAAGAAAATGATGAAACGCACGGCGAAGACTAACAGTTTTCTGAAGTGTGCCGACCCGTGCCCAAGGTTTTTGATGCCGGGTGACACACACAAACTATGCGTTTTTTTGCCTGGGTGAAGAGCATGGACGGGACCCAAATAGCAACATTATTTCGGCCCGGATCCGGCCCACATCCGGCACTTGTGGAATACGGATCTGGCCCACATGCAGCGTGGAATGACGGCACTTGTGTGGCCCACTACTGTTTGCCAGATCTGGGCCAGAAGCAGGCCATAGCAATGCCACATGTCAGCCAAGAGCAAAGAAATAAACCAGAACTGGACCTTATCTGAGCCACAAAGTCTGTGTATATTACATATGGAGTCATCTCAGCCTTAATAAGCCTGTTAACAAGCAGAATCACTGAAGGAAAGAAGAAAACAGAAAAAGAGACAAGCAGAAACACAAGAACTACAACTGACTTCAGCCACAGCCTATAAGATGAAATCAACTGAAGAGAAAAGAAGACATTAAATCTGTGAAGATCTCAGCAGAGGAGGATTAAACAACTCCACAAACAGCATTACCAGCTTCACTTATTACTAACCAGACTGACTTTATTTCTGGCAGTCTTCTACAGAAGTTCTTATTGAGAATTAACAGAGGTTTAACTCTGTGTTTCATTTAAAGTCACCATAAGAGTGATTGGTGTTTCCATTAGTTAGGCTCTTAACTCTTAATATATCTTAACTTTTAGTCTTTTTTTGGCTGCTGTGACAGTGTGTTTGTCAAACACATTTGCAGCAGCAAAGAAAGCTAAAGTGAAATGAGATCAGGTGGTGATGGTTACCTGTTGATGGTTTTATAATCATCATGAAATAACCTCATTCACTGATGTCTTTGAAATCTAACAATTGTGTTGATCCATTAATATTTTCACATCACAAACCCTGTGTTACTGCAGCATGAGATCCAGGCCGAAATAATGTTGCTATCTGGGATTACACTGCACCACACTACACTACACCACATTACACTACACTACACAACACAACACCACACTACACCACACCACACCACATTACACCACACCACACCACACTACACTACACAACACTACATTACACCACACCACACTACACTACACTACACTACACTACACTACACTACACTACACTACACCACACCACACCACACCACACCACACCACACCACACTGCACCACACTACACCACATTACACTACACAACACAACACTACACCACACCACACCACACTACACTACACTACATTACACCACACCACACCACACTACACCACACCACACTACATTACACTGCACCACACTACACCACATTACACCACACTACACTACACTACACTACACCACACTACACCACACCACATTACACCACACCACATTACACTACACTACACTACACTACACTACACTACACTACACTACACCACATTACACTGCACCATACTGCACCATACTACACTACACCATATTACACTACACCACACTACACTACACCACACCACATTACACTGCACCACACCACACTGCACCACACTACACTACACCACATTACACTACACCACACTACACTACACCACATTACACTGCACCACACTGCACCACACTACACTACACCACATTACACTACACTACACCACACCGCACCACACCACACCACATTACACTGCACCACACTGCACCACACTACACTACATTACACCACATTACACTGCACCACACTGCACCACACTACACTACACTACACTACACTACACTACACCACATTACACCACACCACACTACATTACACCACACTACACCACATTACACCACACTACACTGCACTACACCACACTACACTACAATACACCACACTACACCACACTACACATTACACTACACCACACCACACTACACTACACTACACCACACTACATTACACCACACTACACTACATTACACTACACTACATTACATTACACTACACCACATTACACCACACTACACCACACTACACCACACTACACTACACCACACTACATTACACCACATTACACCACACTACACTACATTACACTACACTACATTACACTACACCACATTACACCACACTACACCACACTACACTACACTACACCACACCACACTACACTACACCACATTACACCACACTACATCACATTACACCACACTACATCACATTACACCACACTACACTACACTACACTACACCACATTACACCACACTACACTACACCACATTACACCACATTACACCACACTACACCACATTACACCACAGTACACCACATTACACTACACCACACCACACCACACTACACCACATTACACCACATTACACCACATTACACTACACTACACTACATTACACCACAATACACTACACTACACCACACTACACCACACTACACACTACACTACACCACATTACACCACACTACACTACACCACACCACACCACACTACACCACATTACACCACACTACATCACATTACACCACACTACACTACATTACGCCACACTACACTACATTACACTACACTACACTACACTACACTACACTACACCACACTACACCACATTACACCACACTACACTACACTACACTACAAGTTAAAGAAAAACCTTTATCCTACTTAATATCTGTAGAGAACAGGCCTCAAAACATAAGAATATCTGTGAGTGATCAGCCCTGTTAAATACCCTTATATGGGCAATGTATCCCCCAGGATACAGGCATTCATTGCCTGATAATCAAAGTTGTGAGAAGATTATTTTAAAAATATCCACAAGAACATGTAAAACTATCCTTAAAAAAATATTTTCTAAAACAAAATCACTCTAAAATATCATAATCGTGAAAAATATAAAGACACTTACCTCATGGCCAGTGTCTTTGTCCACGTATGCTGCCATTTTGGATTTTGATACAAATATTTGGAATGTTGGCATAAAGTCACATTACCTGATTACATGACCCATCACCCCATCAGTGTTTCTCATCAACTGCAACCACATAATGCCCCTCCCCACATGGCCCTTCCCCCTACAGCCTGTTAAATGACTGTATCCCCCAAGATACAGAAACTCTTTAAGGGTTAACTTGAATCAGTTTAAAGAAATTTTTTTTTTTTGCCTTTTATTATGATAGGACAGTATAGTAAAGTTCGACGACCCGGGACTTGAACTCGGGTCGCCCAAAGCTAAAAAAAAATAAACATTGTCAGGTCACTGACCACTAGGCCATTGAAACTAGTAATTTGTTGCAATTTGATAAATATTAGAACCTAATTGTGTAAGAAACATAGGGGGAACAGATTCCGACGGCAAAAAAAACAGCTGTCGGAATCCGTTCCCCCACTCCCATTATGAGAGGTGTTGATGTAATGGCTTAAAAAATGCTGATTCTATTTTGTGTGTGGATGGAGCTTAACTTGAATCAGTTTAAAGAATTTTTTTTTTTGCCTTTTTTTATGATAGGACAGTATAGTAAAGTTCGACGACCCGGGACTTGAACTCGGGTCGCCCAAAGCTAAAAAAAATAAACATTGTCAGGTCACTGACCACTAGGCCATTGAAACTAGTAATTTGCTGCAATTTGTTAAATATTAGAACCTTATTGTGTAAGAAACATAGGGGGAACAGAATCCGACAGCAAATTGTTCAGCTGTCGAAATCCGTTCCCCCACCCCAATGATGAGAGATGTTGATGTATTGGCTTAAAATATGCTTATTCTATTCTGTGTGTGGATGGAGCTTAAACAGCATCAATTTGAGAAATATTAGAACCTAAATGTGTCAGAAGTATATGGGGGGAACAGAATCCGACGGCAAAAAAACAGCTGTCGGAATCCGTTCCCCCACTCCCATTATGAGAGGTGTTGATGTAATGGCTTAAAAAATGCTGATTCTATTTTGTGTGTGGATGGAGCTTAGCTTGCATCAGTTTAAAGAATTTTTTTTTTTTTTTTGCCTTTTATTATGATAGGACAGTATAGTAAAGTTCGACGACCCGGGACTTGAACTCGGGTCGCCCAATGCTAAAAAAATAAACATTGTCAGGTCACTGACCATTAGTCCATTGAGGCTAGTAATTTGTTGCAATTTGATAAATATTAGAACTTTATTGTGTAAGAGACAAGGGGGAACAGAATCCGACGGCAAAAAAAACAGCTGTCGGAATCCGTTCCCCCACTCCCCTTATGAGAGTTGTTGATGTAATGGCTTAAAAAATGCTGATTCTATTTTGTATGTGGGTGGAGCTTAACTTGCATCAGTTTAAAGAATTATTATTTTTGCCTTTTAATATGATAGGACAGTATAGTAAAGTTCGATGACCCAGGACTTGAACTCGGGTCGCCCAAAGCTATAAAAACACAAACATTGTCAGGTTACTGACCACTAGTCCAATGATTTGCTGTAATTTCATAAATATTAGAACCTTATTGTGGAAGAAACATAGGGGGAACAGCAAATTGTTCAGCTGTCGAAATCCGTTCCCCCACCCCAATGATGAGAGATGTTGATGTAATGGCTTAAAAAATGCTGATTCTATTTTGTGTGTGGATGGAGCTTAACTTGCATCAGTTTAAAGAATTGTTTTTTTTTTTTGCCTTTTATTATGATAGGACAGTATAGTAAAGTTCGACGACCCGGGACTTGAACTCGGGTCGCCCAAAGCTAAAAAAAAATAAACATTGTCAGGTCACTGACCACTAGGCCATTGAAACTAGTAATTTGCTGCAATTTGATAAATATTAGAACCTTATTGTGTAAGAAACATAGGGGGAACAGATTCCGACGGCAAAAAAAACAGCTGTCGGAATCCGTTCCCCCACTCCCATTATGAGAGGTGTTGATGTAATGGCTTAAAAAATGCTGATTCTATTTTGTGTGTGGATGGAGCTTAACTTGAATCAGTTTAAAGAATTTTTTTTTTGCCTTTTTTTATGATAGGACAGTATAGTAAAGTTCGACGACCCGGGACTTGAACTCGGGTCGCCCAAAGCTAAAAAAAATAAACATTGTCAGGTCACTGACCACTAGGCCATTGAAACTAGCAATTTGCTGCAATTTGTTAAATATTAGAACCTTATTGTGTAAGAAACATAGGGGGAACAGAATCCGACAGCAAATTGTTCAGCTGTCGAAATCCGTTCCCCCACCCCAATGATGAGAGATGTTGATGTATTGGCTTAAAATATGCTTATTCTATTCTGTGTGTGGATGGAGCTTAAACAGCATCAATTTGAGAAATATTAGAACCTAAATGTGTCAGAAGTATATGGGGGAACAGAATCCGACGGCAAAAAAACAGCTGTCGGAATCCGTTCCCCCACTCCCATTATGAGAGGTGTTGATGTAATGGCTTAAAAAATGCTGATTCTATTTTGTGTGTGGATGGAGCTTAGCTTGCATCAGTTTAAAGAATTTTTTTTTTTTTGCCTTTTATTATGATAGGACAGTATAGTAAAGTTCGACGACCCGGGACTTGAACTCGGGTCGCCCAAT
Organism: Vimba vimba; assembly: GCA_022828995.1. NCBI lineage: Eukaryota > Metazoa > Chordata > Actinopteri > Cypriniformes > Leuciscidae > Vimba > Vimba vimba. The sequence continues at coordinate 20,589,695 of CM040817.1, read as the reverse complement.
GCTAAAAAAATAAACATTGTCAGGTCACTGACCACTAGTCCATTGAGACTAGTAATTTGCTGCAATTTGATAAATATTAGAACTTTATTGTGTAAGAGACAAGGGGGAACAGAATCCGACGGCAAAAAAAACAGCTGTCGGAATCCGTTCCCCCACTCCCCTTATGAGAGGTGTTGATGTAATGGCTTAAAAAATGCTGATTCTATTTTGTATGTGGATGGAGCTTAACTAGCATCAGTTTAAAGAATTATTATTTTTGCCTTTTATTATGATAGGACAGTATAGTAAAGTTCGATGACCCAGGACTTGAACTCGGGTCGCCCAAAGCTATAAAAAAACAAACATTGTCAGGTTACTGACCACTAGTCCATTGAGGCTAATAATCTGCTGTAATTTGATAAATATTAGAACCTTATTGTGTAAGAAACATAGGGGGAACAGAATCTGACGGCAAATAAAACAGCTGTCGGAATCCGTTCCCCCACGCCCATGAGAGGTGTTGATGTAATGGCTTAAAAAATGCTGATTCTATTTTGTGTGTGGATGGAGCTTAACTTGCATCAGTTTAAAGAATTTTTTTTTTGCCTTTTATTATGATAGGACAGTATAGTAAAGTTCGACGACCCGGGACTTGAACTCGGGTCGCCCAATGCTAAAAAAATAAACATTGTCAGGTCACTGACCACTAGTCCATTGAGGCTAGTAATTTGCTGCAATTTGATAAATATTAGAACTTTATTGTGTAAGAGACAAGGGGGATCAGAATCCGACGGCAAAAAAAACAGCTGTCGGAATCCGTTCCCCCACTCCCATTATGAGAGGTGTTGATGTAATGGCTTAAAAAATGCTCATTCTATTTTGTGTGTGGATGGAGCTTAAAGTGCATCAGTTTAAAGAATTTTTTTTTTTGCCTTTTATTATGATAGGACAGTATAGTAAAGTTCGACGACCCGGGACTTGAACTCGGGTCTCCCAATGCTAAAAAAATAAATAAATTGTCAGGTCACTGACCACTAGTCCATTGAGGCGAGTAATTTGCTGCAATTTGATAAATATTATAACTTTATTGTGTAAGAGACAAGGGGGAACAGAATCAGACGGCAAAAAAAACAGCTGTCGGAATCCGTTCCCCCACTCCCCTTATGAGAGTTGTTGATGTAATGGCTTAAAAAATGCTGATTCTATTTTGTATGTGGATGGAGCTTAACTTGCATCAGTTTAAAGAATTATTATTTTTGCCTTTTATTATGATAGGACAGTATAGTAAAGTTCGATGACCCAGGACTTGAATTCGGGTCGCCCAAAGCTATAAAAAAACAAACATTGTCAGTAGAGACCTGCGCGGGACACAATTTTCAGTCCCTCTCCCGCCCGCTCCCGCAGTGTTTAGTACCGCTCCCGCCCGCTCCCGCAAAGATTTGTCATTTTTAGTCCCGCTCCCGCCCGCATCTGTGATATTATGTCCCGCTCCCGCCCGCAAATGCCCGCAAGACGGCAGGCAGGATCAGGGGCGGCGCTAGGACGTTTTTAGCCCCGAATAATTTTGTTAAATTGTGTCTCTCATAGAGCAAAACAATTAATCAGAAAAAGAAATGTGAAAAGAAATGTCTTTATATTAGTACTTACATCTGAAGCGCTTAGGGCTATATCTGAAGCACTAGAGGTGCTCTGAGTCTGTTCCTCGTCCATGATGTCTATTTTGAACTTGAATGAAGTATTCGAACACGGAGCAGCGGGAAGTAATTGTCTCTAAACAAGTGTGCGCGAGATTACGCCCCCCTCTACCCCAAACGACAACATCCACAAGTTTAGATTGCTTAAAACGTTTTTATTGCTGACAAACAGAATCTCTCTCACAAGTACAAATTATGAACGTTACTTTAACCATTTATATATTTTACTTATTTAATTTGCGGGAGTGCAGCGTATCATCCCTCCCGCCCGCACCCGCAAGTGCACCGGATCATCCCGCCCGCGCCCGCAATGACCTTTCAAAATTTGTCTCGCGCCGCACTGTTTTGCGTCGCGACCCGCGGGTCCCGCGGGACTCCCGCGGGAGTGCAGACCTCTAATTGTCAGGTTACTGACCACTAGGCCATTGAGGCTTGCAACGTAATGCAATTTGATAAATATTAGAACCTTATTGTGTAAGAAACATAGGGGGAACATAATCTGACGGCAAATTGTTCAGCTGTCGAAATCCGTTCCCCCACCCCAATGATGAGAGATGTTGATGTATTGGCTTAAAATATGCTTATTCTATTCTGTGTGTGGATGGAGCTTAAACAGCATCAATTTGAGAAATATTAGAACCTCAGTGTGTCAGAAATATGGGGGGAACAGAATCCGACGGCAAAAAGCACAGCTGTCGGAATCCGTTCCCCCACTCCCATTATGAGAGGTGTTGATGTAATGGCTTAAAAAATGCTCATTCTATTTTGTGTGTGGATGGAGCTTAACGTGCATCAGTTTAAAGAATTTTTTTTTTTGCCTTTTTTTATGATAGGACAGTATAGTAAAGTTCGACGACCCGGGACTTGAACTCGGGTCGCCCAATGCTAAAAAAATAAACATTGTCAGGTCACTGACCACTAGTCCATTGAGGCTAGCAATTTGTTGCAATTTGATAAATATTAGAACTTTATTGTGTAAGAGACAAGGGGGAACAGAATCAGACGGCAAAAAAAATAGCTGTCGGAATCCGTTCCCCCACTCCCATTATGAGAGGTGTTGATGTAATGGCTTAAAAAATGCTGATTCTATTTTGTATGTGGATGGAGCTTAACTTGCATCAGTTTAAAGAATAATTATTTTTGCCTTTTATTATGATAGGACAGTATAGTAAAGTTCGATGACCCAGGACTTGAACTCGGGTCGCCCAAAGCTAAAAAAAGAAACATTGTCAGGTCACTGACCACTAAGCCATTGAAGCTAGTAATTTGCAGCAATTTGATAAATATTAGAACCTTATTGTGTAAGAAACATAGGGGGAACAGAATCCGACAGCAAATTGTTCAGCTGTCGAAATCCGTTCCCCCACCCCAATGATGAGAGATGTTGATGTATCGGCTTAAAATATGCTTATTCTATTCTGTGTGTGGATGGAGCTTAAACAGCATCAATTTGAGAAATATTAGAACCTAAATGTGTCAGAAGTATATGGGGGGAACAGAATCCGACGGCAATAAAAGCACCTGTCGGAATCCGTTCCCCCACTCCCATTATGAGAGGTGTTGATGTAATGGCTTAAAAAATGCTCATTCTATTTTGTGTGTGGATGGAGCTTAACGTGCATCAGTTTAAAGAATTTGTTTTTTTTTTGCCTTTGATTATGATAGGACAGTATAGTAAAGTTCGACGACCCGGGACTTGAACTCGGGTAGCCCAAAGCTAAAAAAAAATAAACATTGTCAGGTCATTGACCACTAGGCCATTGAAACTAGTAATTTGTTGCAATTTGATAAATATTAGAACCTTATTGTGTAAGAAACATAGGGGGAACAGATTCCGACAGCAAAAAAAACAGCTGTCGGAATCCGTTCCCCCACTCCCATTATGAGAGGTGTTGATGTAATGGCTTAAAAAATGCTGATTCTATTTTGTGTGTGGATGGAGCTTAACTTGAATCAGTTTAAAGAATTTTTTTTTTGCCTTTTTTTATGATAGGACAGTATAGTAAAGTTCGACGACCCGGGACTTGAACTCGGGTCGCCCAAAGCTAAAAAAAATAAACATTGTCAGGTCACTGACCACTAGGCCATTGAAACTAGCAATTTGCTGCAATTTGTTAAATATTAGAACCTTATTGTGTAAGAAACATAGAGGGAACAGAATCCGACAGCAAATTGTTCAGCTGTCGAAATCCGTTCCCCCACCCCAATGATGAGAGGTGTTGATGTAATGGCTTAAAAAATGCTGATTCTATTTTGTGTGTGGATGGAGCTTAACTTGCATCAGTTTAAAGAATTTTTTTTTTTTTGCCTTTTATTATGATAGGACAGTATAGTAAAGTTCGACGACCCGGGACTTGAACTCGGGTCGCCCAAAGCTAATAAAAACAAACATTGTCAGGTCACTGACCACTAGGCCATTGAGGCTAATAATTTGCTGTAATTTGATAAATATTAGAACCTTATTGTGGAAGAAACAAAGGGGGAACAGAATCCGACAGCAAATTGTTCACCTGTCGAAATCCGTTCCCCCACCCCAATGATGAGAGATGTTGATGTATCGGCTTAAAATATGCTTATTCTATTCTGTGTGTGGATGGAGCTTAAACAGCATCAATTTGAGAAATATTAGAACCTCAGTGTATCAGAAATATGGGGGGAACAGAATCCGACAGCAAAAAAAACAGCTGTCGGAATCCGTTCCCCCACGCCCATGAGAGGTGTTGATGTAATGGCTTAAAAGATGTTGATTCTATTTTGTGTGTGGATGGAGCTTAACTTGCATCAGTTTAAAGCATTTTTAATTTTTTTGCCTTTTATTATGATAGGACAGTATAGTAAAGTTCGACGACCCGGGACTTAAACTCGGGTCGCCCAAAGCTAAAAAAAAAAAAACATTGTCAGGTAACTGACCACTAGGCCATTGAAGCTAGTAATTTGCAGCAATTTGATAAATATTAGAACCTTATTGTGTAAGAAACATAGGGGGAACAGAATCCGACGGCAAATTGTTCAGCTGTCGAAATCCGTTCCCCGAACCCAAATGATGAGAGGTGTTGATGTAATGGCTTAAAAAATGCTGATTCTATTTTGTGTGTGGATGGAGCTTAACTTGAATCAGTTTAAAGAATTTTTTTTTTTTGCCTTTTATTATGATAGTACAGTATAGTAAAGTTCGACGACCCGGGACTTGAACTCGGGTCGCCCAAAGCTAATAAAAACAAACATTGTCAGGTCACTGACCACTAGGCCATTGAGGCTAATAATTTGCTGTAATTTGATAAATATTAGAACCTTATTGTGGAAGAAACAAAGGGGGAACAGAATCCGACAGCAAATTGTTCACCTGTCGAAATCCGTTCCCCCACCCCAATGATGAGAGATGTTGATGTATCGGCTTAAAATATGCTTATTCTATTCTGTGTGTGGATGGAGCTTAAACAGCATCAATTTGAGAAATATTAGAACCTCAGTGTATCAGAAATATGGAGGGAACAGAATCCGACAGCAAAAAAAACAGCTGTCGGAATCCGTTCCCCCACGCCCATGAGAGGTGTTGATGTAATGGCTTAAAAGATGTTGATTCTATTTTGTGTGTGGATGGAGCTTAACTTGCATCAGTTTAAAGAATTTTTTATTTTTTTGCCTTTTATTATGATAGGACAGTATAGTAAAGTTCGACGACCCGGGACTTGAACTCGGGTCGCCCAAAGCTAAAAAAAAAAAAACATTGTTAGGTAACTGACCACTAGGCCATTGAAGCTAGTAATTTGCAGCAATTTGATAAATATTAGAACCTTATTGTGTAAGAAACATAGGGAAAACAGAATCCAACGGCAAATTGTTCAGCTGTCGAAATCCGTTCCCCCACCCCAATGATGAGAGATGTTGATGTATCGGCTTAAAATATGCTTATTCTATTCTGTGTGTGGATGGAGCTTAAACAGCATCAATTTGAGAAATATTAGAAACTCAGTGTATCAGAAATATGGGGGGAACAGAATCCGACGGCAAAAAAAACAGCTGTCGGAATCCGTTCCCCCACGCCCAATATGAGAGGTGTTGATTTAATGGCTTAAAAAATGCTGATTCTATTTTGTGTGTGGATGGAGCTTAACTTGCATCAGTTTAAAGAATTTTTTTGCCTTTTATTATGATAGGACAGTATAGTAAAGTTCGATGACCCAGGACTTGAACTCAGGTCGCCCAAAGCTAAAAAAAAAAAACATTGTCAGGTCACTGACCACTAGGCCATTGAAGCTGGTAATTTGCAGCAATTTGATAAATATTAGAACCTTATTGTGTAAGAAACATAGGGGGAACAGAATCCGACGGCAAATTGTTCAGCTGTCGAAATCCGTTCCCCCACCCCAATGATGAGAGATGTTGATGTAATGGCTTAAAAAATGCTGATTCTATTTTGTGTGTGGATGGAGCTTAACTTGAATCAGTTTAAAGAATTTTTTTTTTTTTGCCTTTTATTATGATAGGACAGTATAGTACAGTTCGACGACCCGGGACTTGAACTTGGGTCGCCCAAAGCTAAAAAAAACAAACATTGTCAGGTCACTGACCACTAGGCCATTGAAACTAGTAATTTGCTGCAATTTGATAAATATTAGAACCTTATTGTGGAAGAAACATAGGGGGAACAGAATCCGACAGCAAATTGTTCAGCTGTCGAAATCCGTTCCCCCACCCCAATGATGAGAGATGTTGATGTATTGGCTTAAAATATGCTTATTCTATTCTGTGTGTGGATGGAGCTTAAACAGCATCAATTTGAGAAATATTAGAAACTCAGTGTATCAGAAATATGGGGGGAACAGAATCCGACGGCAAAAAAAAACAGCTGTCGGAATCCGTTCCCCCACGCCCATTATGAGAGGTGTTGATGTAATGGCTTAAAAAATGCTGATTCTATTTTGTGTGTGGATGGAGCTTAACTTGCATCAGTTTAAAGAATTTTTTTTTTTTTTTGCCTTTTATTATGATAGGACAGTATAGTAAAGTTCGACGACCCGGGACTTGAACTCGGGTCGCCCAATGCTAAAAAAATAAACATTGTCAGGTCACTGACCACTAGTCCATTGAGGTTAGTAATTTGCTGCAATTTGATAAATATTAGAACTTTATTGTGTAAGAGACAAGGGGGATCAGAATCCGACGGCAAAAAAAACAGCTGTCGGAATCCGTTCCCCCACTCCCCTTATGAGAGGTGTTGATGTAATGGCTTAAAAAATGCTGATTCTATTTTGTATGTGGATGGAGCTTAACTTGCATCAGTTTAAAGAATTATTATTTTTGCCTTTTATTATGATAGGACAGTATAGTAAAGTTCGATGACCCAGGACTTGAATTCGGGTCGCCCAAAGCTATAAAAAAACAAACATTGTCAGATTACTGACCACTAGGCCATTGAGGCTTGCAATGTACTGCAATTTGATAAATATTAGAACCTTATTGTGTAAGAAACATAGGGGGAACATAATCTGACGGCAAATTGTTCAGCTGTCGAAATCCGTTCCCCCACCCCAATGATGAGAGATGTTGATGTATTGGCTTAAAATATGCTTATTCTATTCTGTGTGTGGATGGAGCTTAAACAGCATCAATTTGAGAAATATTAGAACCTCAGTGTGTCAGAAATATGGGGGGAACAGAATCCGACGGCAAAAAGCACAGCTGTCGGAATCCGTTCCCCCACTCCCATTATGAGAGGTGTTGATGTAATGGCTTAAAAAATGCTCATTCTATTTTGTGTGTGGATGGAGCTTAACGTGCATCAGTTTAAAGATTTTTTTTTTTTTTGCCTTTTATTATGATAGGACAGTATAGTAAAGTTCGACGACCCGGGACTTGAACTCGGGTCGCCCAATGCTAAAAAAATAAACATTGTCAGGTCACTGACCACTAGTCCATTGAGGCTAGTAATTTGCTGCAATTTGATAAATATTAGAACTTTATTGTGTAAGAGACAAGGGGGAACAGAATCAGACGGCAAAAAAAATAGCTGTCGGAATCCGTTCCCCCACTCCCATTATGAGAGGTGTTGATGTAATGGCTTAAAAAATGCTGATTCTATTTTGTATGTGGATGGAGCTTAACTTGCATCAGTTTAAAGAATTATTATTTTTGCCTTTTATTATGATAGGACAGTATAGTAAAGTTCGATGACCCAGGACTTGAACTCGGGTCGCCCAAAGCTAAAAAAAGAAACATTGTCAGGTCACTGACCACTAGGCCATTGAAGCTAGCAATTAGCAGCAATTTGATAAATATTAGAACCTTATTGTGTAAGAAACATAGGGGGAACAGAATACGACAGCAAATTGTTCAGCTGTCGAAATCCGTTCCCCCACCCCAATGATGAGAGATGTTGATGTATCGGCTTAAAATATGCTTATTCTATTCTGTGTGTGGATGGAGCTTAAACAGCATCAATTTGAGAAATATTAGAACCTAAATTTGTCAGAAGTATATGGGGGGAACAGAATCCGACGGCAATAAAAGCACCTGTCGGAATGCGTTCCCCCACTCCCATTATGAGAGCTGTTGATGTAATGGCTTAAAAAATGCTGATTCTATTTTGTGTGTGGATGGAGCTTAACTTGCATCAGTTTAAAGATTTTTTTTTTTTTGCCTTTTATTATGATAGGACAGTATAGTAAAGTTCGATGACCCAGGACTTGAACTCGGGTCGCCCAAAGCTAAAAAAAAAAAAACATTGTCAGGTCACTGACCACTAGGCCATTGAAGCTAGTAATTTGCAGCAATTTGATAAATATTAGAACCTTATTGTGTAAGAAACATAGGGGGAACAGAATCCGACGGCAAATTGTTCAGCTGTCGAAATCCGTTCCCCCACTCCCATTATGAGAGGTGTTGATGTAATGGCTTAAAAAATGCTGATTCTATTTTGTGTGTGGATGGAGCTTAACCCATTTAAGCCCACCGGCAACTATAGTTGCCGCAGTGCATAGTTGTCATTTTCCTTTTATAAATATTTTTCTAGATGTTGTCCATGTTTTATTTCTCAATGACATGCAAGCAAACAACCAAATAAAGGATTTCAAGAAAAAAAAAAAGGTATTCACTTCCTCCCTGTCACATGAGGCTGTCAACTTCCTACCCCTACTTCCAGGAAGCATGGCGAAGGCAAACCCTCCCAAAGAAAGGTCATTTTAGTGTTACTAATAAGTATTTTTTGTTGACATATATATATATCTACATAATCATGAAGGTCTCTAGAATCATCCAAATAAAACAAATTTTACAAGAGATCTATAGTTTTTTGTATACTTAGTCAAAAGTCCAAGCGGCAACTATAGTTGCCGGTGGGCAAATGCCTTGTAAGTACATATATCATGGGAAAATGGGGTATACTGTGTTAATAGGTTAATAAATCAAGTTTATTGGTCTTGTTTAGTGCATAAACATAACTTAACCCTTTAAATGACATCTCTATATAGATATTTTTTTTTTCTTCATTCGATTTATTTGTATTTATTTATTTTCATTTAACTTTTTAATACACAATGCCCTGTTATGGCTGCACTTTGTTCTGCACTATGTTCCACAACTTTATAACTTTCATTCATGGGGATAACATGGATAATTTGACATGGTTTAGTGTAAGATTTTTGGCCAAATCTTGGAAAATGCCATTTTAAAAGTAAAAATAAAAATAAAAAATCACTTTAACCAGTAGATGGCTGCAGAGCTCTAAAAGTACTAAAAGTTTCAAACTAAAAGACATCTTTTCACAAGTTTTTCCAGTTAGATTCATATCTACATATAATGAAATCACAATTATAACAATAAAAGTTACTTTTTGTCAAAGTTTGGCAGTTTTTGTACTGAAAAAAAATCAGTTTTTAATTTTTTTTACATTATGATTAGAATCAAACCTGATCAGGATGTTACAAAGAGAAAAGTTCTATTGTTACAGTATAATTGTGATTTCATTATATGTAGATATGAGTACAACTGGAAAAACTTGTGAAAAGATGTCTTTCAGTTAGTCAAAAAGAAAATAGCAAATAGTGGTGCTCTGCAGCCATCTAAGTGATCATTTGTTACTTTTAAAACAGCATTTTCCAAAAGATGGGCAAAAATCTTACACTAAACCATGTCAATTTATCCATGTTATCCCCATGAATGAAAGTCAGAAATGTGGGTGAAAAAGACCCTGAACAGCGCACAATGGTTAAGGCAAATGGATTTGTTGTTTGTTGTGTTTTCATATTCAAGAGATTATAAGTTAGATGCAGTTTTTTTGGGTCTGCATCAAATGTTCTTCGACTTTTATACATAATAAATTTGTTTATGAATAAAGATTGATCTGTTGAAAGCAGTTATTTTGAGATAAATGCCAAATGTTCTCCTCCTATCCATATTTTACATTGAAGGGGTGCATACAACATATTTGCCCACCGGCAACTATAGTTGCCGCACATTCAAATATGATTTTCAAGAAAGAAAAAAAAAACCTGGGGAAAATAAATGCAGAACATGTTCACATAGGACACTATTAACAGGATTATATGCATGAAACCATTCAGAAAAATTTGGGCACAAATGGGTTAACTTGCATCAGTTTAAAGAATTTTTTTTTTTTGCCTTTTATTATGATAGGACAGTATAGTAAAGTTCGACGACCCGGGACTTGAACTCGGGTCACCCAATGCTAAAAAAATAAACATTGTCAGGTCACTGACCACTAGTCCATTGAGGCTAGTAATTTGTTGCAATTTGATAAATATTAGAACTTTATTGTGTAAGAGACAAGGGGGAACAGAATCCAACGGGAATAATAACAGCTGTCGGAATCCGTTCCCCCACTCCCATTATGAGAGGTGTTGATGTAATGGCTTAAAAAATGCTGATTCTATTTTGTATGTGGATGGAGCTTAACTTGCATCAGTTTAAAGAATTATTATTTTTGCCTTTTATTATGATAGGACAGTATAGTAAAGTTCGATGACCCAGGACTTGAACTCGGGTCGCCCAAAGCTATAAAAAAAACAAACATTGTCAGATTACTGACCACTAGTCCATTGAGGCTAATTATTTGATGTAATTTGATAAATATTAGAACCTTATTGTGGAATAAACATAGGGGGAACAGAATCCGACAGCAAATTGTTCAGCTGTCGAAATCCGTTCCCCCACCCCAATGATGAGAGATGTTGATGTATCGGCTTAAAATATGCTTATTCTATTCTGTGTGTGGATGGAGCTTAAACAGCATCAATTTGAGAAATATTAGAACCTCAGTGTGTCAGAAATATGGGGGGAACAGAATCCGACGGCAATAAAAGCACCTGTCGGAATCCGTTCCCCCACTCCCATTATGAGAGCTGTTGATGTAATGGCTTAAAAAATGCTGATTCTATTTTGTGTGTGGATGGAGCTTAACTTGAATCAGTTTAAAGAATTTTTTTTTTTTTTGCCTTTTATTATGATAGGACAGTATAGTAAAGTTCGACGACCCGGGACTTGAACTCGGGTCGCCCAAAGCTATAAAAAATAAACATTGTCAGGTCACTGACCACTAGGCCATTGAAGCTAGTAATTTGCAGCAATTTGATAAATATTAGAACCTTATTGTGTAAGAAACATAGGGGGAACAGAATCCGACGGCAAAAAAAACAGCTGTCGGAATCTGTTCCCCCACGCCCCTTATGAGAGGTGTTGATGTAATGGCTTAAATAATGCTGATTCTATTTTGTATGTGGATGGAGCTTAACTTGCATCAGTTTAAAGAATTTTTTTTTTTTGCCTTTTATTTTGATAGGACAGTATAGTAAAGTTCGACGACCCGGGACTTGAACTCGGGTCGCCCAAAGCTAATAAAAACAAACATTGTCAGGTCACTGAAACTAGTCCATTGAGGCTAGTAATTTGCTGCAATTTGATAAATATTAGAACTTTATTGTGTAAGAGACAAGGGGGAACAGAATCCGACGGCAAAAACAACAGCTGTCGGAATCCGTTCCCCCACTCCCCTTATGAGAGGTGTTGATGTAATGGCTTAAAAAATGCTGATTCTATTTTGTATGTGGATGGAGCTTAACTTGCATCAGTTTAAAGAATTATTATTTTTGCCTTTTATTATGATAGGACAGTATAGTAAAGTTCGATGACCCAGGACTTGAACTCGGGTCGCCCAAAGCTATAAAAAAACAAACATTGTCAGGTTACTGACCACTAGTCCATTGAGGGTAATAATTTGCTGTAATTTCATAAATATTAGAACCTTATTGTGGAAGAAACATAGGGGGAACAGAATCCGACAGCAAATTGTTCAGCTGTCGAAATCTGTTCCCCCACCCCAATGATGAGAGATGTTGATGTATCGGCTTAAAATATGCTTATTCTATTCTGTGTGTGGATGGAGCTTAAACAGCATCAATTTGAGAAATATTAGAAACTCAGTGTTTCAGAAATATGGGGGGAACAGAATCCGACGGCAAAAAAAACAGCTGTCGGAATCCTTTCCCCCACGCCCATTATGAGAGGTGTTGATGTAATGGCTTAAAAAATGCTGATTCTATTTAGTGTGTGGATGGAGCTTAACTTGCATCAGTTTAAAGAATTTTTTTTTTTTTTTGCCTTTTATTATGATAGGACAGTATAGTAAAGTTCGACGACCCAGGACTTTAACTCGGGTCGCCCAAAGCTAATAAAAACAAACATTGTCAGGTCACTGACCACTAGGCCATTGAGGCTAATAATTTGCTGTCATTTGATAAATATTAGAACCTTATTGTGGAAGAAACAAAGGGGGAACAGAATCCGACAGCAAATTGTTCAGCTGTCGAAATCCGTTCCCCCACCCCAATGATGAGAGATGTTGATGTATCGGCTTAAAATATGCTTATTCTATTCTGTGTGTGGATGGAGCTTAAACAGCATCAATTTGAGAAATATTAGAACCTCAGTGTATCAGAAATATGGGGGGAACAGAATCCGACAGCAAAAAAAACAGCTGTCGGAATCCGTTCCCCCACGCCCATGAGAGGTGTTGATGTAATGGCTTAAAAGATGTTGATTCTATTTTGTGTGTGGATGGAGCTTAACTTGCATCAGTTTAAAGAATTTTTTATTTTTTTGCCTTTTATTATGATAGGAAATTATAGTAAAGTTCGACGACCCGGGACTTGAACTCGGGTCGCCCAAAGCTAAAAAAAACAAACATTGTCAGGTAACTGACCACTAGGCCATTGAAGCTAGTAATTTGCAACAATTTGATAAATATTAGAACCTTATTGTGTAAGAAACATAGGGGGAACAGAATCCGACGGCAAATAAAACAGCTGTCGGAATCCGTTCCCCCACGCCCATGAGAGGTGTTGATGTAATGGCTTAAAAAATGCTGATTCTATTTTGTGTGTGGATGGAGCTTAACTTGCATCAGTTTAAAGAATTTTTTTTTTTTGCCTTTTATTATGATAGGACAGTATAGTAAAGTTCGACGACCCGGGACTTGAACTCGGGTCGCCCAATGCTAAAAAAATAAACATTGTCAGGTCACTGACCACTAGTCCATTGAGGCTAGTAATTTGGTGCAATTTGATAAATATTAGAACTTTATTGTGTAAGAAACATAGGGGGAACAGAATCCGACGGCAAATTGTTCAGCTGTCGAAATCCGTTCCCCCACCCCAATGATGAGAGGTGTTGATGTAATGGCTTAAAAAATGCTGATTCTATTTTGTGTGTGGATAGAGCTTAACTTGAATCAGTTTAAAGAATTTTTTATTTTTTTTGCCTTTTATTATGATAGGACAGTATAGTAAAGTTCATCGACCCGGGACTTGAACTCGGGTCGCCCAATGCTAAAAAAATAAACATTGTCAGGTCACTGACCACTAGTCCATTGAGGCTAGTAATTTGCTGCAATTTGATAAATATTAGAACTTTATTGTGTAAGAGACAAGGGGGAACAGAATCCGACGGCAATAAAAATAGCTGTCGGAATCCGTTCCCCCACTCCCATTATGAGAAGTGTTGATGTAATGGCTTAAAAAATGCTGATTCTATTTTGTATGTGGATGGAGCTTAACTTGCATCAGTTTAAAGAATTATTATTTTTGCCTTTTATTATGATAGGACAGTATAGTAAAGTTCGATGACCCGGGACTTGAACTCGGGTCGCCCAAAGCTATAAAAAAACAAACATTGTCAGGTTACTGACCACTAGTCCATTGAGGCTAATTATTTAATGTAATTTGATAAATATTAGAACCTTATTGTGGAAGAAACATAGGGGGAACAGATTCCGACAGCAAATTGTTCAGCTGTCGAAATCCGTTCCCCCACCCCAATGATGAGAGATGTTGATGTATCGGCTTAAAATATGCTTATTCTATTCTGTGTGTGGATGGAGCTTAAACAGCATCAATTTGAGAAATATTAGAACCTCAGTGTGTCAGAAATATGGGGGGAACAGAATCCGACGGCAATAAAAGCACCTGTCGGAATCCGTTCTCCCACTCCCATTATGAGAGCTGTTGATGTAATGGCTTAAAAAATGCTGATTCTATTTTGTGTGTGGATGGAGCTTAACCCTTAAAGGGGCAAGCATAAATAAATTTGATGGAAAAATGATTCATTGCTATTTTTGGATGTATCTAGACTAAAATGACACAGTTCATGCATTTTTTCAAAAATATGACCTTTATTTTCTAAGTTACACTTTGTATCTCCCGAGATACATTGCCCATTTAGGGTAACATTTTGCAATGTATTCTTTTTTATTATAGTTCATATGACAACTTCTACATTACACCACACCACACCACATTACACTGCACCACACTGCACTACACCACATTACACCACACTACACCACATTACACTACACCACACTACACTACACCACACCACACCACACCACACCACACCACACTCCCAGATAGCAACATTATTTCGGCCCGGATCCGGCCCACATCCGGCACTTGTGAAATACGGATCTGGCCCACATGCAGCGTGGAATGACGGCACTTGTGTGGCCCACTACTGTTTGCCAGATCTGGGCCAGAAGCAGGCCATAGCAATGCCACATGTCAGCCAAGAGCAAAGAAATAAACCAGAACTGGACCTTATCTGAGCCACAAAACCTGTGTATATTAAATATGGAGTCATCTCAGCCTTAATAAGCCTGTTAACAAGCAGAATCACTGAAGGAAAGAAGAGAACAGAAAAAGAGACAAGCAGAAACACAAGAACTACAACTGACTTCAGCCACAGCCTATAAGATGAAATCAACTGAAGAGAAAAGAAGACATTAAATCTGTGAAGATCTCAGCAGAGGAGGATTAAACAACTCCACAAACAGCATTACCAGCTTCACTTATTACTAACCAGACTGACTTTATTTCTGTCAGATGTCTACAGAAGTTCTTATTGAGAATTAACAGAGGTTTAACTCTAATGTGTTTCATTTAAAGTCACCATAAGAGTGATTGGTGTTTCCATTAGTTGGGCTCTTAACTCTTAGCATATCTTAACTTTTAGTCTTTTTTGGCTGCTGTGACAGTGTGTTTGTCAAACACATTTGCAGCAGCAAAGAAAGCTAAAGTGAAATGTGATCAGGTGATGATGGTTTCCTGTTGATGGTTTTATAATCATCATGAAATAGCCTCATTCACTGATGTCTTTGGAATCTAACAATTGTGTTGATCCGTTAATACTTTCACATCACAAACACTGTGTTACTGCAGCATGAGATCCAGCCAGCAATATTATAACAATCAGTTTAAAGCTTTTAACAAACATTAGATCAAAATTTTAGCTTATGCTGACACACACAGATATCAAAAAACAGCGTATGAATCTCAACAATGGTGACAATCACAAATATTTTGATAGATTAATTCAGACCATCACTGAAAAGCTACTAATTCACAACAAAAACAACAGCAAAAAATAAAAGCAAATATTTAGAATCAAACAAAATTATAGGACAATTCAGCAGCATCATTTATTAATGTTGCAATGCATGCTGGGAATTTTGTACTATGCTGGTACCCAGCATGCATTGCAGCAAAGTACTTTTGATTGTCACCATTGTTGAGATTCATACGCTGTTTGTTGATATCTGTGTGTGTCAGCATAAGCTAAAATTTTGATCTAATGTTTGTTAAAAGCTTTAAACTGATTGTTATAATATTGCTGGTTCTCATGCTGCAGTAACACAGGGTTTGTGATGTGAAAATATTAATGTCTCAACACAATTGTTAGATTCCAAAGACATCAGTGAATGAGGTTATTTCATGATGATTATAAAACCATCAACAGGTAACCATCACCACCTGATCTCATTTCACTTTAGCTTTCTTTGCTGCTGCAAATGTGTTTGACAAACACACTGTCACAGCAGCCAAAAAAGACTAAAAGTTAAGATATATTAAGAGTTAAGAGCCTAACTAATGGAAACACCAATCACTCTTATGGTGACTTTAAATGAAACACATTAGAGTTAAACCTCTGTTAATTCTCAATAAGAACTTCTGTAGACATCTGACAGAAATAAAGTCAGTCTGGTTAGTAATAAGTGAAGCTGGTAATGCTGTTTGTGGAGTTGTTTAATCCTCCTCTGCTGAGATCTTCACAGATTTAATGTCTTCTTTTCTCTTCAGTTGATTTCATCTAAGACTGTGTCTGAAGTCAGTTGTAGTTCTTGTGTTTCTGCTCGTCTCTTTTTCTGTTCTCTTCTTTCCTTCAGTGATTCTGCTTGTTAACAGGCTTATTAAGGCTGAGATGACTCCATATTTAATATACACAGGTTTTGTGGCTCAGATAAGGTCCAGTTCTGGTTTATTTCTTTGCTCTTGGCTGACATGTGGCATTGCTATGGCCTGCTTCTGGCCCAGATCTGGCAAACAGTAGTGGGCCACAAAAGTGCCGTCATTCCACGCTGCATGTGGGCCAGATCCGTATTCCACAAGTGCCGGATGTGGGCCGGATCCGGGCCGAAATAATGTTGCTATCTGGGCTGGATATAAGCCTCCCTCTCGATCTCTCTTAAATATTTTTGTTCTCTCTGTTTTGTCATTTAGTAAACTTAAATTTCAACCATATTATTCCTTTTTGAGTCTCTTTAACAAGAACTTAGATTAATGTATGAATTGAATAGTGATTGTGTGACCTATGATGAGGGAACAACCAGTGATACCCTTGGTAGTACCATCAAATGATAGCCTATAGCGATGTCATCAGGATACACATACACCGGTAGGCAGTGGCCCACCTTACCGGGTGACCACGTCGTGGTCCACCAGAATTTATAGTTTACCCACCTCTTTTTTTACCACTACACCACTGCCTGTAATGATGCCTGAATCATAATCATACACTGTTCCTTCATTGGCCAGAGGAGAACTGAGCGACTGAGACTGGTTTCTCACAAGGTTTTTTTCTAATTTCTGTCTCCTGATGGGAGTTTTGGTACTTTTGGATGTCATATCTTTGTTTTTTATTATTATTAAAGCCTTTGGACAAAAAAAAAAGTACCCATCACGTCATTGACCCACATAATCCAGCAAGTTAAACTAATTTAATTTAACATTTAATTTAATATTCAACAATAATAATGATCTGCCTGCATCAACACCATTATATGAGAACTGAACTGAGCTGGACGATGACATCACGGTTTTCTCCAGAGCGGCTATATATATATATATATATATATATATATATATATATATATATATATATATATATATATAAATGAACTAAACTAATAACTTTTTACAACAAAAATTAAACATCACTGAACTTACTTAAGCTGCTGTGATGCTATTTTCTTCTGGAAACACATTTTGTTGCGTTATTTTCCTGTTATCTCTGTAAAGAGATAACAATCTGCTTTGAAACAATCTGTTTTGTAAAAAGCACTATATAAATAAATGTGGCTTGACTTGACGAAGGATCAGAACCGAAACGGACAAGGGAGGAAGAAGAACAGGAACCCGGTCCCTCTGGTCTATCTGAGAAAATGTATGCAAACATTTTGGGGGCTCATGGAGCTCCCCATGTTTTTTTCTCGGTAAGGGCGTTAAAGGGTTAAAGACAATTACGTTATTCACTTTATATTCCAATACATTTTTGTGTGTCCATTTTATTACATGTTTTGTTATAAAAGTGATTGATATTAAGTGCACACAAATACGCTTATACTGTACACAAAATCACAACTTCTTTTGATCAATAATGCAGAGCAAAAACAATATTACTCCTGAATTTCTGAATTCAACAAAGAATCAACTTCTTTTATCTAAAAAAAACCTTATTTCTAACTGTTGACAATGTTAACATCAATTGTTGCTCACACAAAAATCGCTGCAGAAGATGCTTTCCAACAGGTGTTTTACCATTCGTTGTAAAACTGTGGACCTATTTTTCCAAACGCCTCACACCCGTACATTCTTCCGTTGAGAGCTTGAATAGTAGACACTCCAGCCTAGTTGGTGGCGGAGTAATACCGTACCTCATAGCACATCCAATACGAGTTGGACAAAAACTACGATAAAACCTGTTGGAAAGCATCTTTTGCAGCGATTTTTGTGTGAGCATATCAGTGAACACCCCTGACCACTCGGTGAGTTTCACGTCTTTGTAAATGAAAGTTTAATGCGTTTTAGGAAGAATTGTTCCAGTACACCTATGCAGCCATTGTGGAGGTGGGGGGGTGCTACCACAGAAACCAAAAATTCTCGGGCCAGCAGCATGTGTCCAAATTTCAATCTTAACCGTTCTATTTCATCAGAAACGATCTGAAAACGTACTCGGTTACTAACGTAACCTCGGTTCTCTCTAGAAGAGGGAACGAGTACTGCATAATATCTTACGCTATCTTACGGGGAAAATCTCTTTTCTGCGAGATACTGAAGCCAAAAATTATCCTTAATTTTGGAATAATGTAAAACGCATTGCGGCAGCATGCAGACATAGGCGAGACAGCTCGCGTGCCTATTGGCTGCCCTGCGGCAACTGCAGCAGCCTATCGAAAGGCCCCATCGTGACGGCAGCTCCAATGGGGGCGCTTCGCGCCCACTGCGTCACGTCCCGCCGAAACGGGCATGGCCTTGGACTATAAACATAGCTTCGTCAGGCTGGTTTAGCTGGTTTTTCATCGCCGGAGCTAACCAGAGCATGTTGCAGGCACGGCAAAGGTACGCAGTACTCGTTCCCTCTTCTAGAGAGAACCAAGGTTACGTTAGTAACCGAGTACGGTCTCTTACGAGAGGTTCTCTCGTACTGCGTAATATCTTACGCTATGGGGAACACAGTACACAATACCAAAGTCCCAAGGGCAAGTGCCCGGGGCTCATATAATACATGATCATCAGGAACTCACAGAGAGTCCAGGAAGAGGGGCTAGAATAGCATCGTTCCTGTAATAAACAGCATCCCATAAAGAGCAATTATGCTGATAGTGTTCCACACAGCCAGGGCGAGCAAACTCGGCCTGGTCTGATGAATATTGTGGGTCTTACACACTGCCCATAGAGCTGTGTGATCAATCAGCGAGCGCTTGCTCAAGCAGTTTCAGTATTCTGGGCCGAAAGCATCGGGGTAGACAATACCAATTTATTAGACCGAAAGCAGCTTAGCCTGCAAAGCGGGAACCTCTAGGTTATAAAACCTTATAAATGTAGATGGGGAGGCCCAGCCTGCCGCCATACAGATATCTTGCAAGGCAATCCCACTAGACCAAGCCCACGACGAGGCCATGCCTCTTGTGGAGTGCGCTCTGACACCTAATGGGCACTGCAAGCCCTTTGAGGCTTAAGCTAGCGCTATAGCATCAACTATCCATCTGGATAGGCTCTGTTTCGACACGGCTAGTCCCTTAGAACGTCCGTTGAATGAGACAAAGAGCTGCTCTGTCTGTCTGAAGACAGACGAGCGAGACACATAAGCCCTTAATGCCCTGACCGGGCAAAGGAAGCTGGCGTCCTTCTCCTCGTTAGAGACCAGTAGGGCTGACAGAGAAATCACCTGAGACCTGAACGGTGTGTTGAGGGATTTAGGAACGTACCCGTGCCTCGGTTTGAGTATGACTTTCGAGTCATTTGGCCCAAACTCCATACATGTCGCGCTCACTGAGAGCGCTTGTAAGTCCCCTATACACTTTACTGAAGCGAGAGCCAGAAGAAACACTGTCTTGAAAGACAGGTGTTTGATATCTATTGATTGGACCGGCTCGAATGGGGCACCTTTGATGGCCTCCAAGACCGTAGAAAGGTCCCATATGGGAACTGAGGGAGGTCTGGGAGGTTTTAACCTCTTAGCTCCTCTAAGGAAGCGAATGACCAGATCATTCCTTCCAAGTGACTGGCCAAGCGTTGGTTCAGTGAACGCTGCTATAGCCGCCACGTAAACTTTGAGCGTGGATGGGGTTCTGCCCTTATCCAGTAGCTCTTGCAGGAAGGAGAGAATCTCCTTCATCCCACAATTTGGGGGTGATATGCCACGGGCTGTGCACCAGCTAGAGAACACAGACCACTTTGAGGAATAGAGCCGTCTCATAGAGGGGGCCCTAGCCTGCGTGATCATGTTTAACACTCCCTCCGGGAGGTCAGCGGGTACCCGTTGATGGCCCACGCACGCAGGGACCAAAGCTCCGGGCAAGGATGCCAGATCGAGCCCTTGGCTTGAGAGAGGAGGTCCCTTCTCACTGGTATCGGCCATGGGGCAGTGCTTGTCAGCTGCATCAGAACTGGGAACCAAGCCTGGTTCTTCCAGAATGGAGCCACTAGTAGCACTGAGCATCCGTTTTCCCTGATCTGCTCTAATACCTGAGGTAGGAGCGCGACGGGGGGGAAAGCATAGAGCGGGCAGCGGGGCCAGACGTGGGCCAGCGCATCCTTGCTCTTGGAAAAAAATCTTGGACATTGAGCGTTTTCTTGAGACGCAAACAGGTCTACTTCCGCTCTGCCGAATGTCTCCCACAGCAGCTGGACTGTCTGCGGATGTAGAGACCATTCTCCTGCTGGAACATTGTTCCTGTCTGGTCCCACATTCAGGTGGCCAGGCAAGTGCGCTGCTCTCAGCGAGCGCAGATTGTGCTGAGACCAGACCAGGATGCGTTCCGTCAGCCAGTAAAGGTTTCGGGACCTGATACCTCCCTGGCGATTTATATAGGCCACCACTGACATGTTGTCCGAATGGACCAAGACGTGGTGTCCTGCTATCTGGGGACAAAAGCGCTTCAGCGCGTTGTCGACTGCCATCATTTCCAAGCAGTTTATGTGTAGAAGCTTTTCCCGTTCTGACCACTGGCCAAAGAACGGACTGCCCTCGAGCAGCGCTCCCCATCCCGAGGTGCAGGCATCCGTAGACACCACCTTCACACTCGAGGAAGTCCCCAGGCTTACACCTGACTGGTACCAGTCGATCGCTCTCCAGGGTTTCAGAGCTGAGACGCATTTCTGATCGACCTTGAGGCGAAAAAGACCGGAGGCCCACGCTCGGCGCGGCACTCGCGCTTTTAGCCAGAACTGCAGTGGGCGCATGCGAAGCAGACCCAACTGAAGTACTGACGATGCTGAGGCCATGAGACCTAGCATCTTTTGAAACTTTCTGAGCGGGACTATAGCGCCGCAGCGGAAGGTTTCCGTCATGCGCTGAATATCCAGTCTGCGCTGTGGCGATAGCTGAGCTGTCATAGACAGCGAGTCCAATTCTGTGCCCAGAAAAGATATTCTCTGACTGGGAGACAGTGAACTTTTCGCCCAATTGACTTTGAGACCCAGATCCTCGAGATGCTCGAGTAATATGGTCCTGTGTTCTATGAGCTCTGAATGAGACTGAGCTAGAACCAGCCAATCGTCCAAGTAGTTCAAAACTCGCTTTCCCGAAGTTTCAGGGGAGCGAGGGCCGCGTCCATGCACATCGTGAATGTACGGGGTGCTAGGGACAGGCCAAACGATAGGACTGTGTATTGATATGCCTGGCCCTCGAAGGCGAATCTCAAAAATCGCCTGTGACATGACCCTATTTGTATCTGAAAATATGCGTCCTTCAGATCTATTGACACAAACCAGTCCCCTTGACGAATTTGCGAGAGGATTTTCCTGGTCGTGAGCATGCTGAACCGGCGTTTTGAAAGCACTTTGTTCAGCCGTCTTAGATCTAGAATGGGTCTGAGACCCCCGTCTTTTTTCGGTACCAGAAAATATCTGCTGTACAGACCCCCTTCGCTCTGAGCTTGAGATAAAGGCTCTATGGCCCCTTTGCTCAACAGTTTCGCAAATTCGGCTCAAAGTAGATGTGCTACTTCCTTTTCCACAGTGAACTGTAGCGAATAGCCTCTTTCTATAATGTTCAGCACCCATTCTGATACCCCGGGAAGCTTTGCCCACGCATTTGCATGAATAGCTAGGGGTTGAATGAGTTCTGGGCTCTGGCCGTGACCTAGTGGCGGCCAGGGAGCTTTGGTATGCTGTAACATAGACGCCGTGCTTGCAGCGTTCGAGGCGGGGGGCGCGCTGATTACAGCGGGCAGCCTGCCCACACTCGACTCTCTTAGAGAGTCTTAGAGAGCTGAGAGAGAGCGAGCGGGGGGGGAGCCCCGTGGGGCTTGTCATGTCTGTGAGTGAATGTGGGCGCAGAACAGTGGGTACATTTACTACAGTAAAAACACCGTCGGCCTGAGCTGACTGTATGTGTGTTGGTTTCGTTTTTACAGAAACCGAGAGACATGCAGTGTGTAGTGTTTGTGGGCACTGGGTCGTGGGCACATTCACTACATTTAATACGCAATCGACCTGAGTCGATTTTATGTGCGCGAGCCTTGTGGGACGGGCTGTGTCTGTGTGTAGGAATGAGCACTGACGAAGCTATGTTTATAGCCCAAGGCCACGCCCGTTTTGGCGGGACGTGACGCAGTGGGCGCGAAGCGCCCCCATTGGAGCTGCCGTCACGATGGGGCCTTTCGATAGGCTGCTGCAGTTGCCGCAGGGCAGCCAATAGGCGCGCGAGCTGTCTCGCCTATGTCTGCATGCTGCCGCAATGCGTTTTACATTATTCCAAAATTAAGGATAATTTTTGACTTCAGTATCTCGCGGAAAAGAGATTTTCCCCGTAAGATAGCGTAAGATATTACGCAGTACGAGAGAACCTCTCGTAAGAGAACAGGGCTTTAAAGGAACACTCCACCGTTTTTTGAAATAGGGCTTATTCATCGTCTTTCCTACATTAAGATAGGTGGGCAAACACATTTTTGTCTCAGTGCATGCATTGTTTTAGTTTGGAAGCGCCACCGCTAGCTTAGCTTAGCATAATGAATGGAATCCTTTGTTGCCAGCAAGCATGTCGTGAGTAAAAGTGATAAAAAAAAAAATAAATAAAAAAAAATAATTACTTCTTGTGGCCTGCGTATTCACAACGAGTACAAATAGCAATGCAGATTAAGACTAGGCGATTTCCTAGGCAGATACTGACTTGGGACTATATTGGGGTGAAGCACATGCGAAGCACTGCTACTTGGGCGCAGAGATATCACACTCACCACCAGTTCGTGTTGACTCTCATCCTCACATCCTCAGGCTGTTGAACGATCGCAACCTCCTCCTCCTGTCATTCTATTTCCAAAGCACGCAGCTCCTCTTCTGAAAACTCTGGTTCATAGAGGTATGGTTCTGGCTCTTGACTGTCTGAGAAGTCACCCTCCTCGTCTCTCACAAAATCCGCCATGTTCATCGCCATTCACTATGTCTGTAGGAAAAATAGCCGGCTACTATTCACACTGGTATGTTGACGGAAGTTGGGGGATTTCAGGTGTTGTGTGATATGCGCCCAAGTGGCAGTGCTTCGCCTGTGCTTCCCCCAATATAGTCCCAAGTCAGTATCTGCCTAGGAAATCGCCTAGTCTTAATCTGCATTGCTATTTGTACTCGCTGTGAATACGCAGGCCACAAGAAGTAATTCGTATTTTTTATTTTTTATTTTTTTATCACTTTTACTCATGACATGCTAGCTGACAACAAAGGATTCCATTCATTATGCTAAGCTAAGCTATCGGCGGCGCTGCCAAACTAAAACAATGCATGCACTGAGACAAAAATGCGTTTGCCCACCTATCTTAATGTAGGAAAGACGGTGAATATGCCCTATTTCAAAAAACGGTGGAGTGTTCCTTTAAGTGTAAAATACCGAACTTGTCCTTTAAGTGATTAATTAAAGTCCCTGTAAAGTCAAAATTAAGTATGTGTTCTGAGTTTGTCACACCACAGAAAAATGTGTTATTAGCCACCCAGACAAATTTGAATGATAAAAAAAGCCGGCAAGTACATAAAATAAGCTATCAAAATCTTGAAAAAATGAGCAGTGGTCTCTGCTCTCAAACGCTGGGGGCGTGTCCGCTGGCTGCGCTGAAACCACGCCCACTCGCGGGAAAGCTGCCGTTGCCACACTCAACTGTCACCGCTACAGCCGGAATGGATGCTTCTAGGTTTTACAAAGCTATACATGTTCGAGCCTGGACTACCTACTATAATTATAACATAAGCACACAAGGCAACTTACACTCATTGGTGGGCACGCACTGCCGACGATGGCACCAGCTGTCGGCGCGACGGGAGGATGAAGGCCGAGGCGGGAGATAGTCAGTTCGGCCCCATTCACCAGTAACAGCGGATTATCAGTGAATCCCAGTTGTCTCCGACGAAAGTTTATAAAACTATCCCGTGTAAAATGATCACTACAGAGGCGGGTTTTGGCGGTGATCCTCAGCTCTCCATCAAGGTGGCTCTTCACAAAATTAATCCACCTCTTCTTGATGTGATCGTTTTTCGGAAATTTAAATAAGGACACCGATCTGTTTTGTACGTGATCGCATCCAGGTAGTACGCATTTCCGTGACGAAGGCATAGCTAGCTAGCAAACTGTAGGCTGTATTAACTAATAGTACAGACAGTAACTCGCGATCGGCAAACTGATGTGAATGAATGTGCTATATTGTTAGGGGAGGGCCAGCGTCAGGGGCTCCAGTGCGTCATCAAGTAGGGGCGTGTCCAGGAGCTCAGGGGCTCCAGTGCGTCATCGAGCCCCCGTTTTAGCCCCGCCCAAAAAATCCGGAACACAGCAATGGTGAAAAACTGTTTAACGGTCTAACTCCACAATTCAGTACTTCACAGTTCACAGTCTTTGTAATATGTTTTAGCAATACATTTCTAACATTTATAATGTGTTTAGAATTTATTTTTAGAATTGCCTTTACAGGGACTTTAAGTGATGATTGGGCATTAATGATGAACACCTGCTGTCAACAAACAGAATCACTGAATGAAAGAGATTCAATAAGAACAGAGAAAAAGAGAAACACAAGAACTACAACTGACTTCCAGCCACAGCCTTGGATGAAATCAACTGAAGACAAAGGAAGACATTAAATCTCTGAAGATCTCAGCAGAGGAGGATTAAGTGTTCATCCCTTTACATTCAGTCAAAAATAATGTTGCTAGTACGTATAAAATAAAATAATTGAAAACTTTGATTAATTCAATTAGTTTAACAAAATGTCCATTTGTTTAAATTCTAGTCTTCTTATATGAACTTTAATTGTGTGGAAAAGCTTTCCTCAACTGAATAAACCCAATTTAAAACAGTTACTCTGAGGGCCTTATAGAGGACACAAATGTCTATGTCAAAAACTGCCATGAAAGTTTGAAGCTTGTGAGTACAGACTTAAGTCTGTTCTCATTTTAAAGAAAGACCCTGGATAGAATATTTTTGAAGATATTTTATATTATATATATAAAAAAATGGGGGAAAAAAGTTATAGAGGTTTAAGTTACGAAAATAACTTCTGAATATTATTTTACATAAAATATATATTTTATGAAACATGTTGACCTCTAAAGCTCCTAGAAAAAAAGATTTTGTTTGGGCGCAATACCAGATTTTCCCCATTAGATGCCAGCAAAGCTCCACTGGTTGACACAGATTTGCAGTAGTTGTTCGCTCTCAAATATTACACACACACACACACACACACACACACACACACACAATTCTTTTTATTACACACATACAAACCACACTCTGACATCCATACCAACACACCCATACAATTATAGCTGCATAATCTATCCAATTTGCCCATGTAAATTACTCAATTTACTATGCAGAAGCAGAATAAAGCAAGTATTTACTTTATAGGCCTAACCTGAGAAATTGGCACCATCTAGTAAAAAATAGTAAAACATTTAATGAAAGAATGAAAGCTTTTTAACAAAGAACAAAAATTGCATTATTTTGTAGTCAAATAGCCCTGGGATTAAATTTGGGTTTCAATGGGGACATTTCTGTCCTTAAGAAGCTGAGTGGAACTACTTTGTGTACCTAGTGTAAAATTGATTTACAGTTTTTGCCCGTTGCTTGAACACTATAGACCCATGCTTAGACTAAAGTAACACAACTTGAAGCTTTTGTTACCATACCTCAAACACATGTACCCATATCTTAAACAAAAGCGCTGCTTTGCACTCTAGTTGCGCGTCCCTGGGTAGCGCAGGGGAAATATCACATTGTGTGCCGCCATAAGCCTTCGAGGGCTTCTGCATCATTATGCAAAACTAGGTCCATACAATAGCCAACATATACTCACATTTCTAGATGCTCTCCATAATATAGTTGTACAGAACAGACCAGATCAGCCCAGGTTTGTAGTGGTATGGGATAATGTCAGTTTCCATCGGGCTGCTCTGGTCCAGGCCTGGTTCACCAACCATGATCAATTTGAAGTGGTATACTTGCCCCCTTACTCACCATTTTTAAAACCTATAGAGGAATTCTTTTAGGCTTGGAGATGGCGTGTATATGACCTCCAACCACATGCCCGCATGCCTCTTCTGCAGGCAATGGAACAGGCCTGCGGCGACATTCAGGTGACAGCAATCCATGGATGGTTTCGACATGCAAGGGGATATTTTCCCCGGTGCCTAGCGGGAGAAGACATTGCTTGCGATGTCGATGAGGTCCTGTGGCCAGACCCCAACAGACGGCGGGATCCATGAGCCAACGTATGCACAATTGCCATGATTTTCTGTGTTTACAGTATAGTGTTTTTTCTATTATTATAATTTTTTTTTTTGCTTTATCTGAATTCATGTTACTGCAATGTACAGTGCTGCAATGTACAATATTGAGTAGGCTTATTTGCTTTTTTGGTTGTTTGAAAATGTGCCTCCTGAAAATATGCCTTCTGAATAAACAGTGAAAATCAAAGACTGCAGTGTTTAATATAAAGTAGACTAGTGTGTTCCCCCTGATCTGAAAGTATGCATATGATGCAAGTATGTGTCATTTTGTCATCAGAGTTACATTTTGACAAAGGAATGTTAGGTTTTGATAGCAGAGTTTCAATTTGACACAGATGTGAATGGTATATTTCCCAGTGTTGTGTCATGTTTACTTGTGTGTAGAGTTTTGGCACAAGAGCGAAGTTTTGTAAAATGTGTTCAAGCAATGGGCAAAAACTGTAATAAAGGAAATTGGGGTGAAATAGTTTTGACTAATAAAATACAAACCCAGTTATGAGCCAAAATGCAGTTGGCATTAAAAATGATCAAAAAACAAAACTGATGAGGGCTACTTGTGGGCTGTGTGTGACTCATCTTAAGCAGAGAGAGACTCAGAGTTTGTCCTGCATGAAACCACAGGTCTTCTTCACAAGGGTCGCATTATCAGATGAGATGAACGAAGAGAGCGGGAAGATTTGTTCTTCTTTCCTTCAAATAAGGGCAGAAGTTGATATATCAACTATTATGATTGAAAATATTCCTGAGCATGTCCTGGATTGTGTTTACCCTGTCCGTTTGTTAATTTTATTATCAAGGTAAATAAAGCCAGTGAATGTGCCTCATGCGTCCCTCCTGTATCTTCACCTGATACAATGATGACAATAAAGTACTTTAAATTGAGAAAAAAATGAAGTACGGAGAAAAGTCATGCAGCTCACCTTACTGTCTGCACGCATAATAATAATTTCAGCCGTTATTTCATTAATGATAATTGTTGGGCAGCATGACTGTGCTGCTATGGCTTTCACAGTGTTTTTTTTTTCTTTTTTTCTACAGTGTATTTTAAAGGTGTTGTGTGTGATTTTTAGTTGCATTGTGGTGAGGTTACGAATTGCAACCAACAAAAGTTAGTCTGCGTTTCTTTTTCTGTTTCCTTCAGTGATTCTGCTTGTTAACAGGCTTATTAAGGCTGAAATGACTCCATATTTAATATACACAGACTTTGCGGCTCAGATAAGGTCCAGTTCTGGTTTATTTCTTTGCTCTTGGCTGACATGTGGCATTGCTATGGCCTGCTTGTGGCCCAGATCCGGTCCGCCCAAGTGCCGTCATTCCACGCTGCATGTGGGCCAGATCAACATTCCCCATGTGCCAGATGTGGGCCGGATCTGGGCCGAAACAATGTTGCTATCTGGGCTGGGTTTTAGGCCCTATAAAAGTGTTTTGGCTTTAAGCGGTGTTCATCAACATAGTAAGTAACGCTCCATGGCTAACATCAATGCCTGATTGGATTGGTTTGGTTTTGTCAACTCAAACTAATACCATAGCCCTGAGTTTGATCAACTACCATCATGGTACAAGCCCCAGGTTTATACTTTCATCTCATACATTAACATTCTGTTTCAGTTTTTTAGCATGCTATACATCAATACAGGCTACAATATTCTTTTTTTTTTAATGTACTTGTTCTAGTCTTGTTACACAAACTTTAATTGACACTGACTGGAAGAATTTGTGCTTGTGTGTGTGTGAAACCACAAACACTCCAGGCCTTCAGAGGTGTTGCACTAGATGAGCTGAACACTTTCCTACAGCCAAATATGAGCTGGCTGCATCAACATCACACTTCAGCTATACCTGAGAATTAATATTTGCTTCATCGTAACACATTTGAATTTCAATAAGGATGTTCTGAACATATGCCTTTTGTCTACTTAATATTAAGGTCTGAATGGAACCCATTTAGGCTACCCATGAGCATTAATACATAGAGGCAGGAAGAAGTACTTTAGAAACCAGCCTTTATTCATTTTTAAGAGATTGGGTTTGGGGCTGGGTCCGTGGGACTGTTTCTGGGGGACGAGTCTGAGGGAAGAACAGGAGACAATGGTAAGGAGAATGCAGAAGACAAAAGGTAAGTAAAATAAAAAGTGAATCCCCAGAAACAGTCCCACGGACCCAGCCCCAAACCCCATCTCTGCAATAATAATTAATAAAGGCTGGTTTAAAGTCCTTCTTCCTGCCTCTATGTATTAATGTTCATGGGTAGCCGTAATGGGTTCCATTCAGACCTTAACATTAAGTATTTTACTGTTATATGTCAACAAGATTCAACAAGACATTTTCACCTGGCTATACCCAATGTTTAGATCTGTTGTGGTATTTATGCAAATTAGCACATACGTAATTAGATTATGCACCGTTTGTCCATGTTAACAAACAATTTAAAAAAACTTGTAATACAATTTTTATTTGTCTTGATGTAAGTAATCAACTCAGTAATTTTCATGGTGCTATCTAAAGGTTAAAATTTTTACCCTATTCAAGTAAGAAAAAGAATGAATAGGCTTTATTTGGGTCTTTTTGAAAACTTTCCCCTAATGGGATTCTTCGGGACTTTTTTTTCCTTACTCAGGACATATTGAGGATACAAAATCAGTTGAGTTTGCTTCTGTTGCAATTTGTTCAAGGTTGACCCCCATTTTGGCTTAAAATGACTGGACTATTGTTTAAGTGTGGGTTTTAAACAATATTTTCACGTATATGCTTTGATTTATTTTCAGGTTTGTGATCTGGATAATGCCATCTGCAATCTGCAACGATGGAGTGTGTTGGAGCCTTTTCATTGCCGTCGTTATGAATAATAGTGATAACATCAAGTAACGTTATGGTTAACTTCACCTAAATTAGCCGAAGTAAACTTATTAATAACTTTGGTATGTTCTGTCTCCTCTTTCACAACTTTTTGACAGATGTACAACGTAAATACTGAGTAAAACTAAGTTAAAGGGATAGTACACCTTAAACAGAAAATTATGCATGTCATAATTTACTCGCCCACAATGTGTTCTAATCCTGCATAAAGTTCTTTCGTCTGAACATAAAAGAAGATATTTTGAAGAATGTTGGTAAATAGTTGCTGGTCCCCATGGACTTCTATAATAGAAAAAATATTTTAGATGTCAATGGGGACCAGTAACTGTTTGGTTGCTCATGTTCTATAAAATATCTTCTTTTGTATACAGCACATTAAATAATTTAATAGAAGTTATGAACAAGTTGAGGGTGAGTAAATGGTGACAGAGTTTACAATTTTGAGTAAACTAACCCTTTATCCAACACCATTGTTAATTTCATCTTTTGTTTCATTTTCAAGTTTGTGGTCTGAATTATGTCGTCTGCAATGTCGGAGGTGTATTTTGGAGTCTTTTTTTGTGATTGCCTTCGTAACGGTGATAACATCTACAGGTGAGTAAGATGACATCAACTAAATGAGGAGGAAAGGGTTAGCAATATACCATTATCAAAATAGCAAAGTTTTGCTAACTAATATTTTTTATGTTGTTTAATTGATTAAACTATAAACACCATACAACATCATATCTTACCTCATCTTCACCCCACATGTTATTGTTGTTAGTAATAAGTTCTGTTATTGTATTTTAGTTTTTTCTGTAAACTATAACACTAAAAGTCTGTGACTTTGTCTGTTTCAGGAGAGTCTGTTCTCCAAGCAAAAACATTGATGCTGACAATGAAGAGCAGAATCATCATCCAGTTACAACAGCTAACAGACGACTCTTCAGCATTGGCTGTCTATTTTGTCGAATGCAGAATTAGGTAAACCAAAATATATACCGTATTTTCCGCACTATAAGGCGCACTTAAAAGCCTTTAATTTTTTCAAAAAACGACAGTGCGCCTTATAATCCGGAGCGCCTTATATATGGATCTGGCGCCTTATGTTAATGTCTGTAAAACAACCGCTGACTTAACCCTTGTTTATACTTTCGCCTGGCACCGGAGCGCGAGCCTACGCTGACTGCGCGCGCGACTCCTCAAACAGACGAGCCATTTATACTTGACGCAACTGTTTTGTTTTAGACTGAACACCAGACCATAGACGCGCAAACTGGGTGCCGGTGTGATGATGAGATGTACTAATATCCGTCTGCTCGCGCAGATTCGGGTCAAAGTCGTGCATCTTCGGATGCGGAGGCGCGCGCGCTGTTAAGCCGAATCTGCCCGAGCAGACGGATATTAGTTTTTTATTACCTTCGCGCCATAGCTTCGCGCTCATGCGGACGCGTCGAGTATAAACAAGGTTTTACAGCTCAGCCACTTGTTTTTTCATATTTTTTTGCAAGTGGTAGATCTTGGTTTATATTTGGACTTTGGATGTGATCTTATGAAAAGGTTGGTGACCACTGCATAACGCAAACCCAGTCAAACGTTTGACTGCAGTATCTTCTATTCTATGCGCCTAATAATCCGGTGCGCCCTATATATGAAAACAGTTCTAAAATAGGCCATTCATTGAATGTGCGCCTTATAATCCGGTGCGCTTTATAGTGCGGAAAATACGGTATATAGATTTTTTTACATTACATTACATTTACATGCATGCATCTGGAAGACACTTTTATCCAAAGCAACTTACATTGTATTTAAGTTTAATTTAAGTTATCCATTCCCTGGAAATCTAAGCTACAGGAATGTCTTGAAAAATAATGAAGCTTTAATATTTTAATGTAATGGATTATGAGGTAATGCCATCCCTGTAGGTTAGGGGTGGAAATTGGCAAAAAATTGATAATTCGATAGTATTGCGATATTTGGGCCACAATTCAATATTATTGCGATTCTTAACATATTGCGATATAGCAAGTACTGAACAGAATCGATTTTTTCCCCCACCACTACTGTAGGTGGATTCAGAATCAGATACAGTGCTTTTATTAACGTCAAAGTACATGCAGCATCAAGTTTGAGAGTTAGGGAAAATTCTGCTAACACCGGTCTGAAAAAATAATATATTTTTCCCTGCTTGTGTTTGCAGGTTCATTCTGAGAATCAACCCTGATGGCACCAAACACTAAAGGCACAGATCAGATGGAAATCTGAAAAGGTCCAAAGAAAAGCCTCAGCCTGAAACCCTCAGTGTTTCTCATCAGAGAGCTTGTCAACTTTGACTGGCAAAATTACTGAAATGTAACAACACAAACTGACTTTGACTGTATTTTATTGTTTTAAGGCCTGTTTTGCTTCTCAGTGTGTGTACGTTTTTGCCATGCTACAGATACAAATGGTCACCAGGAGATTAATTCTATGGACTTTGGAGATGTTGCCTTTTTTTTCTTCAGCTACTGGCTCCTAAAGGTCAAGATTTGTAATTTGTACTTCTAAAACAAAATGTTCAACGATTAAAAATAATATTATAAGGACAAATGTTTGTGAGTTATTGTGATTTTTGGGGGGTGGGGTAAACATACATTTAAAAAAATAAAATTTAAATGATGAAAATTTAAATGAACTCAATACTAACACTGTAAATGAAAATACGGTAATAATACTGTAAATGCAAGTACAGTAAATTATACAGTATACTGTAAGTGAAAATACAGTAATAATACTGTAAACATTTTACAGTAAATTACTGGCATCCAGCTGCCAGTAAGTTACTGTAAAATTTACAGCAACCTCTTTACAGTGTTGTCAATAAACAGCCACTATTATGATTGGCTACAATTGTCATTGTAAAGGAAACAGTATCAACGCCCACTCGCTATTGCAATGTAAGTGTTTTAAAAAACATTATCCTTATAAAACCATCTTTTACAGACAAATTATATGGTTTGTGATGCAGCTGCTGTCAGATTTAATACAGTTGTTGCTTCATCTGTCAACAAAAGGTTCTTTACAGACTCTCCATTACACTGTGCCTAGCTGACTAAAGCTACCTTTCCACAGAAATTACCTGGAACAAATTGTCCCAGGAACTTTTTTCCCCCCAGACCTGTTGCTGACTGCGTTTCCATCAAGGTCTAAAGTACCGTGAAGATTAGGCAAATTAGTCCGGTGACGTAGGACTGCGCGCTACTTTACAGTTCCCCTGGATTTCATCTTCTGAATTTAAGCTTAATAAAGCCTGAACTTCGTCGTCGTTGGTCGTATTTTTTAAACTCCATTGTCGAATCGAATAGCAAACGACTGTTACTGCACGCACCGCAACAGATGGTGGTTAAAATAAAATGCTGCATGGAGTCAACCAATCAAAATGCGACATGAACTCAACCAATCAACATGCAGTGCCCAAGTCCCACCCCTGAAAGTTCCTGAACTTTGAAAAAGTACTACCTCGCAAGCAGAGACTTTTGGAGGAAGACATTTTTACAGAGAACTTTATATAGACTCTGGTTCCTGCAGTGGAAACACACCGAGTCCCACCCGAAAGTATCTAGTTCCTGGGGAAAGTTCCTGCAGTGGAAACGCGGCTTAAATAAAATGCCATGAACAAACATTTAATCCTCCGACATGATTCGGGACAGCATTAAAATAAACCATCCACTTGTTTCTGATGTTGGGATCCTTTTAAGTCTTTATTTAAGTCTTTTTTTTTTTTTTGCTTTTGACGCGACATCCAGTGTAGGCAAACGTCAACCGTTAAGCATCTGAACTCCAGTGGGCGAGGCCTGTGATGCGATGATGTTAAACTATTCGTTGATGTCTTGCTCTGGAGGCAGTCATATGCAAATATATTTGCCCGTGTGACGTCACAGATCCCGCATTATCAAAACGAGTCGTTTTTGGATCTTGATTAATTAAATGCTTTAATGGTACAAATACCGCTTATATGTCAAAAGATCAAGGCGAATTTATTTATCATGTCATGACCCCTTTAAATGTTTCCAAACATGCTTACATTTTTAATAGACTTTTTCTGTTTCCTTTTTTTACATTACTTTTATCCCTCGCCATAGCAAAAAACGTTTGAGATATATGGATAAGTTCTATGTAGAAGACTTCTTTAATTCTGCTTTCAATACAACATTTGTTGCTATATACCTTTAAGTGCACTTCTGAATATTCATCCATCAACAGGTCAAAAAGTTTAAATTGTTGTTTTATATTGCTGTAGTTTAAAGTCATTATTCATTCC
Organism: Vimba vimba; assembly: GCA_022828995.1. Lineage (NCBI taxonomy): Eukaryota > Metazoa > Chordata > Actinopteri > Cypriniformes > Leuciscidae > Vimba > Vimba vimba. Next base: position 20,555,823 of record CM040817.1, on the reverse strand, counting down.
TTACAGATAACACATTAAGAAACACACATCTGCATATTCAAACTGAATCACATAACTTTTTTTTACTTTAACTCTGACAAAGCTTCAACACCGTTCTCACAAAACCCCCATTGTAAGAGTCATTTCCACAGTGAACAGAGAAAAACCCCACAAAAGTTTGGTTATCACACTATCAAAACCTACTGGAGGTGTCGTGTCTTTTCTTCTTAGCATGCATTTATGACGACTGACAACTTGAATTAAAATAAAACTGTTTGCTGAAGTTTTGAGCAGTATTAAACAGGGATTCACTTATTTCTGCAGCACACATATTGAATCACATTCTTAGTTCTCTGCCCTGTTCCTCACAGCTCTAACTCTCTCCAAAGCATTATGGGAAGTGCATTTTTAAAGCTGACCAGCCTAATATCAAGGCAGTTTACCCTGTTTCTGTTATTATTCAGCACTATTATGAATGTAACCGTGCTACACTCTAAACGTGAACTAACACTGTGCTAGGTTCGAAAGGAGCTAAGTGATATAAACTGTACCCATAAAAGGAAGTATCAGACCAGGTAAGTAGTAACCAGTAACTTTTACTCACATTAAGTTGCAAATAACAGTTGAAACACAATTGCATAACATGTATATGAAAAATAAAAAATGGGCCCTTTAAAACAAATGAGTCTCTGGTTTTGTCCTTTTGTAGTCGTTAAAGTCTGTTTTGTGATCACTTTCTGTATCAGTCAATCCTGTCAATAGTTCGGTGTCAAAAGTGTGTGTCACCAGTTCTGTGACAGTTTCTCCTTTTAAAAGGAAGTTTGCACTTGGATGAAAGAGTGGGTACCAGCTCAGGTGACTGATACTTTCCTACCACCAGGGGAAACGTTCGATGAGTTGGTCTGCGTCTCTTCACGATCACACTGGGAGGCTCGCCATCGATAGAAAAGGATCTTCCAAGTAGTTTCACTCTGTCCATAAGACCTGACCTGTTTTTTTTCAAACAGGAAATTTAAAATAATGTTCTATATATGTTGTACAACAGTCATACTAAAGCATAACAACCATGTAACATTAAGCATCACATGCTGCATAATACTAAATGATCACATGTTCAGGCCTATTTATCACACTTTAGTTCAAACTTAAAATCTCAACTCATTATCTAGAATATAACATGCACAACCTTATACTTACCCAGCTAACACAGTACGTTGTGACGACGTCGTCAGTTAGTCGTCATTTGGTCAGCGTGACATTACTTTATGACAACGTTGTGAGGACGTCGTGGTAAAGTTCCATTTTTTAGAATCTTGGCTAACGTTCCAGAAACGTTGTGGGCACGTCCTCAAAAGACGTCGCTAGTTTATCCCATGGAGAACGTTGTAGAGACGTGGTCAACTGGTCACCAGATAACTTAATAAAATCTTTGATGAATTAAGTAAATGTTCCATATAATATCCAAATGGCATAGTATCACTAGGATAATATTTGTAATGCATTTTTTTATATAATTGAAATTATCTGGAAAGTTATCTGGAGACCAGTGGGCCACGTCTCTACAACGTTCTCCATGGGATAAACCAGCGACGTCTTTTGAGGACGTGCCCACCACGTTTCTGGAACGTTAGCCAAGATACTAAAAAATGGAACTTTACCACGACGTCCTCACAACGTTGTCATAACGTTGTATATAATTGTTATTATTGCTATTATTATTATTATTATTATTAAGGATTTTTGCCATATGCAATTCATAGGCTACGTGTACATTATTCTTCTATTGACTGTTTTCAATCTATCAGATATCACCCAAATCCTCTTTTTTTCTTCATCTTGCTCCTGGTACCCGTGTCAGGGAGCCTCTAACTCAACCTGTTCCACAATATTGAGTGAAGATATTGCTGGAATATCCTTGAAATCTTGTTTGTTTGGAGTGAGGTCTGGAGTAGGCCGGAGCTCTGGAGTAGGCTGAAGCCCTTGAGCTACCCAGGACTTTCTTGGTTTTACACCCAGGGCCCAGGTGGACGCACAGGGTAAGAAACAACATGCCTCCCAGACAACCAAAGGCTATACCACCAGAGGATGAGTCACTGGTGACCATGAGCCTCTTCACTCAGACGCTTGAGCAGCAAAAAGATTTTTATAAAGACATGTTACAACAACAACAGGACAACTTTAAATCTTTTGTGCAGCTCATAATTGATGGCACCAACAAACGCTTAGATGATGTATTTAAGGATGTTCAAGGAATCAAAATCAGCCTGGAATTTACTCAAGACAAAGTTGACAAAATGGCTAAAGCACAAGAGGAAATGATTAAGTTGAAGAAGCTTGAAACGGAAATACTTAAATCAAAGGAGGAGCTGGACAAGATGGCTACAAAGCTGGATTTTATTGATAACCAGTCACGAAGAAGCAACCTTATAGTGGATGGCATTCCTGAGGAAAGAGGAGAGAGCTGGGATGTATCTGAGAAGAAAATCAAGGATATGTTGGTCAGCAAAATGGGTCTAAATGACAACAATATTGAAATTGAACGGGCCCACAGGATTGGCCAGCATCAGGAGGGTGGAAGATCCAGACAGATAATCGTCAAACTCCTGCGATTCAAGGACAAGCAGACCATTTTATCCTCTGCAAAGAAATTAAAAGGCACACGCATCTACATAAATGAGGACTTCTCTGAGGCTGTAATGAAGAAAAGAAAAGAACTGCTACCCAAGCTGCGAGCTGCCCGGGAAAGAGGAGAAATAGCCACTCTGAAATATGATAAACTGGTCATAAAATCCAAGAGTGGAGGAGCCTAGTTAGAAGTATGTAAACATTTATTTTGTTTTGTTTATTTGTATTTTTGTGTGTTTTTACTTGTAATTTAGATCATGGCTATTGACTTGTGTCATTCAGCTTTTCCAATTAAGGGTATCACAATAGCGCACTTGAATATCTGCAGTTTGAGATACAAAACTAATGACATATATCAGATTTTGCAGTCCAATAGTATTGAAATCCTAGCTTTGTCTGAAACACACTTAGATTCCAGCTTCACGGATGCTGATGTGAAGATAGACGGCTATAGATTATTTAGGAGGGACAGAAATAGACATGGTGGTGGTGTTGCATTCTATGTTAAGGATAACATCCCAGTTAATGTTCGAAAGGACTTCATATGGCAGAATATTGAAGCATTATGGGTACAAATTCATATACCACACATAAAGCCTATCTTAGTTGGGTGTGTATACAGACCTCCCAGTGCCAATACTCAATATTTGGATAACATATGTGAAATGTTTGATGCTGTTTGTGATCAAAACAGAGAGATATTTATTTTAGGTGATCTTAACATTGACTGGCTGTCACCAAACTGTCCAAAGTATAAGAAGCTTAAATCTACAGCTACAATATGTGGCCTAAAACAAATTATAACTCAACCCACTAGGGTTGCTACCAGTACATTGGTGTTATCTGCAACATGTATAGATCATATATTTACAAACGCTTTTGAACAATGCTCCAAAGCAGTCTCTGTGCCCACTGGTTGTAGTGACCATAATATCATAGGAGTCACAAGGAAAACTAAATTGCCTAAAGGTGGCTGTAAAATAATTCATAAAAGAACTTATAGATATTTCAACCAAGAGCAGTATGTGGGTGAAATTCAAGGTGTGGACTGGTCAGAAGTGTGTGAAGATTGTGACCCTGACTCAGCCCTTAATAAGTTTATGGACATACTAATGAAAATAGTTGACAAGCATGCTCCTCTCAGAAAAAGAGCTGTGAGAAATAAAAGTGCCCCTTGGTTGGACAAAAATCTTAAAAATTTAATGCTGTCTAGAGATAACGCTAAAACAAAAGCTAATATTTCTTGTGAACTATCTGATCAAAAACAATACCGAACTCTTAGAAATAAAGTAGTCAAAATGAATAGAAAGAAGAAAAAAGAGTACTTCCAGGAAAAGATTAATGAAGCAAAAAATGATGGTAAAAAACTATGGAACACTTTAAATCAAATAATGGGCAGGAGTAAGCACTCAGCTGCTTCATATGTTGAAAATGATGGAGTGTTCATTACAGATCCAGAGGGAATTGCTAATTATTTCAACAATTATTTTATTAGTAAGGTAGAGAAATTTCGATCTGGTATGTGTCCAAATATCTCAGCATCTTATGATGCAATATTAAGTAAGATAATGAGTGAGAAGAACCATTCTGTCACTTTCTCATTCAGTCAAGTTGACAGAGGTTCTGTTGGAAAAATTCTTGCAGCTCTTCCTGATGGAAAGGCATCAGGCATGGACAACTTGGACTCCAGGCTTATCAGGGTGGCAGCTGAAGCGCTGTCCTTTCCCATTGCTCATTTGGTCAATTTAAGTTTGTTGCAGGGCATATTTCCAGAGAAATGGAAGGAGGCTAAAATCATACCACTGTCTAAAAATAAAAGAGCCACATTTACAGGACAGAATAGCCGACCTATAAGTCTATTACCTTTACTCAGCAAAGTCATGGAAAAGATTGCTTTTGAACAAGTTTATAAATATTTTTTTTCTAATAGGCTGATCACTAAGTACCAGCATGCATATCGAGAGGGTCACTCCACATGTACTGCTTTAACTCATATGACCGACAACTGGTTAGAAGAAATCGATGCAAACAGATTAGTAGGAGCAGTGATGTTGGACTTCAGTGCAGCGTTTGACCTGATAGATCACAAAATACTGCTTCAAAAATTAGAATGCTATGGTTTTACACCTTCGTCTCTGTCATGGATGGGGAGTTACCTATCCAATAGGAAGCAGCGGGTGTTCTTTAATGGTCAATATTCATCTACTAAGACAGTACATTGTGGTGTGCCCCAGGGTAGCTGCCTTGGGCCTTTGCTATACTCGATCTTTACAAATGATTTACCTTTTATTGTGAAACATTCAACTGTTGTCATGTATGCAGATGATTCCACACTGTACTGTTCTGCAAAAACTCCTCATGATGTTTCAAATCTATTAAATCATGACTTGCAGAATATAAGCAAGTGGGTAAAAGATAACAAATTAGTTTTAAATGTAGACAAATCAACATCTATGATATTCTGGAAAAGATCAAAACTAACTACCCAGCCCTCTCTGAACTTGTCAGTCAATGGGCTGCAGCTAAGACAAGTGATGCAAGCCAGGTTACTGGGCGTCACCTTGGATTCTTACTTGTCTTGGTCAGCTCATATTGATGGAATGATAGCTAAAATGGGGAATGGTATTGGAATGTCCAGAAAATGTATGTCATATATTCCTATGTCCATTGCTAGACAGGTTGTCCAGTCTCTTGTTCTGTGCCATTTAGAAAACTGTCCAATTATATGGTCGTCTGCATCACAAAAAGACCTTCGTAAGCTTCAAGTGGCACAAAATAGGGCAGCGAGGACTGTCCTCCAGTGCTCTCTTAAGACTAACGTGGCCCTGATGCATACACGCCTTTCTTGGCTTACAGTTGACGACAAAATCAAACTACGATTAACTTCAATATTGTGGAATGCAGTATTTATGAAACAGCCACAGTTTCTTTCTGAGCAGCTTGTTTTTGTAGGAAGTGGACACCTATATGCCACCAGGCAGGCACTAGGTGGTGACATAAAACTTCCGCTTCCCAGGACAAATTTTCTGAAACGCACATCACTTTACAGAGCAATATCTATTTGGAATCGACTCTCTGTTTCATCACGTAGAATTCAGAACAAATACAAATTTAAGAGGACAGTAACCCAGGAACTGCTGCAAATGACCTCGTGAAAGCTGGAAATTGTCATGTTCTTTCACTTGGTAATATTTTGAATGTAATTGTAATGTTTGAATTCTCTTGATTGTAATTTGTGCTGATATTGCTTTGTGTAATTTTATGTTGTGAATATTTTAAAGAGGACCCCAGGAAGATTAGCTGCCATTAAATGGGCCGCTAATGGGGATCCTAATAAAACAATAAAACAATAAAACAATTAAGGAGGTTGGGTGTTCGTAAAAACAACAATAAAAAAAATCTTCAAACTGAACTTCAAACTTGAAGAACTTCAAAATGAGTTTTAAATTCATGTGATTTGCATTTATGTAATGTGTTAATTCTAGATGTTTATTTATGTAAATGCTGCGTGAATGACGTGTTTTATGAGCGTGCGGGTTAGCTTTCAAACCGTTTCAAACCCTGGAGCGGCGCAGAGTTGCCATGGAAACGGCGCAGCGACATGCCTGATAAGCAGCAAAGCTCCCTCTCTTGCTGTTGTTTTCATTGCTTTCAGGTGAGTTTAGTCTCTAGAATCACACACATAATATACACAACTGTTCCTGACACTTTTCTTACGTGGTATTGACACACATCTGTTGAATATTTACTTTATAGAAATGGTTTAGTGTCTTCAAAAAAGTCCGTTAGCATCTCAACCGTTTTCAGAAGAGTAACTACTGCTAACGTAGGCTAACTAACCTAGCTCTTGTTTACAAACGTTTGGGCTTATAATCACATCTTTGTGTAGATAAAAGCTTATGATAGTTTTGTAAAGGCTTTGCTGGCAGTTCAATGGGTGATTGGAAGTTGACTAATTTATTTAAACTGATATTTAACATAAATGTATGTGCTGTTAATCGATGACGTCACTGAATTTTCAGCATCATTACTCCAGTCTTCAGTGACATGATCCATCAGAAATCACTCTAATATGATTTGATGCTCAATACATTTTTCTGATTATTATCTAATATGTTGAAAACAGCTGTTTCATGTTTTTGTGTACACTACAATTCAAATGTTAGGGGTCAGTAAGATTTTGGAAGACATTAATAGCAAGAATGGATTAAATTGATCAAAAGTGACAGTAAAGACTTTTATAATGTTATAAGATTTAACTTTCAAACTTTTCTTTGAACTTTATATTGATCAAAGAATCCTGAAAAGGGTTCATGGTTTACACAAAAAATCTTAAGCAGCACAACTGTTTTCAACACTGATAATAATCATAAATGCTTCTTGAGCATCAAATCATCATATTACTGATTTCTGAAGGATCATGTGACACTGAAGACTGGAGTAATGATGCTGAAAATTCAGCTTTGATCACAGGAATAAATTAGATTTTAAAATACATTAAAATAGAAAACAGCTATTTTACATTTTAATAATATTCACAATATTACTGTTTTTACTGTATTTTCGAAAAACTGCATTAAAAGCCGTATATTAGCAACATTAATAAAGTACTCCTCTGTTTTAGCTACCTTAAGAAGGACGATGAGGTGACAGTGCAGCTCGGGATAAGGAAGAGGAGGAGGAGGAATACGTAAGTTAGACAACAGAGATCATCCTCCTCTCCTTGTCTCAAAAGACCCTGCCCTCCGCTGGAGGGGTAAGAAAGAAACTCTTCCTCTTCTCCCACAGCTCTCCATCATCTCCTTCTGCCTCCTCAACACTGTCTGAAAGAGCGGTTTCCACAGCTGGGACGCAGTCATCATGCTCATTTTCATGAACAAAAAACTCTTTATGTATATTTTGGTGGGCGAAATAATACAGGAAAAATGCTAGACATCTATAATGTTCCTTTTACATATCTTTACTCTTTATGAACGATATGTTTTTATTTTTTTATTTGTCTTCAGAGAAGCGCAAGGACTATAGACTTTGATAATTGTCGCATTGTTCAGGTTTAGCTACTGGTAGTGAAGCAATGAAGCACATCACCACCAGACATTTGTAGCAGGTGCCTCAGGACACTAGAGGAAACAATTGAACCTATTTCTGCAAATAAAAATTAATTATAAAGAAAATTTTGAATCTTTTCATTTCTTTTTTTTAAGGTCTTTATTGTTTTTTCCGCGAGCAGTTATAGAGAGCAGTATCAATAAGAATAGCAAACACCTTTCTTTCAGTAAAAAGAATAAAACATTTTAATAGTTGGTTACATTATTCATTGATTATGTTTTTTGCTTAATTAATTGATGTTACATTTATGTACTCATTACTTGTTAACATGGTTAAAAAATCGTTAATGTTCAAAATGTATTGGCTTAGTTTGTACAAAGAAACACTGAATAAATGCTGATTAATAAATTAATGCAGTGTGGTTTTGGGTCATTTTCTATTTAGAATTTAATAGGGGTTTGTATTGGTTTCCATTATCTGTATTGATCCCTAAATTTATTAACAGAAAACTACACAATTCCCTATTAGAATTTATAAGGTTTTACAGAGAATGAAATGTTTGAATTTATCGGTTCTATGTGGATTTCAAGGTTACGATCAAGCACATCTTAATTCCCAGGACTAAAGGTGAGAAGTATATTAAAGATAAATGCGGACGTGGTATTTTGGTCGTTAGGAAGTACCTGCCACGTTCCAGCGACGTACCACTATAACGTCGCCACGACGAATACAGGAATCACAAAGTTACGTTGCTGGAACGTTATGTGGCACGTCGCAACGACTTATATGGTCCTTTGATGTTACGTCCTCGCAACGTGCCAGTTTGGTCATAAAGACGTACTCATCACGTTCTTGCGACGTACCACTATAACGTCGCCACGACGAATACAGGAATCACAAAGTTACGTTGCTGGAACGTTATGTGGCACGTTGCTACGACGAATATGGTCCGGTCCGGTTACGTCTTCACAACGTAACTGTGTTAGCTGGGTAATTAATAACAGTTGATAATAAATCAACAAAAATGGCATACTCTTATATCCCTGTATTAGAGAAAAACTGTAAACAATACAGGCTCTACATAAGTTAAGTTGCAAAACATAGCTGTAGTTGCAATATTAATACTCTAATAAGCAGGGCCGGAGTGGGGCCACTTTTCAGCCCGGGAGTTTCAGGCCCAAGACTGGCCCACTTTTTCCATGGTGGAATTCCAAATTAGCACTTTTTCTAAATTGGATAAATGAAGCAACAGTTCGGCTCTTACTATTGTGTAGTTTGTATTAATACCATGGATTAACAAATAATGTAAAGGTTAAATAATAATTCACTTAGACTTTATAAGAAGCAATTGCGACTTTATTTCACACAATTCTGACTTTATATTTCGCAATTCTGACTTTATAACGTGACTTTATATCACAATTCTGACTCTATATCTTGCAGTACTGACTTTATAAGCAACTGCAACTTTATTTCACGCAGTTCTGACTTTATATCTTGCAATTCTGACTTTATAAGAAGCAATTGCGACTTTATTTCACACAATTCTGACTTTATACCTCGCAATTCTGACTTTATAACACACAATTGCGACTTTATATCACACAATTCTGACTATATATCTTGCAGTTCTGATTTTATAAGCAATTGCTACTTTATTTCATGCAGTTCTGACTTTATAAGAAGCAATTGCGACTTTATTTCATACAATTCTGAATTTATATCTCGCAATTCTGACTTTATAACACGCAATTGCAAATTTATTTCACGCAATTTTGACTTTATATATCGCAATTCTGAGAAATAAAGTCAGAATTGCGAGATGTAAACTCGCAATTGTGAGATAAAAAGTCGCAATTATCTTTTAAAATGTTTTATTCTGTGGCGGAAACAAAGCTTCCATACCTCCTGGCCTCTTCCTCCCATCCATCCTCCCTGACGTGTACCGTTACGGTAGGGCCGGCCCAGCTTTCGGTAGGCGCCGGTGGTGCCGCGGTAACCTACCTGAGAAAACGTTTTGGAAAAGACGGACTAACCCAACCAACTCTATCGGAGGGGAGGGGAGAACTCCCTCACATGGTACAACCCATGCAGAGGCTACGCGCTGCGGTGTCAGAATGCGAAACGTGTGTAGCCCATGTAACTAACGTGACATTGAAATGTGACAAAAAAAAAAAAAAAAAAAAAAATTCCTCGACCGGCCCAAAAGTGAAGCGGCCCACCGGGAATTCTCCCGATTCTCCCGATTACCCACTCCGGGCCTGCTAATAAGAGTACCCTTTTTAGAACAAAATGTTTTATCTACTCACAGCAGAATTTAAACATTAAAGTTTAACATTTCCACTCACAACATTAAAATAAAATCATCATAGAAACCATATAGTATTTTTTATAACATTCCCTTCAATAGAAATGCTGTGTAATTCACTCGGCTATTCCTTAAAACAAAACAAATGAACATAAAAACAGCTGTGTTCAGGTAACTTAAATATCAGCTTACTATTTCTGTACTTTTTGTAAACTTTGTATCACAGTTAGCAAGCAATATCAACATCATGCAGTTCACTAGCTTACCGAGACAAATACAGGTGGAAAACGGGGTTTTCCCAAACTCTCGGTTGCTCCTCCTTATTCTGTCTTCTGTTTTGGTTCTTTAGCTTGCTAATACACTCACTTTTATCACTGTTAACTTTAAATCTGTAAATTTCCTCTCGTTTCCCGTCGCCATAAATCGTGTTCGTCTTCTTTCTTTCTCTCACATACTCGCGCGCATGGTCGAATCACGCAATTTGCCTCGTGACCTGTCAATCATGTTCAGCTAGGAGAGGAACTATCACTCCTGATTGGCTGATTTCTTCCTAAGGGATATTATGCTATTTTGGCTGTTTTCTCTTAAAGGGATATTACACTATTTTAATACAATTTTAAAGTAATTTTAACCCTGTATTGCCACTGGGTTACATGAACATTCAAAACTATCCCAGCAGCAATGACATGTGGGGCCCAGATGAGGGCTTCATGGGCGGCAAATGTGGGCCCCATTATGGGCTTGCACCCGGGATCCACATTGGGGCAAGCCGTGGAAGCCCAGACGTACTAAAAGTGGGACCTGTAAGGGTACTGCATGGGTCTTAATTGGGCAATTCATGTCAGACCCATTTGGGCCCCACATGTCATTGCTGGCTGGGTAGTGACTAGCGTGACTTGAAATGTATTGAGTTACAATTACACTGTAAAAAATAAAATCGTAAAAAAACGGTCAAAGACTGTCAGCTGCGGCTGCCAAACAAAAACCGTAAAAATAAAGTAAAATATCCTAATTTAAATAAGTGCAAAATACTTTTACAAAAATCTTCATAAATCTTTTTTTAACAGAAATACAGTTAAAACACAGTTATTTCACATTTATTTTCTGATTTTTTTTACTGAAAAACACACAGTTAATTATATGCATGATTTGTTGTTTGTTGTGTCAGTTAAATAAAGCAACATGCAGCATATCATCAATGTTTCTCTGCTCATCCTGAACTGAAGCTCAGGCTCTACTCTTCAGCACAATGGTGACACACAAAACACACCATACAGAAACACTTTAAACCCCAACAGAACATTAAACACTACCAGATCTCTCAGGATCTCAGCATCTTCACTTATTACATTCCAGACTTTATTTCTTTCAAATATTGATTATTACCTCATTTGTCATGTGTGGACTATATTCCATAGGGTTGCACAACATCCCTCTGCTTAGACAGTGACATCACTATTTTGGATTTACCTTTAGTACAAAGTGTGTGTGTGTGTGTGTGTGTGTGTGTGTGTGTGTGTGTGTGTGTGTGTGTGTGTGTGTGTGTGTGTGTGTGTGTGTGTGTGTGTGTGTGTGTGTGTGTGTGTGTGTGTGTGTGTGTGTGTTGTGTGTGTGTGTGTGTGTGTAAAGCTACGTTGACTTATGTTATTCATACAATACCTACTCACAAATAAACATCAAAAACAAAGAATGAATTTCTGTGCAAAACAGCTTTTACTACAAACACTTCCACACAAGAACATTTTGATAGAAAACAAAAAATATTTAAAGTTTTAAATATATACTGTAGATAAAATTAGAATAAATAAAATGGAAATGTCTACATACAGTCCACTATTACTACTATTACTACTGTAAACTTTGCAAATAGGACATCAGCCCCTTCAAGTCTTAAATGAACAATAACAAAGTGGGCTGCAATGAATGTCTGTGCAAAACAGCTTTTAGTGAAAAATTTCTATACAAGAACAGTATCACAAAAGAATTGATAGATAACAAAAAATATTTAAAGTATTAGACATATACTGTAGATAAAATTAGAATAAATAAAATGGAAATGTCTACGTACAGGTTTTTTTTCCACTGGAGTAGGCCTACTCACGTGAAGGATGCGTGCACAACTATCATCTGCTGTTAGGCAGTAGCACCCCTGCGCTGGGTGCGCCCCTCCCCCTATAACTGTTCTGTCTCGCGGAGGAGCTAATTTGTGTGCATCTGTGTGAAACACGCATAGGAAAAAAAGAACGACAGAAAGAACGGCTCCCCTCCAGCCGCGACTCGGCTCCCATCGTTCATGTTTATGAGCCGTTCAAAAGAATCGGTTCGTTCGCGAACGTCACAACTCTAGGCGATATATTGATTTCTCACCTTTCTTAGGATCATTGAGACTCCACGAGGTGAGATCTTGCATGGAGCCCCAGTCCGAGGGAGACTGACAGTCATGTTTAGCTTCTTCCATTTTCTAATGATTGCTCCAACAGTGGACCTTTTTTCACCAAGCTGCTTGGCAATTTCCCCGTAGCCCTTTCCAGCCTTGTGGAGGTGTACAATTTTGTCTCTAGTGTCTTTGGACAGCTCTTTGGTCTTGGCCATGTTAGTAGTTGGATTCTTACTGATTGTATGGGGTGGACAGGTGTCTTTATGCAGCTAACAACCTCAAACAGGTGCATCTGATTTAGGATAATAAATGGAGTGGAGGTGGACATTAAAGGCAGACTAACAGGTCTTTGAGGGTCAGAATTCTAGCTGATAGACAGGTGTTCAAATACTTATTTGCAGCTGTATCATACAAATAAATAGTTAAAAAATCATATATTGTGATTTCTGGATTTTTTTTTTAGATTATGTCTCTCACAGTGGACATGCACCTACGATGACAATTTCAGACCCCTCCATGATTTCCAACTTGGGAGAACTTGCAAAATAGCAGGGTGTTCAAATACTTATTTTCCTCACTGTAAATAGTGGATAAGTCTTTATTAATAAAATTAATAGCAGTAGTCAACATATTCATCTGCAATGAAACAAGAGGATTACCTGTGGTATTCACTACAAACAAGCAATGTATCAGGCCCCGTCACAGAATGTCAGGCCCTGTCACAGTGAAATGTGACAGGGCCTGACAGTCAGACATTTTAACAGCTATGACTCAGCTATTTAGCATGCTAGCATAAAAACTGACAACATTTTAGAGAGTATTTACACAAAAGATTTAATTTGTTCCAAATCTAAACCTATTGACATACATTTTCTGGGACATTATTGCGTGACAGGAACTGACGTAGTAGCTCGACCTCAGGTAAAAACATGCAGAAAGGCTTAAAATTACAAAATGCCAGAGGTGGGAGTAAGTCACATGAACAAGTCACAAGTCTCAAGTCTTAACCTTCAAGTCTCAAGCAAGTCCAAGTCAATTTTGTGAAAAGCAAGTCAAGTCAAGTCATTAATTTAGTGATGATTGAGCATTATTGAAGACACCTGATGATAACAAGCAGAATCACTGAAGGAGAAAAATATCAAATTGTAAGTTACCATTATGGCGATTTGTGTTTGCTTTAGTTGGGCTCTTGACCATTTTATGTTTACCTTAAATTTTGTTTGTCTGCTGTTATTGATTTATAACAGTCAAATGAACAAAGAAAAGTGTGATCTGATAGTGTTGGTTATGTTTTGACATAATCATGTTGTGAACCTTAAAAACGAAATTTATTGAGGTATCTTATCTTGATAATTACAGCAGCTCTGCCATTCTACAGCATATGATTTTCAGTATTTTTCATAAAATTCAAAATATTTATTAAACATTGTTCTGATCAAAACACTTTCAAATGAATTTATTTAGAAACACAGACATCAATAATCAGCCTGTGAATCTCAACAATGGTGACAATAATAAAGCATGTTGCAGTGGCTGCCACCAATCACAACTCATTAATGGCTCCCATCATGCATTGCGGTATGAATAAATTATGATCTGAATTGTCTATGTAATTTACTTTTCCTAATTGAATATTCTGCTCGTCACCATTGTTGAGATGCATAGACTGAATCTTGACGTCTGTGTGTGCCTAAAAGAAAGATTTTTTCATCTTTTTTTTTTTCAAAACAACTTTTAAGAAATCCTTTGTATTATATCTATCTGGATATTTATGCAGAATCACAGTTATGCTGTAAACAACAACATAAATCTAAGTCAGAAAGAAGGATCTTAATGAGTTCAGTGATCAAGTTGAAATGATGATTGTCATAATATAACCAACACCATCAGATCACTTTTTTGCTTTGTTCATCTGGCAGTTATAACTCAGATACAACAGTCAGACAAAATTTAAAATAAACATATATGGGTCAAGAGTCCAACTAAAGCAAACACAAATCGCCATAATGGTAACTTACAATTTGATATTTTCTCCTTCAGTGATTCTGCTTGTTATCATCAGGTGTCTTCAATAATGTTCAATTATCACTCAATTAATGACTTGACTTGACTTGCTTTTCACAAAATTGACTTGGACTTGCTTGAGACTTGAAGGTTAAGACTTGAGACTTGTGACTTGTTCATGTGACTTACTCCCACCTCTGCAAAATGCAAGGACAGAACTTACCTCTGGTTGGTGTCAGTGTGTGATGAGAGGCAAATGAGGTCAATTCCTGTGATTTGGGACCTTAAAGACATATCACACATTTTTCTTGGAATCTTTTATGCAAGTGTGACAGGGCATGACAGAAACCCGGGGACACTTCTAAAAATCAATTTATTTATTATTAATTAATTTTACTGAAGATTTTAATCGAATAATACAAATTATAACATCTTAAATGTGCTATGGTATTGTTTTTTCTATGAATTTCAAATGTATAATTATTATTTATATGATGTATAGAATTGAGATTTGACCTGGGACAGTACATTTTAGGGGTTCTTAATTTTAAAAACTGTTTTTTAAACAAAAATAAAAAACAATTTAATCAAATACATAACATATTCTGTTGTAAAACCCTCTAAATTAATTCACTGTATGACAGTTTTGGGAAATATGTGGATTACACCAGTTTTATAAAGCAATAGTAGTGCCAGGACAGCAAATGTACCTTTCTGGTAGAATGTCCCCTGTGAATCTCAACAATGGTGACAATAATAAAGCATGTTGCAGTGGCTGCCACCAATCACAACTCATTAATGGCTCCCATCATGCATTGCGGTATGAATAAATTATGATCTGAATTGTCTATGTAATTTACTTTTCCTAATTGAATATTCTGCTCGTCACCATTGTTGAGATGCATAGACTGAATCTTGACATCTGTGTGTGCCTAAAGGAACGATTTTTTTTTTTTAAACAACTTTTAAGAAATCCTTTATATTATATCAAAAATTCTGGGCATTTATGCAGATTCACAGTTATGCTGTAACCAACAACATGAATCGAAGTCAGAAAGAAGGATCTTAATGAGTTCAGTGATCAAATTCAAATGATGAATGTAATAATATAACCAACACCATCAGATCACTTTTTTCTTTGTTTAACTAGCAGTTATAACTCAGATACAACAGCCAAACAAAATCTAAAGTTAATAATATAAGGGTCAAGAGCCCAACTAAAGCAACCATTGATCGCTATAACGGTGGCTTACAATTTGAGATTTTCTCCTTCAGTGATTCTGCTTGTTAACATCAGGTGTCTTCAATAATGCTCAATCATCACTAAATTAATCACTTAATTATCTCATTAACTTAAACACTCTTGAGTGTTCATATACACTCCCAGGAGTGTTAATTTAACACTGGAGTTTTTGCTGTGTACAAAGAGCCGTAGTTAACTGACAAGCTGAGCCATATCGCATTAATTATCGTTGGCGATACGTCCGCGATATTAATGCGATATGGCTCAGCTTGTCAGTTAACTACGGCTCTTTGTAGTAAATGCCGCTCCATCTGAAAGCAGGTGAAGGCGATTTACTACTAATCAAGGAACCGGCTTTACTGACGAGATGCGCATAACAATGTGATGCGATATATCGCCCAGCCCTACTTCCACGGCTTGCCCCAATGTGGATCCCGGGTGCAAGCCCATAATGGGGCCCACATTTGCCACCCATGAAGCCCTCATCTGGGCCCCACATGTCATTGCTGGCTGGGATTATTATTCTAAATCATTCACAACAGGGGTGCATGTCATGTGTTTGTCTCTGTAATTGCTGCAAGCAGCTGTACATACTCTTCAAATCTTAATTTGTACATCAGTAGATGTATCTTAAAAAAAAAACATTATTTAGTTTTGTGCTTAATATGAATGACCTGAATGATGCACATTTCCATGATCATAATCTGGTGTCAACCCTCTTTCTGCTGGCACTGACATGACAGGAACGAGCTTGTCCTTTGTAAACCACAAATACACCAGACTTTCACAGGTGTTGCATTATGGAGAGTTAAACTATTCAGATGAACTGTTGCACAGTTGCAATATGTTGCAGTACTCAAGCACAGACATTTTCAGCGATATAAAAAAGCCACCTTCCTCATCTCTTGGTTTGAAGAGTCGTTGTCGTCTGGCTGTGAGGGACTGACTTTTCTGATCTTCTCCTCTCCTCATTGAGCTCCTAAAAAAGAGAAGAAGAATAGACCACGATATTCTCAGGTAATTTTAGGGGACATTTTGCCATTGGAGTAATGGACTTAGTGAAACACTGTTGTCTTTCATCATCTGTTCTTCACTAGATCTACTAGATCATCAGAGGGATTTGACTGAATCAAGATGCTGCTGATCATTGAAGCTCTTCTTCTCATTTTAGCTGCTCTAGGACAGGTAAGCTTGTGTTCTAGTATGAATATTACAGACATGAATACTGATGATGTGATCATTCTGATTCCTGTTGCTGCAGCATCACAGCGCTGCTGCTGTTGAAGGGCAGGTATTTCCATTGGATATGGCACTGGATTCTGTTGATGACCAGTATATGGGCTGTAGAGATGAAATGGCAAAACGAGTGGAGACAGAACTTCTAAAGAATGAAATCAATAACTTGAATATTTTTAAAACGGCTTGGGAAAAAGGGAAAAAGAATGTCAAGATCCAAAATAAAGGTTTGAAAGAGAATCATGAAATCGCCATTTATGTGTACAGTGATGCTCTTGTATATGATGAATTCAATCCTGCCACTCGTTGTGATAAAAACCAGTACAAACACAAGACATATAAATGGTATTCACTTTACTTTCTGTTAACAGATGCAATACAGATTCTGAAGAAAACACAAAAAGAATGCTATAAAACTTATCGTGGCACTAAAGTTGAATTTTATAAGTATGTTCTGAACAAAGAGGTTCGATTCGGCTCCTTTGCATCCTCCTCTCTTGATCGTAAAGCAACAAAAATTTTTGGAAATGTATCTTGTTTTGAAATCTTCACTTGTGAAGGTGCTGATGTGACAAAATATTCTAAACTTCGTCGTGAGAAAGAGGTGCTGATTCCTCCATATGAGAAGTTTAAAGTCACTGCTGTCAAGACAATAAGTGAGCAGAAAGATCTCTGGTGTGAAACTGTGTTTGTGTTGAAAAGCACTGGAATAAGAAGTGACCAGAACTGTGCTCTATTCAGGAAAATAACCAAGATCAAAACAAAGTACTGAGTATCATACTGAAATTACTGAACAAAAATTGAATTTTGAATTTATGATATAATCATGTACATCATCTCCAACATTCTTTCCTCTTGGTTTAGTTCAATAATCATTTGTTAGAAAACACAATTTGTTTAATTTCAACAACATGAAATAAAGTTATTTTAAGTTACCCAATTCAGTGGCCTCAGACTGATTTTATATGCATCTCATTTTTTAATTTATATTCATATCTTTTTGCATCATATTACTGAACAATTTTAGTGCTTTCTATTTAACAAACTTTCAGCGATAGCATATTGACTACTAAATAACCTTCTGAGTGCATTGCAGCACTCAGAAATTATTTTTTAATGATTTCTTATATGTATATATATATATATTTTTTTTTTATATATATATATTTATATATATATATATATATATATATATATATATATATATATATATATATATATATATATATATATATATATATATATACATACATATAATATGTAACTGTGTGAAATAAACTTTATTTATTTATTTGTGGTTTTCATTGTGCAGAAGAGTGACTCTTGTGGTTTTGTTGTGTTTGGCTTTACTAACACCATGACGCTTTAGGAAATGAGCAATAGCTGCTAAAACCTGTGAAATGACGAGTCTATTCTTAAGTGTTCATACCTTTACATGCAGTCAAAAATAATGTTCCTAGTAAGTAGATAAAAGAAAATAATTGAAAACTTTGATTAATTCAATTAGTTTAACAAAATGTCCATTTGTTTAAATTCTAGTCTTCTTATATGAACTTTAATTGTGTGGAAAAGCTTTCCTCAACTGAATAAACCCAATTTAAAACAGTTACTCTGAGGGCATTATAGAGGACACAAATGTCTATGTCAAAAACTGCCATGAAAGTTTGAAGCTTGTGAGTACAGACTTAAGTCTGTTCTCATTTTAAAGAAAGACCCTGGATAGAATATTTTTGAAGATATTTTATTTATATATATATATATATATATATATATATATATATATATATATATATATATATATAAATGGGAAAAAAAAGTTATAGAGGTTTAAGTTACGAAAATAACTTCTGAATATTATTTTACATAAAATATATATTTTATGAAACATGTTGACCTCTAAAGCTCCTAGAAAAAAAGATTTTGTTTGGGCGTAATACCAGATTTTCCCCATTAGATGCCAGCAAAGCTCCACTGGTTGACACAGATTTGCAGTAGTTGTTCGCTCTCAAATATTACACACACACACACACACACACACACACACACACACACACACACACACACACACACACACACACACACACACACACACACACACATTCTTTTTATTAAACACATACAAACCACACTCTGACATCCATACCAACACACCCATACAATTATAGCTGCATAATCTATCCAATGTACACATGTAAATTACTAACCTAAGGCCTAACCTGAGAAATTGGCACCATCTAGTAAAAAATAGTAAAACATTTAATGAAAGAATGAAAGCTTTTTAATAAAGATTGCATTATTTTGTAGTCAAATGCCCTGGGATTAAAATTGGGTTTCAATGGGGACATTTCTGTCCTTAAGAACCTGAGTGGAACTACTTTGTGTACCTAGTGTAAAATTGATTTAATAAAGGAAATTGGGGTGAAATAGTATTGACTAATACAATACAAACCCAGTTATGAGCCATAATGCAGTTGGCATTAAAAATGATCAAAAAACAAAACTGATGAGAGCTACTTGTGGGCTGTGTGTGACTCATCTTAAGCAGAGAGAGACTCAGAGTTTGTCCTGCATGAAACCACAGGTCTTCTTCACAAGGGTCGCATTATCAGATGAGATGAACGAAGACAGCGGGAAGATTTGTTCTTCTTTCCTTCAAATAAGGGCAGAAGTTGATATATCAACTATTATGATTGAAAATATTCCTGAGCATGTCCTGGATTGTGTTTTCCCTGTCCGTTTGTTAATTTTATTATCAAGGTAAATAAAGCCAGTGAATGTGCCTCATGCATCCCTCCTGTATCTTCACCTGATACAATGATGACAATAAAGTACTTTAAATTGAGAAAAAAAATGAAGAATGGAGAAAAGTCATGCAGCTCACCTTACTGTCTGCACGCATAATAATAATTTTAGCCGTTATTTCATTAATGATAATTGTTGGGCAGCATGACTGTGCTGCTATGGATTTCACAGCTGTTGTTTTTTTTTTCTTGTTTTTTTTTCTACAGTGTATTTTAAAGGTGTTGTGTGTGATTTTTAGCAGCATTGTGGTGAGGTTACGAATTGCAACCAACAAAAGTTAGTCTGTGTTTCTTTTTCTGTTTCCTTCAGTGGTTCTGCTTGTTAACAGGCTTATTAAGGCTGAAATGACTCCATATTTAATATACACAGACTTTGTGGCTCAGATAAGGTCCAGTTCTGGTTTATTTCTTTGCTCTTGGCTGACATGTGGCATTGCTATGGGCTGCTTGTGGCCCAGATCCGGTCCGCCCAAGTGCCGTCATTCCACGCTGCATGTGGGCCAGATCATCATTCCACATGTGCCAGATGTGGGCCGGATCTGGGCCGAAACAATGTTGCCTGGTATGCTGGGTTTTGGCTTTAAGCGGTGTTCATCAACATCCCAGCCAGCACAGGGGGGATATATGAAAAACACACAATGGTGACTTTAATTATGGTTTTCTCCTTCAGTGATTCTGGTTGTTAACACCAGGTGTCTTCAATGTTGGCAATAAAAGATATTTTGTAAATTTTACTCATTTTAAATGGTTAACTTTTAAGGAATTAATTTGATTAATTATTACTCAATTATAATTTGTTCAATTTAATTACTTTTACAATTAATTACTAATTGAAATAGCCCGAGTAAAGATTACAAGCACTTTCTGTGTGGAAAAAGTTGCCTAGCTTTTTTTAAGTAAATGTCACTCCACATTTTTTTCAGTGTAGTTTAAGTGTAAAATAACATGCACTTACTTTTCATGTTGATTACCTTTCGTACTTTTCTGTGTGATTCCACATCATAGATAGAGTGAAAGTTGCACTAAACAAAGTATTAAAGTATCAACTCATAAGTCTTCACCTAAAACACATACAATCCGAGAAACAAGATGTGAACAGTGTCGTCTGCTATCTGAACAAGATGACTAAATCTAGTGCAGTAATCAAACCATCATTTGCAAACTTTTGTGTATTTATTATAAACGGTGCTTTTCAGACGTCTTTTCTTATTGATTTGGTCTTTTGAATCTTACATGGATGTTTTGGAACACGTGTGATTCCCGTATAAAGATGATGTTTTAAAGTTAGTCCATAGGTTTTACAAGAGTGTGGTACTTTGCATCGCTACGGTGTGACAAAATATTTTGCCATGTAAAAATACACCCAAAGATTTAAGCACAACTATTTACACACATACATACTAAGTAGGAGAATATCTAACATATTGTAGATTGTGAACATTCCATTCTCTGTTTATTTGGGGGTCAGAGAACATCCTTAGCTTATACGTTTCTTTAATTTGTGCAGGATGTTGAAGTGTTAGTTGAAAAAGGTATTAGTTAATAACAAACAAACAAAAACTTTAAAGCAACATGGAACCATAATATTAATATATAAAATATGGTATAATTGCATGTTGAAACATACTCACAGTTTGAAAATGACTTCCATGATATTTTCTTTTAGTAAAGCTATGTCTGGATCATCCCAACACAAAGTTTTGCGTTTGTGGGTAAGACCTCGTAAAGATTGCACCAATATTAGTTTTCTCGAACATTGCATGTTTGCACTATGCCTGAAACTTGGTAATCAACATTAATTTCCTGTGATTGTTAAACGCCTCAGGTAATTCATATAAAATGTAAGTTGGTCAGAAGAAAAAAGGATCGGTCATACATTTCAAAAGACTAAGTGAATATTATGTGTTTGTCACAAACACATCTAAAGCGTTTTTACTTGTGTGAGGAAACCTCTCGCAACATTAATCAATTAATCACATAATGCAGGTCATTAGACCTGTTTTAAAGAAATGGAAGGATAAATAAAGGTGAATCTTTATTTAAGGAAGATAGACTTCTGCTTTTGCAACACACAAATGTATTAATGTTCAAAATCGTTTGTGTCTTTGGTCATTTGATGACTTCTAATCCATACTTTGAAGCATCATGGTTTTAGGTCTGTAAAAATAGAGAATAAAAAAGAAATAACTATATGGAAAAACTGTAGGGGTAAATTAAATATACCATTTTTTGTCTTGTTTTAGTGTAATACCAGTTTAAAAATAGTTTGAGACATATTTTAACTACTGTTGCATGATATGTTTAATGCATACACATTGTAATGGGCACTTGGATGATTTACGGCAATTTGAGGTATTACAACTGCTCATATGCGTAGAGGGTATGTCTGTATGAGATGCGGTTAGCAGGAGAAGAGATAACCGCTCTAACAACTTTTGTTCTCTTCCTTTTATTTGCCTCTTTGTCTTTGTGAACCGAGTTGGATGTTTATTTGTGTACTTTTATACGAATAAATCCCCATGCATGTTGAAGAGTGACGGCGTGTGCACCTAAAGTTATTACTGTATGTTTAATTATTTACCACCATTTAAATCTGCAGCTACCTCTGCTAGGGCTTGCATAGACTAGTCGAGTAGTCTACTTCAACCACTAGTCGATGCTGTCGGAAACAATCGACTACTCGAGCGTCCATTAACCATAAATTAATTTTAAAAAAATGGCGAACGTCACCAACAGACACCACGCGTCAGATGTGTGGAAGTATTTCATCAAGGATGACAAAAATATTGTAATTGGCCAACTCTGCAAGAGGCAATTCACATATTGCTTCTAAAAACGTGTGGAAAGCGCAACATGCAAACATGCATTAGCTGACTCTCAGCTGATCCACGTCTACCTATAGGAATACGACGCCTATCACTGTATACATATATAAGCTCCTTCAGTATTATCTGCAGCTATTGCGTTTCTCAAGAGTGATTTACCCTCCTCCATCTCCTCCTCTCGTCAGTCAGAATTTGGCATTCTGATTCCCCTTGAATCAATTATGTTGTACTTTAAAATATTGAATTAATAATATCTGCATACATTCATGTCGGTTCTGTTCTGTTTACCTTAAGGGGGGTTATTGCTGCTTATCCATCATGCTCGGCTGCATGGATGCGCACAGAGTTCTCGCCCAGAACAGAACCATACCGCCAATCCAAACTGTATGCTAATACATTGCTAGCAACCAGCTGCCAGATTATCGTTACTTTACAGCGCAATGTTTTACAGTGGTTGTTTTTGCTATGGTATTTTTTAAACCGTAGGAAAAAGTTCCTTATGTAAGTGTTCTTTAGCCTGTTGATTATTGTTCATGGTATTCAGCTACAATTAAATGTTTTGCAATAAGACTTAGAATAAATGTGAATGATTTCTACGTTTTTTTTCTTCTTCTTTTTTTTCTTCTTCTTATTGGAATTGAAATCAGAAATCAATAAGAATCGGAATCGATAAGCAGAATCGGAATCATTAAAATTCAACCGATACCCAACACTACTGCTGCTGTATGTATAACAACATGAAATAATCCCTGTGTAGCAGATCTATGGAGCTGGGGAAGGTGGAGGGTTTCTGAAAGCGCGCTGCAGACCACAACAACAAACAATGGCAAGTGTTTGAATGCTGAGCAGCAAGTTCATTAGCCGCGAATGCCACAGCAACCAATTAGCTGCGCTATGAAGATAACAATATGATCGCTAAAAAAATTCGTTATGGACCTATCAGCCATGTTATCAAATTTAACCATATTTTAAGTGTCACAGTAAATATAGATGGATTCTCATATGTTTACAAACACATTTGATAAATGAGAATTACAATTCATACAAGAAGAGATGACCTGCAACACTAAGTTTTATTATATATTTATATTATAATGCTACTTGCTGTCTGAATGCACGGTTAGTGTGCACTACCGACTGATTTTTATTACAGATCAGTATATCACACTGTTTTTAAGTCACATTTGTTTTTGTTTTTGTTGTTTTCTTTCTCCATGACTCTTTTTCCTTTTATGTTTGTTGGTTACATGGTAGTTATTCGATCATTCATATTTCAGTAGCCATCAGCCTCTCAGTAGAATAATGAACACAAATGTTTTTTTTTCTAACGGTGGGTGCAGCAAAACTCAGTGCAGTGACACTGGCTACTAGGCCTACTGTACAACGCCTCCGCTTTTGGATGTGTCTGTTTATTGTATGTTTTTTTCAGCGCACTGCCAATATAATCATCATACATCAGGGTTCGTACACTTTTTCCAAGGTCAAATTCAAGCACTTTTCAAGCACTTTCCAGGTCCATTTTAAAGCTTTTTCCAGCACCTTACACTACCGTAAATTACATACCAATACATAGTTAAAATTCTTATTTAGTGTTTTTATCACATCAAAAGAGATAAACAGCCAAATGTTTCATAATAGCAGAGGGCTGCACGATATAGAAGAAAAATGAGATATGCGATAACTCATTAAATAATGCGATATTCAATATGCGATACGATAATGCTTAAAGTGTGTCAAATTAACTTAAATTATCTTTAAAATATCTTTCAAATGATATAACCTACACATACGTGTTTCACATTCTTTTTGTGATAAGAAAATATCCCTACAACTTCAAGACAGTGAACATCAGTGTTTTACTATAGCATAAGAAGTGTTATTTTAACATCACTGGGGTTTAGGGGTTCAGGTTATCCTAAATTAGGTTTATTTAACAACAGAAACTGATTAATCAAATGTAAAAATAAACACTGCTTGGTTTTCACTGCATGAATTAAATATACTGATTCTTATTAAAGCTACAAAAGTTATTCAGCCAAAAGCAGTGAGTGATTTTCTTTGTCTTTTGTTCATGACCCCAGTTATTGCAAGCCGTTGCGATATGCAATTATGCATATTGTAATATATACATTTGCAATATTTCGATATATTGTGCAGCCCTAATATTTAAGCCAATCACAAGTTTTATTCTTCAAAATGTATCACTAAGTATATGAATAATATACTTTTCATTATATTAATGTCCAAATATTGCTGACCAGATAATGTGATTTATAGGCTGTAAAACTGAATTAATTTCAAATATGAAGACTTAGAAATATTCAGAAATATTTGACAGGCCTTCCCGTTTTGGGACACATTCTTGATATAGACAAGGTTTGAACAATATCTGAGTGCACAGGCACCTGCCTGATAAATGTATTTCATTGCCAAGATGTCTTGGGCCAAGACATAACGTTAGCTAATACATTTACTGGAATAGAGCAGTGTAAATATTGCATAGGGCCATCCTAAACCTTACAGTAACAGTATACTACTTATGACACTGACTGATTTCAGTTCAGCAATCGCCGACTGCTGTTATGCACTGGGCTAACGTTTGCAGGTTAATTTGCACGTTACAGTTCTGTAATTTTGGCAATGTTCACTGCATATTCCACAAATGAACATAACGGACATGCAATACTTACATTACATTATCACACCAAGTACTCTCAGTCACTAATGGCCCTTTCAGATAGGACGCGGACCGCGCTGCGCTATGAAATGAAACCGATATATTTCAATGGCTTGCGCCGCGCGACTCGGACCAAAGCGGAGCTCAGCGAGCTCGCGCGCACGCCGCGGTCAAAGTTTAAAATAGTTCAACTGTTGCCGCTGCGTGGCCAATAAAAACGGTGCATCCAAACAACCACAGAAATCAAACTGAAAACTCCGCCTACTTTTGCTCTGGCCAGCGTAACGCAAATCAATCTGTATCTGATTCTGAAGGGCTACATTTTTTTCTCCATTTAATAAAGAACTATTTCGTCAGAAAGATATTTCTTGTGAAAGAAATACAGTTACAAATTCAAGCATTTTCAAGCATTTTATCCAAAATTCAAGCACGTTTTCAAACCTTGAAAACACAACATCAAAATTCAAGCACTTTCAAGGATTTCAAGCACCCGTACGAACCCTGATACATACACGTGATTACAGAAAGATGCAAGCTTTGTTGAAAAGATACAGTGTCATTTTAATTAACATACAAACCCAGCTATCTAACAGGAAACATTCTCAGAACTTTAGCTATCGTTCTGGCAAGGTTCTCTCAAAGTTATGAGCAAATGTTCTTCCAGGAACGTTAATAGATTTTTTTTATTTTTTTTTATGAACATTCAAAAGTAACATTCCCTTAATGTTTGAGGAATGATGAAATGAAATGTTTCCTTAAAGTTTACATATCCAAGAAAAATATGCTTTTTCCAATCTGCTGTCAACTGCATGATGTTACAATGGATGTTTTTGCTCAGGTGGCTGAAAAGTTCACCCGACAGAGAAAGGTTTTGCTCAGCAAGTAGAAAAATGAGCAGGAACATTGGTGGCAGGCTTGATCAAAAGTCACTTACGGCAACTAAAGACTTAAATTTCAACATTGTTATCTTTGAAAACAGATGAGTGCTGATGACAGGAAAAAAATAAGTGCATTTTATCTGGAAGATTGCAACATATTTGTTACAATGACCTGCACAGTTCAGGTCACTTCTTTCCTACATGAACACAGTGCCATAGCAGACATTTTTCTGATCTCTTCTTGTTTTAACGACAAGTTTTGGTTTCAAAAAGAGATATGTTACCGAAACAGAATGAAAGCAGGATGAAATCAGCCTAAATGAAGCCCTTTGCTCAGAACCGCTTCGAAACGTGCATCCTTTTTGTTAAAAAGAGTTAAATGTACATTGCCAGCAGCCATTTCACCCTGTCGCCTGAGACTGGTTGCCCACTGAAGCTAAGCAGGGTTGAGCCTGGTCAGTATCTGGATGGGAGACCTCCATGGAAAACCAGTTTGCTGCTGGAAGAGGTGTTAGTGAGGCCAGCAGGGGGTGCTCACCCTGTGGTCTGTGTGGGTCCTAACGCCCCAGTAAAGTGACGGGGACACTATAATGTAAAACGCACCGTCCTTCAGATGAAACGTTAAACCGAGGTCCTGACTCTCCGTGGTCATTAAAAATCCCAGGATGGCCTTCAAAAGAGTAGGGGTGTAACCCCGGCATCCTTCATTCTTCACTCATCTGTGCGTGTCTCGTCATAAAGTTGCTCCAGATACTTTGACGCATGTATGGTGTGGGAGTGGCATAGGTTAGTTGTTACAACTAGCGAGAAAGGTTTACATGGAGCAGTTAAATCTTGAACATCTGGGGAATCACCCGTTTAAAAAAAAAAAGATGAACAGAGAAGAGTCTGCTGGCAAAAAGAGAACGCGACAAAGCTCGTAATAAAACAAGAATCAACATCAAAGATGGCTTTTCAAAGATGGCGAGAACTGAGGGAATTGAAACGTTGTAAAAGTGAGAAGAGATGGTGTTTTTATTACTCAACAGGCCAGAAACAGATAAACTGCCATATGTAGCTCCTTAACAGAGTTCATTGTAAAGTATTATCTATTGTGAAGGGTCTATTTATTATGGGTTGTTGTAGTGCTGGGCTGGAATTTATTTTCAAGTACCGTGTCTATTAATGGGTAACGCTACAGTAACGTCTTCAGCTAGTCAGCTTGAGGTCCTCGCCATCACAATGTGTGTTAAAATGTAATTCTGGATAGAATAGCACTGGGTGGAGGAGAGTTTGTGTTTATGAAAAAAATTATAGGTATATTTTATATGGTATCCCATAAAATGCTCTAAAATAAATAAAGCAATACATTCAGATAAATAAATTAAATCTTAATTCATGAAAACCTAAAGATTAATGGGTGTTTTTTTGCAGCCAATCACATCATGCCTCTTTTTCAATATCTTTTTCAAATGCTGCTTTCACTTGTTATTAATAACCAGATTAACTTTATTTCTGTCAGACTCTACAGAAGCTCTTATTGAGAATTAACAGGTTTTGGTGTTGACGATTCATTGAATGTTTCATTTAAAGTCACCAGAATCGTGATTAGTGTCAGCTTTATTTGGGCTCTTGACACTTGACTCTTTAACATTAGCTTTCTCTGATTGCTGTAAATGTATATTTATTTTAATATATTTGAAACAGCAGAAATAATCATGAGAACAATATGCTCAGATGAGAATATTATCATCATGGACATGTAGGATTGTTAAGCTCAGCAAGAGTTTAATATTTGAAAGATGAGTGTAATATATAAAAGATGATTTTTAAAAAGATTAGCATATTACAATTAGCTTCAAATAAATTTTTAAATACACAGTTCATACAGAACCTTACAGCCTATGGTATCAAACAGACCTCAAGAATCAGCGTATGAATCTCAACAATGGTGACAAACAAAAAGCTTCATGCTGCAATGCATGCTGGGTGCCACCATAGTACAAATCTCATCCACGACTCCCAGCATGCATTGCAGCATGAAGCTTTTTGTTTGTCACCATTGTTGAGATTCATACGCTGATTCTTGAGGTCTGTGTTTGACTAGTTTCTGCCGCAGATTAAAATTTTCAGAATTATTATTATTTTTTTAATTCTGCACTGCTGGATAGCATGATGTAGTGTCACAAGATTGTCATAACTAACAGCACATAAATAACATAAATGCACACCATCCATATACTCATAAACTTGATCAGATCAGCACTTGCTGATTATGACATCATCAAGAAACATCTGATCATATTTTCTCTCGTCGTAACAAATGTATTTTATTAAAATACAGTTAAAGCAGCCAGAGAAAAACTAAAAGAAGAGTAAAGGGTCAAGAGCTCAAATAAAGGAGCCATTAATCACGATTCTGGTGACTTCAAATAAAACATTCAGTGAAACATCAACATCTAAAACTCAGTTAATTCTCAATAAGAGCTTGTATCAATATCAAAATATTGATACAAGTTGCTCTTTGTAAGTTGCTCTTTGTAAGAGCAATATCAATTGATGATATTGCTCCTGTTAAAGTCAGGAAGAAGAGTGGCAGACAAAAAGCACCTTGGAGAAACTCAACAGCAGTGCAAATTATGAAAAGACAATGCAGAAAAGCAGAGCGCATGTGGCGGAAGACAAAACTTGTAGTCCATTATAACATCTACAAAGACAGCCTTCATGCT
This sequence comes from Vimba vimba, assembly GCA_022828995.1. NCBI lineage: Eukaryota > Metazoa > Chordata > Actinopteri > Cypriniformes > Leuciscidae > Vimba > Vimba vimba. The sequence continues at coordinate 20,527,113 of CM040817.1, read as the reverse complement.
TTCAATACGGAACTAGGCAAAGCTAGACAGACTTTCTTCTCAAATATTATAAACAGTAATTTAAACAACACACGCACTCTTTTTGCTACTGTAGAGAGACTGACAAACCCCCCAAGCCAGATTCCCAGTGAAATGCTCTCAGAGAACAAGTGCAGTGAGTTTGCTTCTCTGAGAAAATCAGTAATATCAGAAAGGTGATCAGCACATCCTTGAGTTGCACTGAGGTTAGACAGACCATCAAACCACCTGAGAAAGTAGTTACTATGTCTGACTTCAAAGAAATTGATGGCAAAATTTTGGAAGAAACCGTACAGCACCTTAAAACATCAACCTGCGCTCTTGACACACTTCCCACATCATTTTTCAAAAGTGTGTTAAACAGTTTAGAAGCAGATCTTCTAGAAGTGGTAAATGCCTCACTTCTCTCTGGGAGTTTTCCAAACTCCCTGAAAACTGCAGTTGTCAAGCCCCTCCTGAAAAAGAACAATCTGGATAAGACCATATTAAGCAACTATAGGCCGATCTCAAATCTTCCTTTCTTAGGCAAGATCATTGAAAAAGTTATCTTCAATCAGCTGAACAAATTCTTATGCTCGAATGGATACTTTGACAATTTTCAATCTGGTTTCCGACCGCACCACAGCACAGAGACAGCGCTCATAAAGATAATAAACGATATTCGCTTAAATACTGATTCAGGCAAATTATCAGTGCTAGTACTACTAGACCTCAGTGCTGCATTTGACACTGTCGATCATAACATACTTCTTGACAGGCTGGAAAACTGGGTGGGGCTTTCTGGGATAGTCCTAAAATGGTTCAGGTCATACTTAGATGGGAGAGGTTATTATGTGAGTATAGGAGATCATAAGTCTGAGTGGACATCCATGACATGCGGAGTCCCTCAAGGCTCAATTCTTGCGCCACTCCTGTTCAACCTGTATATGCTCCCAATGAGCCAAATAATGAGAAAGAACCAAATTGCTTACCACAGCTATGCAGACGACACACAGATTTACTTAGCCCTATCGCCTAACGATTACAGCCCCATTGACTCCCTGTTCCAATGCATTGATGAAGTCAACAGTTGGATGTGTCAAAACTTTCTTCAGTTAAACAAAGACAAAACTGAAGTCATTGCGTTTGGAAACAAAGATGAAGTTCTCAAGGTGAACGCATACCTTCACTCTAGGGGTCAAACAACTAAACATCAAGTCAGGAATCTTGGTGTGACACTAGAGTCAGACCTTAGTTTCAGTAGTCATGTCAAAGCAATAACTAAATCAGCATACTATCATCTGAAAAATATTGCAAGAATTAGATGCTTTGTTTCCAGACAAGACTTAGAGAAACTTGTGCATGCTTTCATCACCAGCAGGGTTGATTATTGTAATGGACTCCTCACTGGCCTTCCCAAAAAGACCATAAGACAGTTGCAGCTCATACAGAACGCTGCCGCCAGGATTCTGAGCAGAACCAGAAAATATGATCATATCACACCAGTCCTCAGGTCTTTACACTGGCTTCCAGTTAAATTTAGGCAGAGGTGGGAGTAAGTCACATGAACAAGTCACAAGTCTCAAGTCTTAACCTTCAAGTCTCAAGCAAGTCCAAGTCAATTTTGTGAAAAGCAAGTCAAGTCAAGTCATTAATTTAGTGATGATTGAGCATTATTGAAGACACCTGATGATAACAAGCAGAATCACTGAAGGAGAAAAATATCAAATTGTAAGTTACCATTATGGCGATTTGTGTTTGCTTTAGTTGGGCTCTTGACCATTTTATGTTTACCTTAAATTTTGTTTGTCTGCTGTTATTGATTTATAACAGTCAAATGAACAAAGAAAAGTGTGATCTGATAGTGTTGGTTATGTTTTGACATAATCATGTTGTGAACCTTAAAAACGAAATTTATTGAGGTATCTTATCTTGATAATTACAGCAGCTCTGCCATTCTACAGCATATGATTTTCAGTATTTTTCATAAAATTCAAAATATTTATTAAACATTGTTCTGATCAAAACACTTTCAAATGAATTTATTTAGAAACACAGACATCAATAATCAGCCTGTGAATCTCAACAATGGTGACAATAATAAAGCATGTTGCAGTGGCTGCCACCAATCACAACTCATTAATGGCTCCCATCATGCATTGCGGTATGAATAAATTATGATCTGAATTGTCTATGTAATTTACTTTTCCTAATTGAATATTCTGCTCGTCACCATTGTTGAGATGCATAGACTGAATCTTGACGTCTGTGTGTGCCTAAAAGAAAGATTTTTTCATCTTTTTTTTTTTCAAAACAACTTTTAAGAAATCCTTTGTATTATATCTATCTGGATATTTATGCAGAATCACAGTTATGCTGTAAACAACAACATAAATCTAAGTCAGAAAGAAGGATCTTAATGAGTTCAGTGATCAAGTTGAAATGATGATTGTCATAATATAACCAACACCATCAGATCACTTTTTTGCTTTGTTCATCTGGCAGTTATAACTCAGATACAACAGTCAGACAAAATTTAAAATAAACATATATGGGTCAAGAGTCCAACTAAAGCAAACACAAATCGCCATAATGGTAACTTACAATTTGATATTTTCTCCTTCAGTGATTCTGCTTGTTATCATCAGGTGTCTTCAATAATGTTCAATTATCACTCAATTAATGACTTGACTTGACTTGCTTTTCACAAAATTGACTTGGACTTGCTTGAGACTTGAAGGTTAAGACTTGAGACTTGTGACTTGTTCATGTGACTTACTCCCACCTCTGAATTTAGGATTGATTTTAAAGTATTATTACTAGTATATAAATCATTTAATGGCCTAGGACCTCAATACATTGCAGATATGCTCACTGAATATAAACCTAACAGAACACTCAGATCATTAGGATCATATCAGCTAGAACTACCAAGGGTTCACTCTAAGCATGGCGAGTCCGCTTTTAGCTATTATGCGAGCCGCAGCTGGAACCAGCTTCCAGAGGAGATCAGATGTGCTCCTACAGTAGTCACTTTCAAATCCAGACTCAAAACACTTCTGTTTAGCTATGCATTTAATGAATGAGCACTGTGCCACTGTTCGTCCGACTGTTTGTACTGTACTGTATTTTATTTTTTATTTTTTTAAACTGTTTTAATTATTCTTATTTCTTTTTATTATTTTAATTTCTTCTATGTAAAGCACTTTGAATTGCCACTGTGTATGAAATGTGCTATATAAATAAACTTGCCTTGCCTTGCCTTGCCTTGTCTATGTAGATTCATGATGTCTAAAACATCCAAATGTTCAAACAAACTCTTTATTAAACGTCACTGGACTCCATAAACACAAGTTAACAATACGTTTCAGTTTTCATCCAAACACTCAGTTGTAAAAACACAGGAAGTAACTCTGGCAAATACACACCGACTACAGTCACACATGTGACACATATCTGACACAAGTTGTGTAACTATAACACATTAGTGTGTAAAAGGTTTCAACACACTTCTGTGCAAGAGGAATAACACATTAGTTGTGTTAAAGGTAATACAAAATGTGTAGTCCTTATAAATACAGAGATGTGTTAAGAATCGACACAGGTTGTGTGTTAAATTTGACACAACATGTGTTGTCCCTGAGCACACACACTACATGTGTTAAAATCTACACAACATGTGTTGTCCCTGAGCACACACACTACATGTGTTAAAATCTACACAACATGTGTCATTTTTAACATCTCTTTTTACAGGTTGTGTTGTTTTCAACTCATCATTTTGAGCGCCAACACTCACCATCACTGTGAATGGTATGCAGTGTTTGCTATGTTCTCAAACTAACAGGCCAGTGTAAATACAAGTTATTTATATACAATATTTTGTCAGTTGCTACATTTTAATTAAACTCAAAGTGCAAACTCTTTTAACTGTTATCTCTTCATGAACTTTTGTCAAAAGCAGCATTATCAATTAGGGGTTGAAGTGTGAATAACTGAATAATGTCCAGTACAGTGAGTCTGTCCAGTCATTGAGCTTGAAACATTGTCTTGTACTTTGTGTGCACATGCATTCTGTACTCGACTATTGATTAAACGGTTAATATTGTTGCATCTGGCCCTTTCGCTTTATTTTTTAAAATGACACAATTTGTGTGTTAAAATGACTTACACATTTATTGTGTTAAATTTGCCACAACATGTGTTGTCCCTGAGCACACTCACTACATGTGTTAAAACTGACACAACGTGTCATTTTTAACACATCTCTTTTTAGAGTGTATATATGTGTATCTAATTGTTATCGTATGCAATATTACGTGTTGATTAATACGCATCTTGTTTAGATTTCTAGATTGTAGATCATCAACGATTTCATGTGAATTCACCATTGCGTAAAGTTATCATGAATTCTCAAGAAATCATGTTGAAAAGTTCATCTTAGAAACATTTCTCAAAACACACACACATTATCAGCGATATAAAAAAGGCACCTTCCTCATCAGTTATTCTGAAGAGTCGTTGTCGTCTGTGAGCGAATGACTTTTCTGATCTTCTCTTCTTGTCGTTGCTCCTGAACTCCTGTAAAATAACGAAAAGAAAACACAGAATCTCAAAAAGAGACAACAGCATTTTCAGGTAAGTTTGGGGTTGAAGTACAAGGTCAATATATCACAGTTTTATGTGATTTCAAACAGTTAAAACTGCTAATCAGCAAAAATGCAGTTGTACAGATTTAAAATGTGTTTTGTAAGAAATTGTTGAACAGTTTTGTTGTGCACATATTGCCATTGGAGTGATATATTTAGTGTTTGTGAGACGCTGTTGTGTTTCTGGATCTTCACTAGATCTACTAGATCATCAGAGGGATTTGACTGAATCGAGATGCTGCTGATCATTGAAGCTCTTCTTCTCATTTTAGCTGCTCTAGGACAGGTAAGCTTGTGTTCTAGTATGAATATTACAGACATGAATACTGATGATGTGATCATTATTTCTGTTGCTGCAGGATCACAGAGCTGCTGCAGGACAGATATATCCATTGGATATGGCACTGGATTCTGTCGATGACTATTATTACGGCTGTAGAGAGAAAATGGCATATCTGGTGAAGACAAAATATCTGAAGAAGGAAATCAACAACTCACCTAAATATAAAATTAGTTGGAAATTAGGTGAAAAGTTTGTCAAGTTACCAAAAGATTACCTGACAAGGAATCAGTTAATTGCCATTCACGTGTACACTGGTAACTACATATATAAGCAATTTAAAGAAGAATCTCGTTATGGTAAAAACTATTACAAACAGAAGACATATAAATGGTATTCATTTTACTTTCTGTTAACAGAAGCGATACAGATTCTGAAGAAAACACACAATACATGTTATTACACTTATCGTGGTACAAATTCTGAATTTAATAAGTACACAGCAAAATCCCCAGTGTTAAATTAACACTGCTCAGAGTTTATATGAGTCCACACTCAGAGTGTTATAATTAACACTGAAGCAGTGTTAAAGTTAATGAGATAATTAATTTATTAATTGATTAATTGAGTGATGATTGAGCATTATTGAAGACATATGATGTTAATAAGCAGAATCACTGAAGGAGAAAATTAATTTTTAAAATAGTCACCATTATGGTGATGGGTGTTTAGTTTAGTTGGACTCTTGACCCTTACTTTTTTAACTTTAGATTTTGTTTGGCTGCTGTAATACGGTTATAACAGCCAGATGAACAAAGAGCAAATGTGATCTGATGGTATTGGTTGTGTTTTAACATAATCATTAGTTGGCCTGAATCACTGAACTCATTGAGAGTATCATTTCTGAGTTAAGTTTATCTAATGGATTATAGCAGCACTGTCCTTGTCAAGCATGCCATTTTTAACCTTTTCAATGTAAACCAAATGATCAAATCAATAACGAAAAAAAAAAATCTTAAAAAGTGTTCTTTTCAGGCACACACAGACATCAAGAATTAGCGTATGAATCTCAACAATGGTGACAAACAGATCAACTCTGAACATAAGCTCATTATTTATTCATGCAGCAATGCATGATGGGAGCCATGAATGAGTTTTGATTGGTGGTACCCAGAATGCACTGCAACATGCTTTATTATTGTCACCATTGTTGAGATTTACAGGCTGATTCTTGATGTCTGTATCAAAAAAAAAAAAAAAAAAAATCTATGTGAACAACTTTTAGGATATTATTTGGATTACATTGTAAAAGTTTAAAATATTATGATTTTCAAGGACAGTGCTGCTATAATTAATACAGTATATCTAATTCAGAAATTGGGCTCTATATGAGTTCAGTGATTCAGGTCAAATGATTGTAAAATAATTATTATATTAAAACACAACCAACACCATCAAATCACCTTTTCGCTTTGTTCATCTGGTTGTTATAACTGAAGTACAGCAGCCAAACAAAATCTAAAGTTAATGATTTCAGGGTCAAGAGCCCAACTAAAGCAAACACTGCTCACCATAATGGTAACATAAAATTACGGTTTTCTCCTTCAGTGATTCTGCTTGTTAACATCAGGTGTCTTCAATAATGCTCAATCATCACTCACTCAATCACTTAATTATCCAATTAACTTTAACACTGCACCAGTGTTAATTATAACACTCTGAGTGTGGACTCATATAAACTCTGAGCAGTGTTAATTTAACACTGGGGATTTTGCTGTGTATGTTCTGAACACAGAGGTTCGATTCGGCTCATTTTCATCCTCCTCTCTTGATCCTAATGTAGCACAAGGTTTTGGAACTAAATCTTGTTTTGAAATCTTCACTTGTGAAGGCGCTGATGTGACTAAATATTCTCAGTATCCTAATGAGAGAGAGGTGCTGATTCCTCCATATGAGAAGTTTAGGGTCACTGCTGTCAGAACAAGAACATATCAGCCAAATCTCTGGTGTGAGACTGTGTACACTTTGAAAAGCACTGGAAAAGTAAGTTACCTGAACTGTGCAGTGGCTTTCAAGAAATCAAATTACTATGATATTCACTGAAGAAAAAAAGTGCTATAATATATAAACTGCTATAAGTAAATATAAAAGAAGACTTCCTCTCAAATTAGTCGAATAATTCTTTGTCAGCACAATTTTTTGTTTATGTATTATTGTTTTGAAATAAACATTCTGAAATAAAATAAAACTAAATTTTTGGCCTTAAAGTGATTTGATAATAATTAATGTATTTATCCATTTACACTTACATGTGTTACACGTAAACAATTTTAGTGCTTGCCATCTAGTTAACTGCCAGCAATAGAATTGTAACTGCTAAATGACTTTCTGAGCGCAGTGCAGAATGAAAATACTGGTTTAGTGGCAGAATAAAACGAACCAAAAGAAAGTTGCAGAATGCAGACTGCTTAAAATAAGTTGTGCAAGGTACACCCTCAGTTACATCTGAACCATGATCATTTTAAGAAACTTGTTTTTTAAAAAGTTGAAAAAGGGTAACTTTTCTTAAATTGATGTTGTTGTTGTTGTTGTTTTTAAGTGTTCCTAGAATGATGTATGTGTAATAGATGTGCACAGTCATTCCACTAGGGGGAGTAGGACTGATATTTATCCTTGTAGATTGAGAGTTTAATGGGGAATTTTTTTTTTTTTTTTTTTTTTAATATATACTAGTTCTATAGCCTGGAATGATTTACTTTGTTGTATAAAGCAGATAAAAGTTGAAAGTGTTTATTTATTTTAATTTTTTAATGGGCCAATTAATAATTAATTTACAGGCGATGTATTGTGAGATGTGCGACTTGATGATGATTTCTCTCCATATATGATCTGTATTTCCATGTTTAGACATAGAGGACCACAATGGAATTAAACCTTTGGCTTTTTGTGTATATTAATAATAAATAATAAAGCAAGCAATATACAGTATATTCCCAATACACTCAGAATTTTTTTTTTTGTTGTTGTTGTTGTTGTTGTTGAGTGTTCAATTTAACTGAATTAAATAAAGGTTTTTACATAATATTTTTTATCTTGCTGAGGAGCTTCTGTGATGTTCGAATTGTTGTGGTTTTCAATGTGCAGAAGAGTGACGCTTGTGGATTTTGATATTGTACAATTTAACCATACCCAAATTAAAGACTAAAATTACATACTAAAAATACAACTGCAAAAAACAAAAACAAAAAAAAACCTGTATATAGACACTGCACTTTCAAACAACAACAACTGTCACTCATTTTCTTTTGCAGTCATATTTTGTGAAATGTGTCTGGAAATTTCACAATTCATGAGACAGCTTTGCCCCCTGCTGGCCAGATCTGGCAGCAACCCATTTTACACATCCTGCTGTTGTTTTGACAAAAGCAAAGTTTGGCAACACTGACATTATAAAGATTGCTATTCATAATCATATCAGATAAGATGAAATGGTGTTGGCTGGTAGACTATACCTTTGTATTTGGTTTTGAGATTAACATTGTTGTTGTTGTTACCAGCATAAACATTATTTTGTGAACCTAGCCAACGCACGCCAAATGTGTTGCTATGCAAACTAAACGTTTTTCTGTAAAGCCGAGCTGATGTTACCCGTGACTGTTGTTTCCCTGTTTGGATCGACGTTCATTTGAACAACATTGTGACTTCCATCTGCTACCATGGCGTTTTCCACAGCAAGTAGCGTGACCGTATTTTATTCATGATATGTCTTAACACGCGCAGATGCATGACGGAAGTATTCAGTTTCCCGCGAAATCCGTCCTGACAGCTCTAAAATACAATAATTATTATAGGCTTTCCGTAGTTATTCAGGGTAAGGCAAGAACACAGATTGGAATGTAGATTTATGTACTCACTCATTATTTTTAATTTTGTTGTTTAAAAAAAAAAAAAAATGCTACATAGTTATTTTGTAAATAAAATGATGTGCAACATGATGGCCATTCATGTTAAAACTAAAGTTTACTCTTATGATTATTTCTAACCATTTTATGCAAAGAAATAATAAGCATAAAGATCATTTCAATCCATATCTGCTTGTGCAACACAATGAATATAAATCCTAAATCTTAATTTGTGTACATCTCTCATATAGCAATGCAATATCATATACTGTTATCATCCAGTAAACTATTGCCATTTTCAGGTTTGAGTTTTCCCAAATTTAATATTTACTACACATTTGTATTGATACCGTGTAGTAAATATGTTTGATATTTGATATTTTTTTTATAACAAAAAAAAAAACATCACAAACTATGTCTACTGTGATATTTATTTCCTTTTCATATAAAAAAGGCTAAATTACTATATTAAATAAAATGGAAAACACTGATTTTTTTTTTTTTTAAACTTGGTATAAGTTTCTTGGTGTGAGTTTCTCTGATGGCCTAAAAAGAGTACAGTAAAGTAAAATAAAATTCACTGTAGCCCAAAGCATTTGGATACTGAAGTCCAGATTTCAGCCATTTCTCAGACGTTCTCCACCTTGATAATGTTCAGCTCGGACTCGTGCGGAGAAACCGGAAGACTAGAGGACTGGTTAGGAGGGCTGCACCCCTGGAATGATCCCTCTGCACTGGTGGAGGGCATGTCTCCTGATTTACTATCCATCCCTGCAAAGGAGTCTGTGTGTGGCTGTGAATACGGGAGTGTGCTGGGCGAGTATGTTTGCGTGTGGGACTGAGTGAACGTCGACGTGCGTGTTTGAGCGTGGGTGAACGGGGGCCCGCTGGAGGTCGGGCACTGCTGAAACCCGTTCATGGTGGGTGGGCTGAGCTGGTCCAGAGAGAACACCTCGATGCTCTCGAGACCAGAATCGTGGATCTCGTTGTATCGCGTCTGGGCTTGGCTGCACTGTGCGTAGGCGCCCTGGCTGGTCGCGCTCTGGCTGAACGGTACCGAAGAGGCCAGCGAACAAGACGCTGGAGCGCATGAGGACTGCAGAGGGTCGAATTTGGATGCGAAATCCTGCAGGGTGCTGAGGATCTGCTTCTGGACTTGAGTCTGCTGGGCTTGTTCTCTCTCCAGTCGGCCTTGTTGATCCACCATCATCCTCAACGCCAGGCCCAAACTCCTCAGCTCTGAGCCCAACGACTGGATCTGCTCCTGCAGGGTACTCACAGCGGCAGGGTCCAGGACGCTCCGCTGGGGAGGAGGAGGAGGAGGAGGGGAAGGCTGGTTGGGCACGTGTTGGACCCGTGCAGAGGGGGATGCATTTTGGGATGTAGCCCCAGAGGTGGCCGGGTCGGGGAGGCGGATGTCGACACGTGGAGGGTGTTGAGGAGCGCGAACAGGAACACCCACACGCTGGTTCATCCATCTCCTGTGAAGACTGGCTCCTTGGTGCAATAATCTCTGAGAAATAAAGATTTCATTAAGCCATCCATCACACATATGGGTAAGAAATAGTGATCAGCCAGACCCAAGGCTCAGTTTTAATAATAATGATTAGTAGTACATACAATTTTTAAATGTATACTTTTAATAAATTATGTAAAAATGGTTTTGCATATTGGTTATGGGACACTTAACCAAAACATAATTATTATTTGTTATACAAAATGTTCTTTTTTTTTTTTCTATCTCTAATCATAATAGTACTGGATTTATGATGATGCTTCATAACTCACCATGTTTGGAGGTCTGGCTGTAGTGAGGTCATAAGAAGCTGCCTGTGGTAAAACAAGCTTTCTCCCATCAGGACCAGAGAAGCAGGACGGATCTCGTCTCACTGACAGCGACACCTGCTGGCCGGTCTGAGGACCGCCGTCTCTTACCTTCACAAAACACGTGGATTAGTTAAGGCAAAAAATATAAATCACACACATATATATATATATATATATATATATATATATATATATATATATATATGCCTTTTTATAAGTTATATATATTTTTGGTATTTTGTTATTATGAAAAATAAGCACATGCCCCCTTTAATGTGCACATTTTACATTTATGTTGACTGCAATATTTACTGTAAAGAAACATAAATTACAACGCTTTTAATTAATTTAAAACAATAACATTTAAAGGCAACAAATAAACCATGGTGCATAAATACATTACAATTTTTTAAAAAATCACATTGCTGTAATTTTTTTTTTAATAATGAAAATGTTTTTTTTGCTTTAAAGTCATGCGGATTAGAGAATAAATGTGCTTAATTTTCATGAAAATAAAGTCACAATGCACACACACACACACACACATATATACATACAGTATATATATATATATATATATATATATATATATATATATATATATGTATGTATATTAGTTCAAAGGTTTTTTTTTACTGTTTTTGAAAGAGGTATCTTATGCTCACCAAGAGACTAATATGACCAAAAAAAACCCAGAAAATTTAATATTGTGAAATATTATTACAATTTAAAATAGACGTTTTTCATTTTAACGTTTTAAAATGTAATTACTCCTGTGATCAAAGCTGAATTTTCAGCATCATTACTCCAGTCTTCAGTGTCACATGATCCTTCAGAAATCAATTATAAAATGCTGATTTGATGCTCAAGAAACATTTCTGATTATTATCAGTGTTGAAAACAGAATATTTTGGTGGAAACTCTGATACAGTTTATTTTTCAGGATTCTATGATGAATAGAAAGTTCAAAAGAACAAACTTTTGCAACATTATAATGTCTTAACTGTCACTTTTGATCAATTTAATGCATCCTTGCTGAATAAAAGTATTAAATTCTTTTAAAAATGTATATATTTTGTTAGTACAATCCACCCACCCGCGCTCTGTGGAGCAAAGCCTTATCCAGGAGTCGTTTGCGAGCCACTAGCACAGGATTGGCAGGTGAGGGTGTGTGTCGTCGTCTAACGTAAGAAGCGCCACTCATCGCTCCCGTCCCGACTCCCGAGCGCGGCCCTTGGATCCCAGCATTCTGCGATCCCTGTGCCAACGAGGTCACGCTGACAATCCGGATGTCCTCGTCTTTCTCCCCACCCTGAGCCTCCCTCCTTCCCGCCGGACCCGTGCCGGAAGACTGTCCTCCTCTGGCATCCGAGGAGGACCCGGCCTGCTGGGAAGCAGCGACTCTGGAAGCTTCTCTGAGGAGGTTCCTCAGCTGCTGATCGCTCCAGCCGACCCGCCGCGTCTCAGAGCCGGCCGTCGGCCCCGTGTGGCCGCTGTTCCTAGCGGCTCCGTCCTCCTTCCGAGCTCGCCCTTGAAACTCCTTCAGGAAAAGGTAGATGGCCTGCGCGGACACCTTGATGTTCTCCAGCTCCAACACGGCTTTGATCTTCCGGAAGCTCAAACCCGCCTCCCGCAGCTCCACCACCTTGCGCTTGGCAGCGTCATCCAGTCGGCCCATGCTGGACAACACAGTAACGACACACTAAAAAGTGGGTCGGCTCAGCAAGATCCTGAAATTAATGCAAAAACATGGTTATGTTCGGAATGAAATATTATATGTTTGTAGCCTTTAAAAATTGCTTGGTACAATAATAACAAATAAGCCCTGTCAAAAATTAACATGTTAACCGTCACCTCCCTTTTTACCATGCATCCTAGATGGTTGTGATTAAAGGGATACTCCACTTTTTTTGGAAATAGGCTCATTTTACAACTCCCCCAGAGTTAAACAGTTGAGTTTTGCCGTTTTCGAATCCATTCAGCCGATCTCCGGGTCTGGCGGTACCACTTTTAGCATAGCTTATTGAATCGGACAGGACCATTAGCATCTCTCTCAAAAAAATGACAAAAGAGTTTCAATATCGAAACTCTTTGGTCATTTTTTTGAGAAAGATGCTAATGGTGTTAGCCAATAGCCAATAGCGTTTAGGTTAACTCACAGACTGCAAGTTGTACTTGAGAGCACCATGGAAGTGAATCAGAGCGCTGATGATACATTGGATTCAATAGTAGAGGTGTGAATATATTCTACCCATTTCATTCTTAACCAACGTGCAGTTGGAAACCGGAATAAAACTTGATCGTTTGTGCATCCGAACACAAATCTCCAACTCATATTGCTCTGTGTCATGTCAATGGTCGCTTTGGCCAGGTGGTATTTATTGCATAGGGGGCGGAGCTGTAGATTCGGAGCTGTAGATAACGAGGATTTGATTGGACAGAAGATGTGATGAGAAGCTGAAGACCGCAGTGATCCATTTTAGCAGAAGTGAGGGACTGTAAGTTTTTAATGCTTATATCTCCTAAATGTTTTGGAGCACACCAGCTTATTCATAACCTTAAGCTTAACATATTCATACTAAAAGCTAAAAAATATACATTTTGATTTCAGGGGGCCTTTTAGGTTGGCCTCGTTTAAAGAAGACACTCAGCAGATTATTGCAGAATTGAAATCATCAAAAAATAAAAGTTAAAGAAATTTAAGTTTACTGTAAAGCAAATGTGCTGAACTAAACATGTTTATTCTATATAAAATATATGGGCAATTTCACAAAATAATTTGGACTACAAAGTCTAGACACGTTGTGTTCCCAATGTGAAGTTGATATCACAAAAATTAAGCTTTCATTTGATGAATTCTGAGTGTTTTAGCTTTCGAATTATTTCTAATTTACGATGATTACTAAAATATGTGATAGGGAAAAAGGACAATAAAAAAGCGGGACGCTACTGGGACACTGACAGACAGTTAACAGGCTAAGAATATTAAACTAGGATTTTTTTTGGATGTAGTTGATAAATATCATTTATTAAAATATTGTAATAACCCTGTTATTGTGTGTCAATGCCCCTGTTATAATATTGAATAAGTTGACCAGACAGGTCCTCCGCACACAAACCTATGTCCAGCTTCATGTCCATACCAGCGTGATGAATCGATCTTCAAGCAGAAGGAACTGGATGAATAATTGAATGCTCTCGATCCCAATCTGAACTCTGATCTATAATGCTGCCTGAATCATAAAGTTCATTGTTCATTCATTGGCAAGAGGAGAACTGTCATACTTATATAAACATAAACATTAATCTTTCCTTTTTTGGTCTATGCCTCTTATATTGAATCCCATTTTTGTTTCTCAAAAGAATGAAAGACTACTATACTTTGTAGTATATAATGCACTGCATACTTAAAGACAGTAAGCTAAGCAAGCACTGTTTCAAAATAAATGTTTCAAACAGTAACGTTCAAAACTGTTTAGCTGGTCTGCCAGTCTAACAAGTGCCTTAAATCCTGCAAAACAATCTAAACACACCAGCATGAGCAGCGAAACACCTCCACAGCTGCTTTACGCTGTTTCTTCAAAAGGTTTAGACAAGCTGTCATTTTCCAAACACCACCAAGCAGGGAACAAGTTCAGATTCATGTAGGGACCCTGCGTAGTGATCTAGTGCACTCAGAACACAATAGAAATCAAGCATTTCTCACCTACTGCGACTTTGCTGTTCAGTTATGTATGTTTGAAGCGACGATGTGCTCCATTATAAAGTCACATGACGACGCTCGTATCCATATCCGTAACGTGCATCTGATAATGTCAACACAATAACTGTAAGTGTCGATGAAACGCACACATTTGTGGTTTACTTTGTGTTGTGATCATTGAAACCACACACGCCCCGCCTCCTTTCGACTGTCGCAGGGATAGCGTCATCACGCCTGCGCCCTCACGCAAACGTCGTTAAGACGCGACAGCTGTTGAGCTCGGCGTTGAATGTGTCGCGCGCTGCTCATTTATCATGTAAGTCTGAATGTTTATTATGATGATCAATATTTATAACTTGCGACTGTTTTTTTTGTCTCGTATATGTGTTTGTGTGTATGCGGAGAGATCCTAGCCGCGTTTCTTATCATTAATCGTCGATATTTTGCATATTTTGGGTTAATATCGGCGGGGTTAGCATTAGCTCACCGCGTTGAATGAAGAGAATCAGTAAACGTAGTTGTTTTTAAAAACAAAGCCTCAAATGTTTCGGATTTGTGTTATATATATGTAATAAAATATCGAGTTTTATACTTTTAAGGTAGGATTTTGCAGTGCGTTTGTCAGTTTGCACATTTAATGTCCTTGTTGGTAACGTAAATGTATGATATTTCAGAGCATCACTTTCTACTTGAATCGAAATTATTCTTTTTGGCTTATTCTAATCTAATGATAATTTTAGTGAAATAATCTTAAAGTAACTTTTTTTGGTCTTAAAGATAAGGATCTTAAGAATAAATTCACGAAATTGTGTTATATACAATACAAATATGAATGCATAAAATACAGCCGACAGTACAAATATAAAACATTTTATTTAAATTTTTACAAGTTTTGATGACTAAAATGTGGAAAACAGTTATGAGGATCATAATGATGTTCAGTTGTTCAATCAGTAAGAAGTTGTAATGTTCACAATTATCTCGGTTTGTTGCATCTATGAGCTTTCTTGTAGTGCTTGTTGTGATTAATATTAATAATGTAATTAATCGTTTTCATCATATTTCTGTCACAGATAAAGGTGTTTTAAAGGGTTAGTTCACCCCCCCAAAAAAGAATTCAGCCATTCATTTCTCGCCCTCATGTCGTTCCAAACCCGTTAGACTTTCGTCCATCTTCAGAACACAAATGAAGTTTTCTGAGAGTTTTCTGTCCCTCCATTGACAGCTACACAACCACCACTTTCAAGCCCAAGAAAGGTAGTAAAGACATCATTAAAGTAATCCATGAGACTCCAGTGGTTTAACCTCAGTATTATGAACCGACACGAGGGCTTTGTTTGCTCATTGAAAAAAAACATAATCTACCACTTTATTTACAAAAAAATTAAATCCAACACTGAATCACGCATGAACGTCTGCTCTCGCATCAACAGAACACGCAAGCCTCATGGTGCTCTCATGAACACGATTTAGAGATTAATATTTTGTAAGTTAAGTGGTAAATTATGCTTATGTGCAAACAACAGGATTTCAGTTTCATTTTTATCCAGACATCAATATCTGTATTAGTATCAGTGATACTGCCCTTCATTCACAAAAAGATGCCATTAAACAAGTTTTACCGTCTTTGTTGTTTCTACATTAATTTGGAGATTAACTGTGAAATTATTACATTATAAAACATATAAACCTACAAAAATGTAAGTGTTTTTAATTGTGATTAATCATGACTATCCCTACTATCCCTTTAAGAACTCTGCTTCACATTGTACATTCGCTGCCAAGTGCCAATGCCTAATGTCCCCTATAAAGTGTTATTAAATAAACATCCTTTTCCCCCTCAAGCTATAGGCTTTAAATATAATGTGCAAAAAGGTGTGATATGGCATGAAAAACACATTAAACCTTGGATCCGAGTAAAACTGCATTACATTATTATGACTGATAGCTCACTGGTTTGAGACACGTCTATGGAAAACCAATAGTTTATCAGCATTTTTCCTATTGTTTTTCTTTCTTTGCACAGGGCACCATCACCAACCAAGCGCAGGGAGCGTTCAGAGGACAAACCCAGGGAACGAGGGAAGGAGAAGCCTGCTGGGAAAGAGGGAGCGGAAAAGGAGAAGGATAAGGAGAGAGGCAGAGACAAGATCCGGAAGCGGCGCAGTAACTCCACCGGGAGCAGCAGCAGCAGGTCAGTAACTGTTTACATGCACCCTCTTAATGACATTATTATGAGCTTTTGGCAATACTGATATCAAATATACCATGTAAAAACACAATACTTAGATCAAATTGGTGTGATTAAGCTCATAATGGTAGAAAAATTATTATTGTAAAATATGTGGCGTATGCTGATTTAAATAACATTAAACAGGCATGTAAACACTTTAAAGGCACATATTCCTCTCTGACTAAAGCGGATGATGTTGTAATGCGACTCATGCGCAGGTTTGTAAACTTAGTGATAAAGGAGGCATCACATTTTGGGGGTGCTGAAGAAACTAATTTCATGTTGACAAAGTTGTGCCACATGAATATAATGCAGTGTTGTTGGCCACACACATCGAAATGAAGACGTTTAGGCACGTCACCGAAAAGATCCAATACATCCACTGAAATGTTTTGCAATTCACTTAAGTATCCTTGCATCTGTAGATTAAAACACGCCTACTGTATGTGGGTTCATTTGTGCTGTGTGCGCATTGACGTATGTTAATCATGGTGATTAAAAAATAACCACAATTCTTAGTGAATAATCAGAATAATGAAAATTGCGTGTAAATAGGAGCAAAAACACATTTGTTCGTGTCATGTATGATTAAATCATTACTCTTATTATTGGAAATAATCACATGTAAACGTAGTTCTTGTTTGATACATTGATGCGTCAAGGTTAATCCTTTAAGCCCTGAAGTTGTTGTTTTCTGAGTGACATACACAAAAGGTAAAGACTCATAATTTAAACTCTAGCAAGGAGAGTTAAAAGGTAGGTATTGTTTGATATAAAACTTTTTAAATTTTTAAGGGGGAAAAAAATTACATTTGGACATTCTTATGCTTAGAAACACTGCTGATAAAAGACAAAGAATATTTTAATTTTATTTTAATTTTACTTCTCTTTCTTATTTGACATGCAATAACTCAGGAAGGAAAAAAGGTAGGAGGACAATTCTTTTTTTTTGGTGAAATTCCCCTGCTTCTGGATAAAATTTTGTGGTGATAAAGTAATCAAAAGTGACAGCATTTGGAACCAAATGGCGCTTTTCCACTGCATGGTACGGCTCACTTTGGCGCGTTTCCTCTGCATGGTTCGGCTCAGCTCACTTTGTGGCGCTTTTCCACAGCATGTTACGGCTCGCTTTAAATGGTACCATCTCTGTTGAGGTTCCAAGCGTACCGTACCGATACTGAAATGTGACGTGAAAACACTACACATCACTGATTGGTCAGAGAGAATCGTCACTACCTGCTAGGGGTGGAACGGTATACAGAAGTCACGGTTCGGTTCATACCTCGGTTCATACATCACAGTTTGGTACGAGTTCGGTACAATGGAGGGAAAAGCAAAACAAAAATGCAGAAGGCTTGTGCATGTCTCAGGCTGTACCACCAAAGGAAAATAAATTAGGCCTACTTAAGCCTTGTATTTTTTAAATAAGTTTTATTAATAAAGTAAAGGCATAGAACCAGTTTATTTGTAGTGCACTGACAATAGTGTTATATAATTAGTTTATTAATTAAATTAATAAAAAGACAAAAAGACCTTGAGATATGTTTGGTAATTGTACCTGAATGAATTAAAATTAATTTGCTACATTTCAGATTAATATATTTGTTTTCCTTAAAATTTTAATTAACAGTAACTTAAACACTTTGCAGTTTGAATGATGTCCTGTATAAACAAAATGGAGTGTTTTTATGTTTCCACTGTCCGATCGCGCCCATGCCACACACACGCGCACACAAATATAAGTAAACACTTTGCGACTTTTCGATCGCGTCCGCACCTCTCTCTCTCACACACACACAACATATTCCAGCATTGCAATCTTTACATCGCAGCCTGCTTCAGAGCTAAGGCGGGGCTACAGATTAGGTGTCCCTAAAGAACCCGCGTATCTAACAGTAGTTCCGCATTACATTAATTTGCACGCGAGTTTTATTTATTTTTTTACCGTGTATTCTCCGTGTAAATTTATGTATCGAACCGTGACGCCCGTACCGTTTCGGTTCAATACGAATACATGTACCGTTCCACCCCTACTACCAGCATCATTGGATTTGCAACACGAGATGCCAAACCCACTAGATTTAAATAGTCAGCAACATCCACCGCAGTATTATTTGTTTGCACAATTTTTATTAAACAACTTGCTTGAAATTTTTTTTTAAATAAATAAACTTGAAAAAAGAAATGGCTAAAGCGTGGTGACTGGTAGACGAGGTGCAGACGTTCTTCTCGTTGGTAGCTGAGGAGCGGATCGATGCGGAAGGAAAATGTTTTTCAGCAACTTTAACGACCAGTCTATAATCCCACCCACTTTGAAGTACTGAACTGCAGTGGAAAAGCAAAGCGAGCTGTGCCGAGCCGAATCGTACCACGCAGTGGAAAAGCAAAGCGAGCCGAGTCGTGCCGCGCCATACCGCACCGAGCCGTACCATGCAGTGGAAAAGCGCAAAAAGTACCCTAAACAAAGCCCTTGACACCCGGAAGGCATTTATACAATTGCAATGAATTATGTTGATTTTGGATTCATTTCAATCTGGAGCATCCACTTAGGAATGATTTGTCATTTTCTGCAATCAATACATGTTTAATGAAGTTACAAGCTTAAAGCTACATTTGATTTTACTTAGCAACTTGTGCACTTGTGGAGTTTTATGTTATAACTCCATGAGAGAACATCTTTAGATCCAAGTGATGGATTATGGTGTTTTTTGGGCTCTTTTTAATCATGAGAATCTGCTGTAAATAATGCTGTGCAGTTTTCACAATCTGAGCATGTTTCATGAAGTTACTGTGTGGTACACTTCAGGTTTCTAGGGTTAAATGTGTCTAATGTTGCGTTTTTCATCTTACTTCAGATCCAGGTCCAGTTCTAGCTCCAGCAGCAGCTCTGGATCCAGTTCGGGCTCATCCAGCGGGTCCAGCTCTTCTTCTGGTTCCAGCCGCTCCGGTTCGTCCAGTTCCTCTCGTTCCTCTAGTTCATCCGGGTCCTCCGGGTCTCCCAGTCCAGGTCGCCGTCGTCATGACAATCGGCGCCGCTCACGATCAAAGTAGGTTCCTGGCTTTTTGGCTTTCTTGTGATATTAACCGGTTAATGCCTGGTTGTGCCATTGTCACTTACTGAACGTGGGTTTGCGCTTTTAACCAGGTCCAAATCACAAAAACGGACTGATGAGAAAGAGAGGAAGAGGAGGAGCCCGAGTCCCAAACCCACCAAACTTTATCTGGGAAGACTCACCCGGAACGTAACCAAGGTACAGTTGAAAATCACTGTAGAGATTAATCGTTAATAGATCACGATCTCGATTCAAACACCCACGTGATCTTATTCCTAAATGGCAATGTTGTGTCTAACGCCTGTTTCACATTGCAAGCATCAGCAGTGCGTGAACGGCATATGTTGTCACTGCCCATGTTAAAGAATGAGAGGGTCGGTCGTCATTCTTCCTATGTGAACGCTCTCATTAAATGATATGGCAGCGACAAAACTCGTGCTGCTAATGCTTGAGATGTGAAACTTTTAAACTTTATTTAACCATTGAAAGTACAATCATCACACTGCAACATTCAAATCTGCGTTAGCGCTGATTCGCAGAGAGCAGCTACCATGTAAATGTACAGTATGAAACAGTCTTTTCAACCACACATTATCGTTATTTATGTGTTCCAAACATTTAAATAACTGGATAAAAGTTTATAGTTTGGGTATAAACACAGATGACTACGGTAGTGATCAAAATAAGAGTATGTATTGTATTGCTTATCGTTACGCCAGGAGGTGGCGACAAGTGAGTGTTTACAAGAAATGTTTGTCACTGAATTGTTCATTTTAAAGATTTATTCACAAACGCTGATTCATCCAATAATAAAACAAATCTTTATGAATGAGACATTGACTTAAAATTATTATTTTTTAATTATTTCATTCAAATTAATATATTTTTGAAAGAATAAAACAATGACATTTTGTCAGAACCTCTAGTTTGCATGTTATTTTGTTTAGTTGTCCTTTTTTTAATTTTTTTTTTATTAGATATAGATTCAGATTATCAATTTGCATCTGTAGATTTAATTTACAACCCATATCTTTAAAGGCTGTTTTTCTCGAAATGATTTTGTCAGAAATCTCCGCCTCCAGTTCAGCAGCACTTATAGGCTACATCAAACTTAACAGTTTTATTCTCATCTATATTCTGAAAGTTTTTACTGGGGTTTCTTCAAATCATTTGTCTGATTTATATAACACTTTATTCCTAAAACATGATGATCTTTTTTTTCTTCTTCTGGATTTAGACAGTGTTTTCTGATTAATGGATTAATGGAACATTTATCCAATGTTCAGATCTCTAAAACATATGCAAATGTAATTGACTACATTTGCATATTTAAACATTTCAGAAAACTTTTTCAGGGATTTAACAGCAACATTAAGTATTCAAGACATTCAGAATTTGAAAAAAAAAAATTATAATAAAAGCAATTAAATATTGTGTAATTCAAGTAGTTTTTTATATTACAAAAAGTATGAAAATTAACACATGCTTTTTTTTTATTATATATCTAAAGGTTTTAAGTGTTGAATATAGATATGTATTCCTGAAAATTGCTACTCCTATAATGCTTTGTGCTTCTGTACTTGATTTCCTATAGGAACATATTCAAGAGATCTTTTCAACGTATGGCAAGATCAAGATGATTGACATGCCTCCAGACCGTTTGCACCCTAATTTGTCAAAGGGTTACGCTTATGTGGAATATGAGTCACCAGAGGACGCCCAGAAAGCCCTGAAACACATGGACGGAGGTAAAAAGCAACTGAATTGCATAATTTCTTGGGTTATTATCGTTAACTAAAACCATAAAACATTTTTGTTACATTAAATAAAATAAGTTAACTAAAATGGTAACACTTTTCAATAGTCTCGTGTTAACATTAGTTAAAGCATTAGTTAAAGGTACAGTAAGCAATTTCTGAGAAACGAGGAATCGGACTGAGAAGCACAACACACTTGTAGCCAATCAGCAGTAAGGGGTGTGTCCACTCATGATGGGGGGGGGAGAGAGAGGGAGAAAGAGAGATGGCTGAGAGACATTACAAAAGAGAAAAGCTCTGAAGGAATATTACTGGAAGAATATGGGTTATGATCCGGCAAGAGCTTTAGGACCCGTGTTAATAGAAAAGTTTTCCAGCGCTGGAGAGACCGAAGCAGGAAGGCCTGAAAACAGACACAGAGGTTGTGTTGTTTCTCCTTAATTTTTGTTGTCCTTGTTTGTTCGTCATATCTTTATTTTTCGTGAAACATTATTTTGCTTAGCTTCAGTTATGGTAAAGAGGCATCCACTCTTGCAATAAAGGGAGGGGTGTGTTTATTTGGGTTTGTGTTTCTCAGAAATTGCTTACTGCACCTTTAACATCAACTAACTATGAGCAATAATTTTACAGCATTAATCTTTGTTAATGTTACTTAAAATACAGTTGTTTGTTGTTTGTTAATGTTAGTTAACGGTTACAAATAAATTAAATAAATAAATAACAATTTCAGCAAGTTGGCAAGGCAGAATTTCTCATTTCGTTAATGAATAAAACTGAAATAAAAACAAAAACTTGATAGACATATAATAAGTAATGGCAAATGCAAAAAAAAATTACAAAAATTTTAGAAATTAAAATGTAATTTTAAAGGGACTGTATGTAGCTTTTTAGGTATTTTATTATCTAAAATCAATATTTTTATAAATAAATATGCCCTCAATGATGTACAAATACCTATGCCAATGATCAGACTAATCCTCGTAAACGAAGAATTTATTATCTTTATATACATGGGACGGGTAGGTCCACGGAGGCTTCCATGTAGTTCCGCCATCTTGAAAAACTATAATAGCAGAGAGGGACAAAAAGTACTAGGCCAACGCGTTTCCACAACACGTTTTCGTTCAGAGCCAGCGTCACGTGACTGAAGCCAGCTGAAGCGGAGGAGCAGAGCAGAGAGAGGCGCTTCACTGCCGCGGCAAGTTTAAAAGGCTGCACTGCACGGTTATTTATACACCGTTCATTCATACATATGCTGAGTCACAGGATAAGGAGTCCTCGTTGTCGAAAAAGTCCAAAATAGACCGTAAAAGGAAACGTGACCAGAGATTACAAAAACAAGGGTTAATGTCGGGATAGCTAATGCAGGAGAAAGCTTTTAAAAGAGACGCTGAAGTTGCCTGCTTTCTTCTCGACAGGTAAGTTAATGTTACAGTCTTAATTACAAGCTTTCTTTTCATTACTTGGTTGTGTACTTTATTATATAGACTAGGGATGCTCATTTCGATTAATTTTCCCGACCGACAACCGCCGCTCGTTATGCTGGGTACACACCAAAAGATTTTTTACATCTTATAAGATTTTCAAAATGTGATAGACCACAAACATGAGGACAAAATATCCTAGATTTAAGCATTTTGCTCCTATAGTGTGTGGTGTGCCATGATGTGACAAAGACAGCACACCACACACAAACAGATTTTCAACCAGATTCTCAACTGTGAACACAGGAAATCTCACAAAAGCTCGCGAGACTTCAGAATAAGCATGTCGGATGATATGCAGGAAGAAATTATGATGATAGTGTTTGATGAATGATTTTCACAGAAAATTCACATAAAAAACAAAAAAACTAACAAAAAAAAAAACATTGTAGGCTACCCACCATTATATATAACCTTTTATACAGAAATATATTCATTCTTTATTGTCTTAATTTATTCTTTATTGTATTTATTTTCTCTTTAGAAAAAGTTAGCCTATTTAATCCCTCAATGAACCCTTATAACACTCAGCTTCCTGTGTGCGTGTGTGTGTGTGTGTGTGTGTGTGTGTGTGTGTGTGTGTGTGTGTGTGTGTGTGTGAGAATGACCGTCTTCCATCATCTCACTTTCTGATTGGATATTGTTTCGTTTCACGTGATAATCTCCAGAACGTTCGCGCGTTTGTCCTCGGGGTTCCCCCCACACATCAGGATTTCTGATCGTAAATATTAAACATGTTTAATATTTACGATTCGCGATCGGGGCGGCTCCGACGTTCTTCCGAGCAGGTTCGGACACTCTTAACACACCTCACACCAAGGGAAAATCTGATAAGATAATCTGTTGAACCATCAAGATAATCGGGACATAGCTAGGATTGTCGGAAGGGGGGAAATCGGCCCAAAATCAGCCCGATTATCTTTTGGTGTGTACCCAGCATTAATCGATTATTAACCGTTAACTGATAAAATTATAATATTGAATTGTCATTAAATACAAATAAAATTGACGCGTATCTGTGATCCTTTAAAAAAAATACAAACTTTTTTTTTTTTATCAAAGGGTTTATTTTAACGTGCAAAGTGCAAACAGCAGCATACAGAACAGATCAACAACAGAACCTGGATTCAGTTTAAATTTTCACGCACCTACAGCATTTCTGACAGTGAGAGAAAAACAGAATAAAATAATACGAATAAAAACTAATTTTTTTAAACTTAAATAATTAACAAATTAAGATGACAAAAAGAAAACACTGAATCCATTTGAACAAAGCTTTTAAAAACCGGCAATTTTTTTTCGTTAGACTAAGATTTTTCGTTAAATAAAAATAGCAGCCCTACCTCAACACTTCAACACCTTGTCTAATTTTTATTTTAAAAAAGCAACATATCAACGTGATGTGATGTGGGGTCACTCTGGAGCGCAGCCTGTTGACAGTCAAACGCGAAGTGTATTCGCATTGCGTTTTACTTGCTCTAGATTAGGCTACTCGCGTTTTTCTTGTTTTTCGCGTCACTCGCGAATAAAAACATCCCGCGAAAAGGAGTGTATCATCATGATCAACAACACCACAATTTCTTTCTGCCATAATTTTTCCGTCATGTCTGAAATAAATGATATTGCTGCTCTGTACTTGTTGTGGAAGTCCCAAATACGGAGGAAAGCCAAACGCCGACGTGTCTGGTTTCACAGCACCATCCAGAGGCGCACTCAACTCGGTGAATTTCACCATCTTCACGCGAATTTTCCGCTCGAGTTGAAATTTTGAAAATAAGCTATATTTTTTTTTTTTTTTAAACCATGCTGCAAACTAAAAAAAAAAGAAGCTAAAAAAAAAAACGTTTTAAACCGTTTAACTGATAGTATTAATCGGTCAATTTTTACTTTCGGTTAACGGTTAAACGGTCAATATGAGCATCCCTAATATAGACAGAAGAACATTTATAGTAAAAGTTAAACAGGCTCTTTGATGAATAGCAGCTATTGAGTAAAGTAACATTAGAGAAGTTTTTTATTATATAGACAAAAAAATAATATAATATTTATATAATAAAAAACTATATAAGTTTTTTATTATATAGAGAAGTACTTTATTATATAGACCAAGGGTTCTCAACCCTGGTCCTCGAGGGCCACTGTCCTGCAGAGTTTAGGTCCAACCTTGATCAAACTCACCTTCCTGTAGCTTTCCAGTAATCCTGAAAGGCTTAATTAGCTGGCTCAGGTGTGTTTGATTTAGGGTTAGAGCTAAACTCTGCAGGTCAGTGGCCCTCGAGGACCAGGGTTGAGAATGCCTGATATAGACAGAAGAACATTTATAGTAAAAGTTAAACAGGCTCTTTGATGAATAGCAGCTATTGAGTAAAGTAACATTAGAGAAGGCTCTGATGATGATGATCTAACAATGCACGTAGCCTACTTCAAAAAATATAACGAGTAAAGAAGGCTTTATTACTACCTTAGTTAATGTTTTTCACAGTCAGTAATTCATACTGTAACATTATTTTTGCGTTGTTTCAAGTTTCAGTTTGTTTTAAATAACAAACCTGTTCACCGAAGAAAAACTTGAAGTGCTATTATAAGACATCCTGTCATAGCTTTTTGGTACATAACGGCTACCGTAGATGCAACGCGCATTTGAAAAAGTGAGGCGCTGGAGAGCATTATTCGTTTGAATGCAAAATACAATTTCACCACTAGATGGGAGAAATTCCTACTTACAGTCCCTTTAAAATATAATATATGGTAACACTTTACAATGTTTCATTTGTTAACATTAGTAACTACATTAGTCAACATGAACTAACAAATAATACTAATACAACATTTACCAACACATTTTTAACATCAAATTATTGTTTTTAACATTTGTAAATGCACTGTGAACTAACATGAACAAACAATGAACAATTAGATTTTTGTCAAACTAATAATAATAATCAATGTTAACAAATGAGACCTGATTGTAAAGTGTTCCCAAAAACCCTTAAATACATCACTGAATCTAAAATAAGGCTGATCAGTGGTGATGGGTTTGTTAGAAGGTGTTTCTCACTCTCTCTGCTGCTTTCCTCAGGTCAGATCGACGGTCAGGAAATCACAGCCACTGCTGTCCTGCCTCAGAGAATTCGACCTCCCATGAGAAGACCGTCCCCTCCGCGCCGGATGCCTCCTCCGCCTCCCATGTGGCGCCGCACGCCGCCTCGCATGAGGAGAAGGTTGGCTTTTAAACTGTTTTAGTCCGACTAGGATTTTGTGTTTTCTGTGCAGATCGATGGGATCCAATCTATCTGGCCTAAATGTAATTTTAGTCCACACTTCGCACCTGTTTCCAAATGTCCGATCTGTCCTTTCACCTCGTGTTTGTTTATTCGTCCTCGTACTAGACCGGCTTTCTGCCTTTTATGTGTCTTATCAGGTAATAAGCGCATGCATGTCTATGATTTATCTTTGCCAAAGCTGACAGTTCGTTCTTGCCTCAGGTCTCGCTCTCCACGGCGACGCTCCCCGGTGAGAAGACGCTCTCGCTCCAGGTCTCCGGGTCGCAGACGACATCGTTCTCGCTCCAGCTCCAACTCGTCCCGTTAGCCGACGCTCCATTCTCACCAATGGCTTCTCCTGACGGCCCTTTCATATTTTAGCTGGAGATGACAAATAAATTGTCTCTTTTCTTTTCTCTAGTACCCCTCAGGATTGTACGTAAAAGCCTAGTCTTATAACATCATTGAAGTTAGGGTGTGTGTGCTTGGTTTTTTATTGCGTCTGTGTTTGTACACTCACTGGGATTGTGCTAGATGCTTCATTTTACTGTGATTCGTTTTGTAATGTGCTTTTCTTTTTTTGAGAAACTCAGCTTTTTACCGGTTTATGTTGTGTGATTAAAATGCATGACCTTTTTTATCCAAATGTTAGCATTTTTCATGGAATTGTTTCTGTTAGTTACATTAGCGGTTCCTCAAAATTCATCTCTCGACATCACCACCTAATCCTGTAAAATCTGATGATCTGTAAGATTGAAAACAGAAAAATCAATAAACCAGTTTAACAAGTAAAATCCTCAGTAGTCATCATTTATGTTGTTACAATACAAACCTACGTGACTCCTTTTTTAAATTATTCCTTAACACAAAAGATGTTTTCCTAAGTCTTCAGTTATTTTATACCTGTAAAGCCTGAACAGTGTATTGAAGCTAAAGACAAAATCTAAAATCTTTGTTGAGCATTTTATAGCTCTCATAGGATGATACTCTGAGAATATGGAGCTCATAATCAAGACTTAAACTAAGCAGAAATATGCAATTTTGTGCAGATGCTTATATTTATGTGGCCAAATAATAAGATAATATTAAGAATTCTGTAAATCAATGAAGTTTCTATAACAGTATAGCAAACTAAAAATATCAGTTGTCACTCTATCTCTACCAATGTCTTTGTAAGATGATTTACATCTTTTTTTTTATCATCTTGATATTTGCATACAGTCTAAAACTGGCCAACCTTTTGACGCTCTCAACGCTTTTTCTGGTCCGCTGTCAATCCCACAATGCACTGCGTGAGCCTGAAGCTCGACTTCCATAGGAATCAAACAAGACTTCCACAAGACGCTCCGCGGTTCCCTTAATGGACACGCACTGTTCTATGCAGAGTTTTACATAGATAGTCACCAATGCTGCAAACAAACAGCAGTCATCTTTTACAGTTCCACCTGAACCAAAACAATAGCTTTGCTGCATTCACACCATGTCTTAACTGTAATTAAGAGATGGCAACCCGTGACGTGGAGCCTCAGAGCTGTTCACGTCCTCAGACTCGGATATGTGCGTTTCTATGGTAACACTATCACCCGAAATTAGTCTGCAGCAGTCAGGTGGTACAAGTTCTGCAAGTTGTTTATGTTCATTATTATTTTAATGTTATGCGCTTTGAGACATGGGGTAGTTTAACGCCCTCTCTCATGATGCTTTTGCATGCTGTAGCTACGCGTTCATGTTCTTTGGCGAGGCTTAACTTTAGGGAGCGCTGTGAAAAAGGCGGGATCTCATGCTAGCCTATTGCTAGGCTCTCTGTAATTGTCTCCCATACTTTAGAAAAGTTTTCCAGTGCCGGAAATAAGCGGGAAGGCCTGAAGAAGGACGTCGAATTGTGTCTGCTCCATATGTAAGTAACATTGGTTTTGCTGTTTCACTAACCGAGATAAGCTGTTGTTGTAATGTTAGCTCTAGTAACAGGACAGTTTTGAATTTAACTGTTTGTTTGGAGCTGTATGTTCAATTTGTTCCTTGCCATTCATTGGTCTTCTTTGCTTTATGGACCCTTTTCACATTTCCAGGGGTTTCACAAGTTGTCATAGTTGGATAAACTTCTAACTTTGTGAATCGTAGACGAAAGCGAATATAATTTTTGTATTTGCATTTTCTCTAAAATCAAAAGAAGAAAATCCACAATAGTGGATAGGGAGATATAGACATTGATTACAGCAGTCAAATTTGCTGTGACTTCCTCAGCCCTTTTATAAAAAAAATAAAATAAAAAAACCACTCTCGCAGCAGCATTAATTCATTTTTTTGCCATTTACTGCCAAGGTGTATTGATCTTTTTTTTAATGAAAATATTTTAAAAAGTGCCAATTTTGCAATGTTGAGAACTGCATCATCACAGCCCGTGAAAAGGCTCAATTTATCACAAAGAATTATTTTGCTTCATGTTCATGCATTTTGGTAGCCTGGAAATCCAGACCTAAATCTGAAAGATTAAGGGTCTGGCATCAACTAATGAAAATCGGCCAGCTCGAGGGGTGGCACCAAGCATGCATTTGAAAATCTCACTGCATGCAATTGGATAACACTACGACCAATCACAACAAGTTATCGCTTAGCTAGTAGCTACCAGCGGAGCTAACTGGTAGAGACTCTTACTGTATCCGGTCGGCAAAACAGCAAAAACGCCCTTCTTGCAAAGGAACGATTCGAGCGCCGTCTTCTGTTCCTCTTTTAGATAAAAAACCAAGTCTAACTCGTTCATTGTAGCAGCCAAAGCTGTTTCAAACAACTGGTGTTCATCCATAGCCATCTTGCAATGTTTACTAATGACTTCGTCACAGCACTGTCGTCATCTGTTTAGCTCGCCTCTGGCCCGCCTATATCAGATAACCCGATGTGATTGGTGCAGCTCGGATACAAGAGCATTTTTAATGAGCATCATTACTCGACGCCAGAGTAAACTCGCTGAGCAAATTCAACTTGTGCTCTCGTGAGAACTCTGGATTTCCAGGGTAGCATTTTTGGGGCGGAGCAATAAAGGGAGGGGTGTGTTTATATGGGTTGATTTCAAATATCAACAGTGTTTCTACTCAGTAATCGCTTAGGCCGTGTGTCCACCAACGCGTTTTTAGCCAGCTGAAAACGCTAGGCGCTCTGCTGAAACCGCCTAGCTGTGGGCGCTTGAGAGCGTTTTGGCAGCGTTGCGTTTTTTTTTTCAGTTGAGACACTTTGCTTGTTATGATACGGAATATCCACGAAAGTGTTACTAGTAAATCATTTCACACATACTTTGTTTCTGTGTTGATTCTATATTAAAATGTCAATACAATGTAATGTATTTTCTCTGGCTCTTGTTTTAAATGATTTTGTTATACTTGTTGTCATCTGTTGACGTTGTACAAGCAGAATGTGGCGGTTGGTCGGTGTGGTATTAGTCCCGCCCCTCCTCCACTGTGATCGGACGGTTGGGTAAAAAGTGACAGTGATGAGCGCTGCGTTTTACCCAAAGTTGAACATTCTTCAACTCTCGGCGACCTGTAAAAAACGCTGAACGCTCAGCGCCTCGTTACGCTCATGGCGTTTTAAAAACACGGCGCTCCCATTGAAAACAAATACGCCAGCCACGTGAAGAAAACGCTTTGGTGGACACACGGCCTTAATGCGCCTTTAAATGTATAGTTTTATGATCAGAGCTCTGTAGATTTTAAACTGCAGTGTAATAAAATGACGATTGAGAGATTTAACAATCTAAAAGTTATTCTTACAAAAGGCATAGAGTATAAAAATCAGTAAAGATTTCACAGCAAAAAGACGTGTAGTAGCCTATCATAACCTGAAGCTGGATGTTTTACAATTATACTAAACGGCCTTTTACTTGCTAAAAAAGTATCAGTCAGACAACAGAAGGCATGTAGTAGATTGTGTGCAACAGGTTTTTTGTTGATTATTTAGAAATTCATGTATTTACAGCTCAGGTGACTGGCTCAAAAAAAATGTCAAAAAAGATGCACACGCCATTGAGCTGAATGGGAATGTTGACAGCTTATTTAAGGAGCAGACGGGGAAAATATGTAAATTTCATGCTGAGAGCCCTCAAAAATAATTGGTCACTGGTGAAATAATAAAATACAGTGACATTTGTGCAATAAGCGCTGAAGCAAAGCAGGCAAACCTTTGAACGGGCTGTTCAGCTGGGTTTCTGTCCCACTTCATTTTATTCAGCCATTAACATGGACATTAAAACAGCACTTTATCAGCAGCTGTTCCCCGGGGCGGACAAGCCCAGGCGCTCCACGTTTGGAAATGAGCTTGTGTATCTGTGGCCTGCTGGAGATTGACTCATGTGTGTCATGGGTAATGAGGCATGTTGGGTGACAAGCTTGTGGCTGTCAGGCACAATAAACAATAAATAGTGAAAATTGGCCCTGGACAAAAGGCATCCTTTTCGGCTGCAGAAGAGGTTGAATGTGGAGTGATGGATTGTGATTCACATGACATTGATTTTGTCTCTGAGTTTGCTTGTGCACCAGTTTTAATGTACTAATTACTTCAAGCTACTTAAGTGCTGTGCCCAAGAGTACTATTATTATTGATCAAGAACATTATCTAAAATGGGTTTATCTCACCAAAACTGTCCAGGCCATATTTCACCTCAAAATCAATAGAATTAAAGTCTTTTTAGCACCATTAAGATTTTTCTGAATCTGTTGAAGGAAAGTATAACCCAATTGAATGAATAAATAAGTAAATAATGATTGATTGATTGATTGATTGACTGATTAATTTGGGATTGATATGTGTTCTATTGTATTACTCATTGTCATGTTACAAGTCATAATATATTTTCTGTAAAAAGTGTCTTATATAGCTGAAAATCATGATTTCTTGTCTGAATTATGTGTATTTTTAAAAAAAAAAAAAATTATCTTGTGTAATCAAAATATTTTATTTTACTTTTTCTTTTGGTAATATTTCATTTATTTTGTTTATAAAATAAATAGTAGCCCTAAATAGTAATTTTACTAATCCTACAACATTAAATTGTTTAAAGTCGTAGTCGTTATAAGTTTTATCTTATAAAATTGTGTGTCCATAACTCTTGCGTCAATTCTGTTCCTGTACCATACTTAAATTTATTTAAATTGGTGGAATTATCTCCCACAACTAATACGTAAGACAGGAAATGATGTCACTTCCCCTCACCGATAAGATCTGAAGCACTGAAAGGTATGTAGAAATATTTTAATCTAAAAAGTTCTTACACAAAGTTTTGTAAAACGTCAAAATTGTTACGACAATATTGAAAGAAAAACTGAATTTATCACTGATCACACAGTGGGTTTTTTAAATGTATTTTAATCATGATTTCATTAGTGCCATGTGCTCTTAGCATTTATGCTAGCAAGTGGAGTTTTTGGTTAAAACGTTTAAAATTGTCAATCCTGTTACCATCAAACTCTGTTACCAACGTTATTTCTACACATTGCCTAATTTGTCAGTAAAAGAGTTGACAAACAATGCTATAAAGAAATTACTTTTTTGTTAAAAGTATTAAAAAAAGAAAGTAACTTATGTTTGGCAAGCACTGAATTATTAGAATTGATGTAATATGTAGTAAGATACTGGAAAGAATTTCTGTAAGTGAACAGACTTTTTGAAATGCAAAATGTGTCTCCAATTATTAGAATCACTCACAACAAGTCAAATTAACTTCAAACATTTAAAGTACGTAAAAGGTGATACATTTTTAATGATTATTGTGTTCAAGAAAATATACATCAGAGTAACTTACATGCCATTTTCCATAACATACAGCACATTCACTGAAAATTCACAAATACATTCACTTGGCCTACACATACAGATTTATTCACGGCTGAACAGCCAAACATCTCAAAGAAAATGTCAAAAGATATTGGAAACAATGCAATTATGTTCCATATTTGATCACGGACATTCATTCCCGTACACGTATTAAAGGTTAACAGCCTCAATGACTTATATATTTAAAGAAAATTATTTGTACAATATCTGTTGTTCAGGTATGAGCTCAAAAATAAACATTTTAGTGTATCTTAGACATAAGCAGACATGACCTTATAAAAAAGATTTAAAGGATCAGGAAACATATTTCTTACCCCCTTATTTGTAATTTTTTGCATGAAGGCTGACCGTGGCTTTAAATGATCTGTCGTGTCCATACATTGGCAGTAATACAAATATAAAAGCTTCATGATTGTTCAAAGGACAGAATTCTGGACATGAGCACATTTGCACAATTGATTTTTGATCACCATGGCCTCAAAAAGTATTTTAACGCACAAGTCACACTTAAACATGTATAAATGTCTTTCCATTATATTACAAAATATCAAACAATCTGATGCAATACTTTTTGGGGCCACTGTATGACTCTGTATGGTCTGGATTCTATAGTTTATAGCTTTACTATACTCATACTATATTCTATAGTAAACAAAATTGATTGTTGCTTTATTAAAACACATTCTTAGGTGAAAAAGATGGCAAATATTGTAGAAACAAATAAATAAGAACGAATAAAGATCAGTTTGGATGATATACAGTACAGACACTTTAGCAGCACCATGACATTCTAGTCTATAGTTTTCCTTACTTTGTATTCTGTACATATCTAACATATGATATTACGCCCTTTTTGGCTGTTTCACTGACATGACACAGATCTCACAGATTAACCTTAAAGTCACCAGTAATAGAGCTCCTATTTCATGAACTTTCTACTGAGCAAGAAAAGAAAAAGCTGATTTGGTTACACTTTACATTACAGGGTCCATATTAATATAATTGATTACAGTAGTGTGAATAATCAATATGCATAATTACAGGCTTCTCCACAAAATAATTGCATATTAAGAACATTTTTCATAACTGTTGCACACAATTTATATAAATCAACTGGCATGCTTCCTATTAGGGCGGGTTGTGCTTTTTTAATGCGTTTAATTTACATTAGCAAACTCTGCAAAACAGTGAGCGTGATTTCACCAAGTACAACATGTTCCTGGATTAACATCTTTGTTGTTCCCGGAACAACATTCCAATCAACAAAACAGATTTGAGAGCCTAAACTTGACATAAACTGTAAATTTGTCCAACAACCAGGGCTTAGTGCTTCTACATCAGTGTAAATCACCTATCATTTCCCTCTAATTTTAGGGATAGGTTTTGGGGTAGGGATATGGGATTTCAGACAGGAATATTGTTCCAGGAATAACAAAATATGTTGATCCAGTAACATGTCTTACTTGGCAAAATCACGGTGACCAGATCCCCCTAGATCCATTTTGTTCAGTTCGTTCACTAAACATGTTAATTCAGTAGGTTAACGAAATTGCGCATAATGTACGCGTGCTATAGACAGTATTTAAAGAAAAACAGAAAAACAGTCACACGTTTCAAAAGGACGATACTTAAGTGCACGGAAAATATGAGTCTGTATATGGAAGTGAACTAGAATGAAAAGATTCATTCAAAAGCACTGATTCATTCGCTTCAAAGATTAATTCAAAAACGCTTATTAGGATGAAAGTGGGCGGAAAAAGTTGTATATGACCTGGCAAACAAGATAATTTAAAGTCCCCCTGTGGTGAAAATCCAGTTTTTAATGTTGTTTATATGTCTATGTGGTGTTTTTAATATGCTTTAAGACAAACCATGTGCAAATTCTTAAGTCAATCATTGCTGAGTATTAAACTCCCTGTGAAAAAAAGAGTCTCAAAAACACGGTTTGAAATCACTGGTGTCTGACGTCACAAACTACCTTGTAATCAATCACGTCAACGTACCGGCGGGCTTTAGCATATCATTAACAGCGAACTAGCAGGGGAGACTTGAGAGATGCCAGGTTATCCCTGTATATTTTTCTGTAGATATATCAATTTGCCGTGTATATTTCAATGTTATAATGAACTATATGCCTTTCTCCACTGGTGTTCTGAGTTGTTCAAACCGTTTGTAAGGATGCTGATTTTTAGAAGGCAGCTGTCTGACTGTCTGAGATGCGAACGGTGTAACATTAGCAGCACATTATTTGCTGTTTGATAATATAGTCAAGCAAAAGGTTAATCATATTAATTACTGTTATGTGTTTGACGTTGTAAAGAGCCACTCCAATGTGCAGCGTTTACCTCAGTAGATTGACCGAGTTAGGCTAATCTCTGAGAGGGTGTGAGTGAGTGGAGGCGGGGCTCATTAGCATATTCATATATCCGCGTATACTAAATGAGGCAAGGGTGTAGAGTTAAATTCAAGCTATTTTGAAGGCATGAACAATTTTTTTTCACAGGAAAAAAACATTTAAATATGCAATTTTGGTGATCAAAGATGAGTTTTAAGGGATAAGATTATTGACTACAGGGGGACTTTGGTCCATTTTCCTGAAATTGAAAACTGTAGCCAACTTTTAGGAGTACAAGAGCATACCTCAAACTAGTCCACAAAGCTAACGGACATGGACTAAAAGCCGTATTAGACTGAAAGCCTCAATCTTTAACATGGACGCTGTAATGGAAATTGACCATTTTCAGTTGTGTAAGAAACCATTTTTTACCACCATCACAGCTTTCAGCAGAACCACCTTCATTTTTAGGCCCTGCTGTAACAAGACAGGTGAATACAGCCTTGTCTACGACAGAGAACATACATTTTTAAGTCTACCTTATCTACGAACATGTTCCCCGCTGTATTGTTTAAATATATATGCACCACAGTTAAAGCACTCCAGATGGCAGCCTGTTACTCCACGCCGCTGTGAAGATAAATGAACGTGGTTTTTCCCCAATAGCTCACTCTGGAGAAAGTAATTGATTTTATTTGAAAAGTGTTCTCTTTTTCTCTTTCTTTCTTTTTTTTTCTTTTTCTTGAGGCTGCCCAGCAAAGGATAAATGAGTCTGTGTACATGTGTGGTAGAAGTTACAAAGTCTTAATTATTTAGTGTTTGCCACTGTGATAGAAAATCCTTTCATGTACTGAGCAATGAGTGTCTTAGAATATTGATTGAAACGATGAAGAATAATTCCACTCTAAAGGTATTTTTTGCCTTAATTGTACATTTAACAGTCAGTTGCACCAGAAGCTTTTTTTGTTGTTGTTGAAGCAGAAGTCTTTGCGTTTCATCTTTATCAGGCAGCAATACTGAAGCGGGTTTCCAGCACTGAGCATATCTAAAGGCTTGAATATGAGCTTGTGTTGTTTGCGAGCAGCCCTTGGAGACCAACAGCATATTAAACCAAAATGCCAGCGCTGTTTTTTAATATCACAAAGGGAGGGAGTGCTCTGTCTCTTTGCTGAGAAGGTTAGAGGGGAAAGGTGGTTCACAAAGAGTAACATCTTGTTGGCTCCAGCTTCAAATCCTTTTTCTGCATGTAAAATGTTGCTTTGGTTTGCAATGAACTGAAAAACATGCTAGCTAGGGCTTGGCGATACATTGAATTGAATATCTTTTCTGACTGTATAAAATTAGGGAATATTGTGTATATCTTGATAGTGTTAGCTTAGCTTATAAAGACAGCAAGTAATTTCAAAGGTTTCTTTTTGCAACATGTCAAAACAGCATTTAGCTTTGTGGCTAATCACACATGTCTGTTGAGCGCGGAATGTAGGCTATGTACTTTGTAACAATTGTTATTTTTTTATAGCTAGGGGGGCAGAAACTCGCCTATTAAAATTTTTGGCGAGCAAATGGAAAAATATTGATATGCATTTTTAGCCATATCGCCTAGCCCTAGAAACAAACTGGTCTTTTAATCACATCAATATGTATATTGGAACAAATGGACAGTCATCATCGCCTGGAACGCAAGCAAGCCTTTCATGATTTCTCTTGACTTTGAGATGAAGTCTTTTTTTGCATTAATACCCTGATAGGCATTGGCATGTTATCGGTTAAAAACTACCACTCCTGCGTGTTTTGTTGCCAGAGAAATAACCTCATTTTGGCCGCAAGATGTCTCAGAACCTGACATTGGATCTCTTATTGAGGCACTTCCTAACAAACCGTTCAACACCTTCTGCTTGTCACCAGTCGGGAACGACTTTCCCCAAGCTCGCCTGGCTCAGCAGCCAGGGTTATATTGGCATGGCATGGCATCGCTTGTGTTGGCGATCAAGATGATATGCATACTGGTTTCCCGTTCTTATCGTACTGGTACACCAACATCTTGATGCAGTGTGAGTTGGCTGGTGAGATCCATGGGCTGCTGGTGATAGAGAAGTTGTGACTGGCGTAAAAAGGTGGAGGCTGCTTCCTACATCGGAATAAGGCCTTTAGCACCGTGGCGGCCATCCTACGGAAACGCTTGCTGATGAAGCAGTACAGGAAGAAATTAACCCCGGTGTTAAGCAGCGCGAGCATGTTTGCCACATCCGTGACCAAGTGCAGCAATCTGGCCGGGCCAGGCGTTGCCGGCTGTGCCGTGTAAAGATGGTAAAGGATCATGAGCGTGCGCGGCGCCCACAGAACGGCGAACACCGAGGTGATTGCCAGCAGGATTGCCGTGGTCTTTCCGGTTGAGTACCCTCGAAGACGGAAGCAGTTGCGTCGGCAGCGAAGCTTGCGTACGATGATGGCGTTGAGCGAGAAGAAAACCGAGCAGGGGAGCAGGTAAACTGTGGCGCAGTGAACCCAAACCAATACGTGCTGCCCTGCACTGCTGCTACGGCCACCGTTACTCGCTCCCGGGAGTCCGTGCCACAGCTCCGGCCACCAGTAATACGGGATGCTGGAGATCAGGCAGCCGGCGTACACCGCCAAGATCACTTTGCGGGTTCGGGCCGGGTAGGATACGGTGTGGTAGCGCAGTGGATGGCACACGGCGATGTAGCGGTCCACGGTCAGGGGAACCGTGATCCAGATGGAGGTGTGGATGGAGGAGAACTCCAGAACCTGCACGGCTTTGTTGAGCGAGTGAGGCAGAGGCGCTCCGAGAATGAAGTCCTCAAAAAGGAAGTCCACGAACACGATCAACAGCAGGACCAGGATGTCGGCTACGGCCAGGGCCAACAGGTAGTTATAGGAAGATTTCTGTCGCCGCAGCACCAGCTGAGAAAGGATGATCACCGTGAGGATGTTTGCTGAGAAGCGTGAGAAGAAATAGACAGAGATGGTGAGAAGAGAGAGGGAGGGGCGGGTGAGAAAGTGATGAAGTCAGTCTTGCAGGATAATAAAAATGCTTCTTTATTAAACTTACGAGTGCAAGAATGAATCATACAATATTGCATTGAAATTGCAGCACCACAAATAGATAGAAAATATAGTTTTTTCCTTATCTACTGAACACAATCACATAATGTATGCAAAGCATTTGACTGACACACACATCAAGCATACACTTGCCTTAATATGCATGCATTCACATGCACACGTTTACATTCATTTGTGTTCACATGCAGAAGAACATGAAGAATTCATTCATGTTCGAACACATGCATTTGCATTGCACAGTCATACATTCACACTCATGCACTGAAATCACAAGCATGCATGTGCATTCACATCATCCATACATTAACAATCCTGTGCATGTATTGACACACACTCAAATTCACACATATGCACACTCACGTTCACACACATGCACACACATTCATTTCACACACATGCACGTTCATGTTCACGCACATGCACACCAGGCTTGTGCAAAATTCAGAATTTCAGAATTGGCCAGAATTTGAATTGGAATGACAGGAAGTGGAATTAAATTCATGGCAATTCAAAGAAATTCCACACAGTCACACAACAGAAAGACTGTGTTGAGTCTCGCATGTATTCAGTGTTAGGAAGGTTACTTTGGAGATGTTATTGCTTACTGTTATTAGTTACCTATTATAAATGTGGTTTGGATTACTTTATTTGGATAACTTTATCAATGCAAAGCAATTTCGTTTTAAGTTGATTAGTAACTAATTTAATTAACCATTTTACCTCAGTAATACAGCTAAATACAATTACATTAATTTTGTAATTTAATAACAGAAATTTCATAACTATTTAGGCCTACTCCTCAACCCTGCATACATTTTATTCTAAAATAGATATTGATCAAATTCTTGAAATAAATTACCCCCTCAATGTTGTTTAATTAGTTTTGTTCCAATGTAATTTTCATTTCAAAGTAATCACACAAACACAAAGTTGTTGTAAATGCAGTTATCATTTATTCCAATGCAAAAAATTACTGAGCAACACTGTTGCATCTAATTCTCAATAGCTCCTCAAATGTTTTTTCATTGAGTCTGCACCGTTCTGGTCTGTATATTATTCCTGCAACACTAAAGATTCTCTCAACAGGTGCAGAGTGAAGTTGTAAGGGACTTCTGAAACTTAAAAAGTCCAGTGTTGCCCATCAAATTGTGCTTTCAAACAAATGTCCACCTCAAATTGTTTAGCAACCATTTTAAATACTTGGTTAAAGTAAAGCATTCTGGGAAATGGAGTCATGTTCCATCATGTTCCACAAAATTACAATTACAATAAATCAAACTTAATTATTTGTTCTGTGACTAGAGCTTTTAACATTCATTGCTTGGGGAAAACATATCCTTTTAATGTAATCTGTACAAGTAGTTCAAACTAATATCATTTACAATGCAATCATATCTGACTACTGTAAAGCTTCATTGTTAAACCCTTCACTTAAAATATGTATATGAATTTCTTTGAATTTTTATTGAATTGCAATTCTGCTTCCTTTAATTCAAATTCGAATTGTAATTCTAGATCCTGTTTTTGACATCAATTCAAATTCAATTCAAATTCAAGAATTGAATTGGAATTAAGGAGTCATTCTCAATTCAATTCTGAAATATGCACAAGCCTGATGCACACTCAGTCATACACATGCACATGCACATTCACACACATGCACATTCACATGTTCACATACATGTAAACTCATTTATACACATGCACATTCATACACATGCATATTCACATTCACACACACTCATTCATACACATGCACATTCAGATGTTGACACACGTGCACACACATTCATCCACGTGCAACATTCACATGTCAAATACTTAAGAAACCTTGACCTTCTGAGACTTTGTCATTCAATTTGTCTCTCTTCTTCCTACCTGCCTGTTTTCCTCCACAGCTTTGACCTCTGTCTCATTGTGACCTTCTATAAAACCTGAACAAGCAGCAGCAACATGTGCACAATTACATCCAAATGCTTGTGCTTATGCAATGCTCTGTGTCCAGGTCACAATGACCCAGGAAAAAGACCCAAGGATACACAGACCCCCTAGCATCCGCCTCTTCTAACGCTTTCACTGCTCTGCTTCCACACAAACCTGTATTGTTTGTTGCTCACGCTCAGGCAGAGTGAGATGTACGGGTAAGAAATGACCAGTGACTGCCATTACCTCTCACTGTGATGAAAAGAGCGTGCACACAAAAGTGCTGCCTTTGTTCAAGCCAAACAATTTAACACAGCGGGAGGATAAAGCCTCATTACAATAGACCTCAGGAAACATTCTGGTGTGTTAACCTAAAAAGAAATTTGCAGCAAATTTCATACCTGTCGCCCCACTGTAGCCAATGGGCTGCTGTGTGGAAGGGTATACTGGATGAAAAACTTCAAAGTGTTTTGCACCCGTGGTGTGTCTCTGTCTGCCTGACAGTCATTCGGGCTGCTAATAAAGATGGAATTGGATTACATATGCCAGTCAGGAGTCTGGAGAATCACACTTCACAGTTCCAGAACATCAGCTGATTACAAATTACAAAGACTCCAGCTTCAAACTCACACATTTGCATAAACACCTGCAATCTCAGGCACACAAGCATACTTTTCAAGATGTATAGAAATATGGAGAGATAGACAGAGATGGGTTTGATCGACACATGTGCATAGTCTGTTCATAATCAAGTTTGAAGAAAAGTTATCTTTTACCTTTTCAGAAAAAAAGCGAATCAAGCTATCTATCTCTCTCACAGTTGAACTTGTACATAAACACATTGCAGTCCTTAGAGCACTGTTCCCAGAGGAAAATGCTATTGCCTGTTTAGAGGATTAAAATGTTTTTAGGTGCATACATAAATGTGGTTGGAGGAATAGCACTAGCATACTACTCTTATTATTTTTGCAGAAAAAGTAGTAATCTAGAATGCGGTTCCAAATTCAGCATATGATTATCATTAAAGTCCTTTAAACCCATTAACATGTCTCACTTATAGATGTGGATTAAACCCCATCCTCTACTCCTCCATTATGGCAAATCCATGAGATCCTTCGTTAATTTATATTTTATCGATACAAATGACTAAATAAATAAAAACTCCTCTCCTCTTGTGTTTACAGCCAGGTTAAATGATGCACAAATGTAATACTGAATGCTAATTTGCTTTAAATCTCCCTTGTGCCTTTTTTTGGATGCATTTTGGGAAGCATACAATGTTGCGTTCCTTGAATATACAGTTTCATTACAATTCGTAATAACCTTTAACATTACATTACATTTCCCATTGGTTTACAGACAGAAGTGAACAGTGCTTGGGAAGCTTGATTGGAAAAACTTTTTCGTGCACATTTCAGGAAACCTCCGTAGAGAGCGGACGTGCAATCCCGTGAATGCCAAGTTCAGAATAGGGCTGTGTTTGAAATCACCCCTTATACCCTCATTCACTATTCCCTACATTATACCACTAATATCGTTCACTTGAAGTGAAGGAGTGAATGAAAACAAGTGAGTGAATTCAGACATTGAGTGCGCTGGAAGGGCTGCCACATTTGCAGTTTATGCCGTTTAATAATCATTTGAAACTTAGCAAGCTCCAGTAGTAATGAAAATATTTATCTTGAACTCTGTCATGGAAACTATGTAGAAACCTTAATTAAACAATTTAATAAACAATTGAAAAGGAATCTATTCCTGTATGATATTACGCTGGACCCACATTGGACCAGCGGTTTGGAAAATGGATGGATGATTCAGATGCGGGCGCCATCTTCTAGTCGGAAGCGGGAATTCATTCGACTCTCACAGTGCATTATGGGTATTGTTTAGCCGTTGAGCATACATCGCTTTTACACTCGTTATTACAGTGCATTGTGGGATTGAATGAGGGCACTCGATAATGTCAAAGACTATAGAATAACACAAGACGCATCACTCGTATTGTTTTGAATGGGGAAAAGTGCAACGCTCAATATGGCACAATAAGTCCCGCCTTCTAAATAAGAGCCAATCACCGATTGGTAAAGTCATCGCTTCACTGCAGCTGCCGTTTGAAGCTCCGGTTCCTATAGAAACAGACAGACGTGCTCTTCCACTGCACATTAGCTTGATCCAGCCTGAAAAATTTCATTTTCTGTCATGATTCCAGCATTTAGAAACAAAATTTATGAGACAGATTTCATTGGTGATTTCAAATATGAAATTTAATCATAAGCTTGGCGAACAGTTTTGGTGAATTTGATGTTTCCCCATTCAAAGAAATTAGGAGCTGCACTTGCATGACTGAGAGGCATTTCAAAGATGGCCGCCGAGTGAAATGATTTGTCTTAAAGGGACTTTGATAACATCCACTATGGTTTTGTCCACTACAAATGGCTGTCCCCTCAAATAGTGCACTGGTCCAATCTAAGGGTATGGGGCATTTTCGGACACAGCCAAAGTCTGATCGACTTAATTCGGCGCTGCGCAGACCGATCGGTGTACGACATCAGAGTATCATGCGAGTAATTTTAAAGCATACAGAGCCGCCAGCTCTCTAATCGCTCTCACAGTTCTTTGATGTCATACAGTACATCGGTCTGCGCAGCACCGCTTCAAGTTTAAAACACCTAATTATTAGTCTTTAATATATTATTACTGTCAAATGATTCTGCACAGTTTTGAATTCTGACTCATCTATATGGTCATATATTCCAGGCTACAGAACCTTCATCTCTAATGTCTAGTGACAGCCCAGGATTGAGCTATAAAATGAATATGAATTTTAATTAAATGAAATGATATCTGAGTTCATTTGAGTTGAGCAAATCTGAGCACAATCGAGGGCTCTTCTGAAACGTGGGATCTTTTATAAAGAGAAAATCCCGAGATTCAAGAGACATGTCTCCTCTTGATGGCATTGCTTTCTAAATAAACAATAGAGATCTCATTTTAGATTTGTCTTTCTTTTCTACAGGCTACACAAAACAAGCTCTCCGGTGTCAAACTCACTCCTTTTTTCCTTCTTTTTTTTTTTTTTTTTTTTTTTTTTTTTTGTCGATCACTAACAGGATAATGAAGGTTATTTTGTGTCTGTGTACAGCCTGAACTCTATTATAACAGAAAATAAATTCAGTTTGATTTCCTCTTCAACTTGCTATATTGTTTTTGTCATATTAATGGATATTATATGTGAAACTGAATGACTCACTTCTCTCTCATGTGCATCTAATTCTGTAGTTTTTTAATTCAGTATTAACAGTTTAAGATGTGTTTTTTTTTCCCTAGTCTTAAATGTTTAATGTTGAGTGTTCATTTAATTCTGTCAGTTTATTTCAGTGAGTCTTTAAGTTATCAGACTGAATCTGTGTGTCCTTGGCTGTGTGGATCAGTTTGTCTTGCAGACGTCGTGTCTATGTGTGTTCAGGTGTATCAGAGTGTCACTAAGGCTGCAGTCAAAAATAAAACCCAGATTCACCAAATCCCACTCTCAACTCCCAGTTTTACTCTCCTTATCCGCTTTATTCTTCCTTTATACTCCACTGCCCATTGTGCTTTTGTTTGTGGATTTCACTTTCTCTGGATTAATCTCTCCAGATGCTCCGCTGTGAATGTACTTTATTTAGACAAACAAAAGGGATGCACTGCGCCCTGGAGGTCGTACATTTCCTGGCATTTCCATTTAGCTGGTCAACATCGTAAGCATATTGATTTCACTTGACTCCTGTCTTTATGCAGGTCTCTGCAGGGCCCAGAACAGGAGCAACCGATTTTAATGTCTCATTTTGCTTTGAATTCACGTGTTTGTGTCAGAATGGAAAACTAGTGTATTGCTTACACTACATACTTGATTCTGCATGTTTTTCTTTCATAAAGTAGTATATAGTCCACAGTTTTGGCAGACATTTTATAATGTCACATTACCTTGCGATGTTGGGGGTTTCATTCAACAAGTGACATCTTACCTTTTTTTTTTTGCATTGTAAAATTGTCTAAACTTTTGTCAGTTCAAATAAATAACGAGTCTGTAATAATGAAACTGTGCAAAATATACATATACTGCAAAAACTCAAAAGAAACATTGCTGATGAGATCTCTTTACTATCTCATTTGTTTTTCATGGATACCAATGTGGTCCACCTGGTATTAAGAAGCTTGTTCGTCGATCAGATCACAAGTAGACGGCATTAAATACAGGTGTAAATGGGGTCTAAAACTTGTTGAGCTTTCGACCACTTCCAGAGATGAAAACGCATTCGACCGGATTGCTTTTGTAGTGTAGATGCTCTGGTGGTCGAATGCGTTCAAACAGCCACAAATGGTGCTAAGTCTCCACATACTGACCTAATGAGTAAATATTATGGAAAGGAAGTTCATATGTAAATTGCGTGAGCTTATTTAGTCCATTAGATCGAAAGATCTGAAAAAAAAAAAACAACAACATACATTTACCCACCCATAGATCCTCACCTCAAAGAAATCAGGACAGAAGTGGTTGAAAGTGGACAAAAGAGACACATTAAAACACCAGGTGTAAACAGGAATGTGTCTCCCTCATCTACTTGTGACCCGATCAATCAAAACGCATCTTAATACCAGGTGTAAACAGGTCCTTAGATTACATTGAGAGCAAATTGAGACTTTTGCTAAAGTCTCCTGCTTCTCAGATGTTTCTCCTATGAATGAGATCCCAGTAATCTCACATGAATCTCTAAGAGTTTCAGGAAAGATCTTAACGTTGTCTCAAACTGTGCTCAGATTTAACAAGATAATGTCTGCAATGAACTTTTCCCTCTGGGTTCAGCAACTCTCAGGTTTCCAGACTTTCTGATGGTCCTGACCCAAACACAAAAAAGCTCACAAGCACTTTCCTCACCGAGGCGGTGAGCTCTCAAAGAGCCCGGATCGTTTACCTAAATTGAAAATCATTGGCTCCACCTCTTAAGTGCCAAATAACACCACCAGGGTAATGTAGAGCCGGCAAGAGGATCGTTACTGTGGATCTGTGACCTTCCAGCAGACGCAGTATAGTCACTCTCTGGATAAAAACCCTTCATCTTCAATAGAAATCACCAAAACACATAAATCAAACAGTCC
The DNA here is from genome assembly GCA_022828995.1 of Vimba vimba. Classification (NCBI taxonomy): domain Eukaryota; kingdom Metazoa; phylum Chordata; class Actinopteri; order Cypriniformes; family Leuciscidae; genus Vimba; species Vimba vimba. The sequence continues at coordinate 20,482,664 of CM040817.1, read as the reverse complement.
TTCAGTTAAAAAAGGCAATGAAATAAGACCAACCGCTTCCAATTAGTGACCTTTGAGCTTAACCTCCAGCGAACAATCGAACAGGCATGAGCTCATCTCAGCACACTCGTATTTCTGTGGTTTCTACTGTTTCGGGTATAAAATGTTCTTCGAATTTCATTAAACTGTAAATTACAGTTTCTCACAAGTTGCACTCAGTTCACAGCCATGCATGAACTTGAAGTTATTTGAAGGAAATTATTATCATTTTTTTAAGCATAATGAGCATGTGACAGTTGGCATGTGTCAAATTTAAATAGCTTCTAAGACTGACACCTGAACGTTGCCGAACTGTCTTTGACGTCAATGTCGCTTACTTTTTAAAAGACTACTTATTTTGCTGCTCTAAATATGCACAAATTATTGCACATTATCATTTGCATTTAGCATATTTTTGTTTCAGAACAGACATGCAACTCACTGCTATACTTCATGGTCGTGTTAAACCATAAAACTTTGATTTTTTTAATCATTTGTTTGCAATTTTACAATTAACTGGTGATCTACATGAAATATTTGCATTTAAAAAAAAAAATCAGAAGACAGAATTGCAAAAGCAAAAAGGTGATTAAAAATTATACATTTACAATGTACACTTTCCTTCAGACATTATTTTAAAATGTATCATTCCTTGTTATATAAATGTTATTTGTTACTTCTGTTAAAACAACCTCACTCTTCACCTTCTTTCTGTTTAATCACACATGCTTTTAGTCAACCTCTCTCTCTTTGCACTCTCTTCCCATCCGTTCTCTGTGTTTTTCTCACTTTCTGTGCACAATGCCTTTGAGAGGTTTCTCTTCTTCACCTCTATCTACCCAAAATCACTGCCAGGTGTGATGGCTTTCACACAGTGTTGAATAAAGACTCTAATCTCGTCTCATCACGCTTCTTGTTTGTCCCAGAAACCCGCATCAAGAGTCGGAAATTCAAGCCGCTATTTAGCAGTTGAGCAACAGGAAGACTGACTGCCTCCGAAAGCAAATGAAAATATTTGTGTAAACTGCTCAGGCTGAGTGCTTCGCTCAAGGGCACAGTGATTTATCTCAATCTGACAAAGAAATCATTCCGCTGAAACTGTGCCACACGCCATGCGACCTGAGAGGGAAGCTTAGATTAAATATGCAGCACACCTGCAAATAATACCAATTGTCATAAATGAGCAATCAACCTCCAATTTTGTAGGGACAAAATGTAATTTTAGTCTCCAAGAGGATGAATATTAAACGCCGGAGGCCAATTATTAATATGACGACTAATCAACATGTCTGATGCATCATCTGTCTTGCTCCCCAGGTCATTCCAGTTAGAGCCGGAACTAATTTCATCATCTAAATAACAGGTATTTCTTGCTGATTTATGATTACAAGCCCGTGGAAATGATGTGAGACGCTGTATTCTGTCCTGTCACACAGATGACCTTTGGAAACACTGTTTTCCCACAGTTCTGATGGCAGTTGCGTCCCACAAGGTTACGGACAATTTCGTCAAGGATGCTACTAATCAAGATTAAGTGGGACCAAAGACAACACTTTAAGAATCTGCTTGAAAAAACAGCTCGGCCACAAATGTGAATATTTATCCAAAAAGACAAAAGCATGCATAAATATGCATTGTGCACTACACAATCAAGATTTTAAGAATCTGCATGGAAAAACTGTATTGACTGATTACAAATATGAATATCGGAGGCAAAGCATTTCTCTCACCCCAATGCAGTTCACAATTACACAAAGTCATGCATAAAGCCATGCATTAAATAATAAGAATTTGATGAAGGATTGATCGCCCACAAATGTGAATATTGGGGACGATGCACTCCTCTCAAACCATGCACATCATAAATGCATGCATGACAACATACATTGTACACTACTAATCTTTCTTGCGTCTTTCTTACCAGGCAGGCCGAGGCACAGCAAGGAACTGTAGTAAATGACAGGGAACTGTCCGAGAGGGCAACCGCGAGGACTCCAAGAACTGGAGTTGGTGGACAGTACGGTGAAGATGTGGCTGTGCTCCATGGCCTCTCTGCCCTCCTTCTTTAAGCTCCAGAGAGGAGACGAACCACAACCGAACCACAGCCGGACCGCAGGACACGCAGAGGGAGAGCCGGCTGGCACGTGTGAGAGTCAGAGAACGACTGCGAGTGTGTGTGTGTGCATGGAAGAGAGACGCAGACGATGAGAGGAGATGAAGTCGGCGATGTGATGGGAAGAGAGGCAGGGATGTGAGGAAGAGTGTGTGTGTGTGTGTGTGAAGAGAGGTGGAGGAGAGAGAGAGAGAGAGAGAGAGAGAGGAGGGGGGTGTTGAGAGCTGGTGAGAATGAAATCTGGGGAGGCATGAGCGCAAAAAGGGTGAAAATAAGTGACGAGAAAGGAGGGGGGTGTGAAGGAGAAGAACATTGGAAAGAGCAAGAGGCGTGAAGTGAGGAAGAGACGATTCGTGTTGACACCACCGAGAGGTGATTTTTTTTCTGTGGTGACACACTCGTGCAGCTGAAGAGCGACCCAGTCCTGAATAAGAGCTGTAGCATGACTCGACTAGTTCACAGCAGTTACATGTACAGTACGTCCACAGCACACATTGATGCTTAGCATTTTGGCATTTTGTGAAGTTGTGAATTTTGTCATTATGTTGGGATCTAGCTTTTATTAATAATTATTATTTCAATTATTTTGTTTGCTGTCACAAAACTTAAGAAAATTATCATAATAATATGTATCATTATTATTATTATTAGGGATGTTCCGAAACCACTTCTTTCCAGAACGTGTAAAATACAGATTTTTTTATTTTTTTTGGTAATTTTTTTGTATTTGCCAATACCGATTTCTGATACCTGAACCAAAACAATATTAATCATATTAGTTGCTTTATTTTGTTTATTAAACAGGTGTTGCCTTCCAAGTCTTTTTAACTGGTGATTTTCATGCTTAATTGACCCTTCGCTAAGCCCCGCCCTCCTTAGTTATTGTTGCTACGCCTGTCAAGCTTTTGCGCCTGGCACGTCTATTACAGTATGAATGCACTGGTTTCAGGCATTCCTAAGGAGATAATTAGTCATTTTTCCCGAACAGGTGAAAATATGAGAGTGCAATACTGCAGTATGCATTCGAGGGCTATATCCACGACATAATATGCAAACGATTAGAGAATAATTTCATCAAAATTGTAGTTAAAGCGTTAGGTCCAAGCGCAAGCAGCAGCCGCCTCGTACGCTGACCATTCAAATGGGAAACACACAAATTTGAGGAACAGCTGTGTGCATGCACAGCAGGGTAAGTGAATGTGAAAATATTCTAATATTTATAAATCAAACAGCTTATCCATATGTATTGTGGAATAAACACAAGACATTAGCCTGACCACTTTGCAATGATAACGATCTCCCGCTTATATTTGTAGTGCGCCAGGCTAACGTTACTGCTCACACATCGTGGGTCATATAAGTGACTACTGTTATGAACTGATTAAGTTTGCATACCAACCTTTTCCTTGGAGATCTCCGGCAAGCCCCCTGATGTTCCCTCCTTTTACTAACTAACGTTACCTTTTACTTTTACTAGAACTAACACCGGGAGAGTCGCGATCGGTTTGGGGTAACGTTACTAGTTTGGCCGTCGATTAACAAAATGCTGAAATATATTTTTAAGTAACGTTAAGTTATGTCAGTGAGCCTCCGTCTTGCCTTTAATCACACTGCTTGATCCACGAGCTGGACAATAACTTTATTCTAGAGCTGCTATAAAGCCAAAACACTTTACTTTTAATTTCCTATTATCAATGTAAAGCTGCTTTGGAACAATCTACATTGATAAAAGCGCTATATAAATGAAGATGACGCCCGGCATTTCTCCCCTTGGGTTTTAGGTTTCGGGAAGGGAACAAAATCCACCACCCCGTCCAAACTTTTAGGATACCGGGTATCAGATTTGCACAATCCATACGCACAACGCTTCGGCATGTTTCCCTCGCTCGAAAGCTTGCCAGACCTCCCGCGCCTAGTTACAGTTGCTAAGCCACGATTGGCCTGTGGCGGTTTTCGGGCGTGGTTTAGCGAAGGGTCAATTATGCCTGTTAAAATGTATTATACGAGCTTCTGTTACTTTCACTGTTCATTTAATTGTTGTGTTATATTTAGTATTTTATTAAAGCTACACAAGTTGATTCTTTGCAAAAAAACACTTTGTTCTTTCAAAATGATATGTACTCATTCATGTGTAATTACTTCAACCAACTAATCAAGTATTCTCGTAAGCGTAGAATCTGCCATTTAGAATACATACGAGCGAGTCGTTTGAATGGCGGCAGCCATGTTGCGCCTCCATCTTGAAAATACATTAGCCAAAGAGGGACATACCTGGAAATTCAAGCTTCGCCTTTTGCGTTTTGACACTCAGTGGTACCGTGACGAATGCGAGACGAAATACTCACGACTGCCGGCAGATTTGAAATAATACGGCACCGTAGGAGTTAAAACGCCCTCGGAATGGGAGGGGCTAGAACGTAATATTCAGTTGGTAGTCATAAACAATTGCACCGCTAGATGGGAGAAAATCCTACACAGTGTAGCTTTAAAGGGGTCATGGCATCGATTTTTTTTTTTCTTTCATTATTTTAATATGGTCCTTAAGGTTCACTTATAATGTTACATTTTTTTGTTAATATTTTTAACCTTCATTTTGACCCTCTGTCTGAAATTATCAGTTTTTAAGGGGCGGCTCCTTTAAGTCTTGTCAATATATGGCCACTGTAATGATTGGCTGACATCATTGAATAGGAAACAGTATCAACGGCCACTCACTATTGCACGCCAGTAAGTGTTTGAAAACATTATCTATATAAAACTGTCTTTTACAGATAAAGCATTATGAAATAATTGACTTAACATTTGTGTCAGATTCAATACAGCCGACTGCTTCATCTTTCAACAAAAGTTTCTTTGCAAACTTTATATTACACTGTGCCTTGTTTCCAAAATAAAATGCTCCGAACCAACATAAAATCATCCGATGCGATCCGGGACGCCATTAAAATAGACCATCCCATTGTTCCTGATGCTGGGATCCGTCTAAAGTCCCGACAGAAATGAGTAAATGAGCTGTTTAAATAGCACGTTTTTTTTTTTTTTTTTTTTTTTTTGTAGCTTGATTAAATAAATGCTTTGTTTATGAGAAGGCTGTTTAAAGCTATGAAACTTGCAGGATGTTTTAATGGCACAAATACCTCTTATATGTCAAAAGATCAAGGCAAATTAGATTTTTCATGTCATAAGCCCTTTAAATGGCAGAGTACCGATTAGAGCTGCCACAGTGCAGAGTTACTGTAATCACATGACATTTTCCGGTAATAAGAATAATTATATTATTCATCCAAATAAATTTTTTTATTCTTTTGCTTGGTTTAACAAAAAATGTTAAAATAAAGCAACATTGAAAATCAAATTGAATATTAATAATACAAATATGTACCCATGTGAGCATATATTGTGGAATTTTATAAAATTTCTTCTGCTCATCAAGCCTGCATTTATTTGATCAAAAATACAGAAAAAAAGAAGTAATATTGTGATATATTATTACAATTTAAAATAATTGGTTTTCAATTTATTATACTTTAAATTATCATTTATTTCTGTGATGCAAAGCTGAATTTTCAGGATCATTACTCCAGTCTATCACATTATCCTTTAGAAATCATTCTAATATGATGATTCATTATCAAAGTTGGAAACAGTTCTGCTGCTTAATATTTTTTCATAACCTGTGATACTTTTTTAGGATACTTTGATGAATAAAAAGTAAAAAAAAAAATGATAAAAAAAAGAAGCAAATTTTTTTAAAAATAGAAATCTTTTGTAACAACAATATACTCTACTGGTCAGTAATTTGGGGTCAGTATTTTTTTTTCCTTTCTTTTTTTGAAATAAATCAATACGTTAATCAGCAAGGATGTGTTAAATTGATAAAAAGTGATAGTAAAGAAGATTTATATTATTAGAAAAAAAATATTTTATTTTGAATAAATGCAGTTCTTTTTAACCTTTTATTCATCAAATATATTAGGTAGCAGAACTGTTTCCAACACTCATAATAAATCAGAATATTAGAATGATTTCTAAAGGATCATGTGATAGACTGGATGTCACATGTGACACTGAAGACTGGAGTAATGATGCTGAAAATTCAGCTTTGCATCACAGGAATAAATTATTTTTTAAAGTATATTCTAATAGAAAACTATTATTTTAAGATGTAATAATATTTCACAATATTACTATTATATATATATATATACACACACTGCACTTTTGTGGAAATGTTGTTTATCTTTGACTTTATCACTTATTAAATATTAAACACGTTTTTTTAATGATAGTATCTTACATTTAAAGATACTTTTCTAAACAAAATGTGAGTGGTGCTACAATAACAATATGAAATGTTATGAATATGAAGAAAGAACAAGTTCAAATGTTCAAAACCAACATAAATGAACAACCTTGGTGTAGCAAAACCCTAAACGTGAGTTCACAGCATAACACAGCACATTCATTTCCTATCATTACTTTTGCATAAATAATAATTTAGATACCAGTCAAATGCAGCAGTGATTAAATTTGTATGACAGTGATGGAAAGCACATGCTCACCATTGCTGTGGGTCACAGAGTGCATTTCTTCAGCACCTGTTTACTTTGCATACTTGATCAGTCATATGTGTGATGTGGAAAGGAGAAGGCTGATTTTCTCCATGCCGTCCTTCTCATAAAGTCATTTTCCCAGTAAATGAGTGTAAAGGGATGGAGAGAACACGGTCCGTTTAATAAAATATAGCTCAGTGATGCGCATTGATTACCGAGAGCGACAGGATGGCAGGTCTTTCCTCATGTTCACACACAGGCCTGAGGCTAAAATGGAGCAAACACTGCTCAATGATCTACTTTACTGATACTCATTGCTTCTTAGACTGCAGAAGAACAGATCTTAAAAAACAATAATAACGAATATGAATTTATTTTTTAAATATCGATTTGATTTGAACAATAATCTCTAGATGAGACTATATTGTATCACTCTAACAAAGCTTCACTACTATTATGGCACAAGTTCATTACAGAAAGACATAGAAAGAGATTCCATCTCTAACAGCATTATCCATCAGCACGGCTCTTAGCGACAGACTGTATTAATAATGAATCGCAAGCTTTAATAGCACCCCGGTATGCATAACTGTTAAATTAGATGTTTGATTTTTGTAAAGGGTTCAAGGAGTTCACACATGCCTTTTCATTTGTCTGCTGTCGCTCTCTCGCTTGCGTTCACCCGGGCCGTGTAAGAAAAAGGTGGGCGATGAAAAGATTTAATAAAAAAATCTAAATTAGAATTCCTCCAGGTAAAAAAAAAAATAACAAAAAATGGGTAAATGCGAAATAGACAGTGAGGAGAACAGCATCACACCTGATACTGAGTTAAAGTAGTGTGAAGATCAGCAGAGCAAAGACTTTCTCACTCAATATCTCTGAGAAATCGCTCAAAAACAGACGTCCGAAATCTGAATCCCACTCGTGCTCTGCTCCGAAGAATACGGTAGCCTACAATGTAGCATATAGCCTACATCTGAAGGAATTTTCCATATTTGTCTTTTATACAGGTCTTTTACCTGTATTTTGAATTGCGTGTTGCAAGAACCTGATCGGCGCGAAAAGTTTGAGATGCAAGCGCCATTACACACGCAGATGATCGCGGCCAAAGTTTCTTTTTAAAGTCGGATTTCGGATGTGTGGAAGCCATTCTGACACCAATATTGTGCAAGTTCCTGCTCATGGTTTCTTTTTTTTTTCTTTTGTCCCTTGTTTGTTTAATGTCTAAAAACGTATTCCACAGAAAATGAACTGTTAATTTACAGAATTTTCCGTTTTTAGAGTTGAAGGAACTGTCCGTAATTTAACTGAAAATGTCCTGGTAATTTTCTGCCAGTAGGCTACATTATCCTTTTTTTTTACGGAAATATTTTTCAGGCAGCATTTTAAGGCATTATAGGCATGCTGTTAGTTGTGCCAAAAGGTAGGACATTTAATTACACTGCAAATGTTCTTTTAGCCAAATACTGAGGCAGAATCACGTGTCCTTTGAAAAAAAAAAAAAAAAAAATTCCAAGATGATCCAAGAAAAATATAAACCCATTTAAAAATGATAATAGAAATATAAATGAAAAACACATTTGTTTTGTGATATTTTTTTGATTGTGCTTTTCGTCTTGGATGTTATTTAGGACATGCATTTAAAAAAAAAAAAAAAAAAATCTGTGATTTTTGTGCCCATCTTTGTTTGCACCCCGAATCGAGGCATTATGTTGCATGTTGATGTCCCCTCGAGAGAGATATATGCTGATCATGTTTTTAGTCTCTGTTAGGAGGCGTTTGTATATTGACCATATTTCAGATGACATATTTTAATCATAATTTTGAATCGCCACAGACAGGCCTAAAGGGATTCTTCACCCGAAAATGACAATTCTGTCATAATTTACTCACCCTCAAGTTTACTCACTTAAGTTGTTCCAAACCTTTTTCTTTCCTCTGTTGAACACAAATTAAGATATTAATCAACAGCTGTGGGGCACCATTGACCATAGTATTTTGTTCCTCTCCATACTCAATGGTGCCCCATCAACTGTTTGGTGACCCATATTCTTCAAAATATCTTCCTTTGTGTTCAGCAGAAGAAAGAAATTTATACAGGCTTGTAACAACTTGAGGGTAAGTAAATGATGACAGAATGTTCTTTTTTGAGTGAACTATCCCTTTAAGAAGAAACGCGCGCGCTTTGGCCTTTCGTCACGCCCAGTACTCCAACCTGCAGAGCTGATTAACTCACGTGATCAATTATCTCTCAGGTGACAGTAAAGAGAGCGAGCCGATCAACGAATCGCGATTTAAAAACAAATAGTAGGTGTGTTCGACATCGGCTGCGGCTGGATGCAACCGATCGGCGAGAGTAGCCGCGTGCAGGCGGGGAGGAGCTGCAAACGGAGACGTGAAGTCGGACCAGTCGGACACGTTCTGGTTCCCGTAGTGACCGCTCACGTGGTGTTTGCATACTTTACCACAGCTGCAGTGAAATAAATGTAATATTTGCCAAATAATACACAGATGTTTCAGAGACATTTTCATTCAATACTTTATGCACAGATTTATACAGCGTCTGTTTGAACAAGAATAAAGTTCAACATAAGCTAGGCTACTATCAATGAAATGGAGTCTACGTTTTTTAAGCAGTTTTAATTTGATAAACATGACACAATATAACATGACAACGACATGAAAAGAGTGTTCACTGTTATAATAAACTGATTTGAGAGCTTTAGAGGAACTAAAGGTGTTCGAAATAAACACGAAACACACGTGATCGTTGTCATGCGGTGAATCCGGCCAATCGTGGAACAGCTGTGTCGTCATCAGCCCACGTGCAGCCCAGTGCAGCCGCTCTTGAGAAGCTGCGCTGGCTGAGTTCTCCGGCTACTCTCGAATTGCTCTCGCGGTACTTTGATGGCATACGTCACAGTCACGTGGCGTCGGCGCTGTATCAGAGCCATAGACTGTAAAAAAAGATGGATGACGCCCCTTCGCTCTCTTCCATTGATGAGAACTGAAGCCGCCAGAGTCCCGATATGGCGCTGACATATTGGAACTTGAGTCTGCGCAGTAGCGATCTTGGGACCAGACCTGCGCAGTAGTGAGCAGGAAGTAAAGCCGCGAAATCAACGCTCCGCCCTCACTCTCGCAGAATGCACTTAGGGAGAGTGGATTCTGCACACTTTTTTAAAAATTTATTGCAGTACGACAAGAGGCTTGTTAAAATACAGTAAATCCAATCTCCTCAGTCCTCCGAAGATCCCGAAAAAAATGTCAGTTGGTGCTTCAGTGACTACTTCGCTCGAGAACCTGTCAGTCACAGCTGTCAATCATGACGTTACACCACCGCATCACGTAACTAACTAAAAACCAACTTATTTTTGAAACAGACACTTGAACTTACATCAGCATGATAAAAACGACAGCAAATGAAAGAAACCACCTTTGGAAAAAAGATATTTGAAGTGTAATTTAATTGTTTAATTGGTCTCACGTCCCATTGAATAACACGGGGAGGCGGGGCTTATGACCTATACTAGGACCAGTCACCGGGGGGCGATCGAGACGTTTTGGCTTCACTTTTCATGGCTTGTGCGGCACGCTTGATCAGAGCCCGTCTACGGAGAGCCTTGGCACTTCCTATTAGCCCCATTGTATCGATCTTGGTTGCAGTTCCATTAGAATTCCACTGGAGGTGATCGCGGGCGAGTGCAGACTGAATGGGAGTCTATGGGGCTAGACGGCTAAATGTGTCTCTTTCACCCGATTGCCGTTGAGAAATCTCAGATTTTATTGTAGGTTTTGCAAGTTCAACATGGGTTATAGGTCGAAAGTTGAATGAACGAGTACTTATTTCTTTTCGATTTCTTACAGGTTGAGTTGTTGTTGCCCATAACACGCTAGCATTCTGCTAATGACGTCAGCATTCTGACGTCATTGACATTTTGAAAGACTTTTTAAAGCAAATAAGTGACTCTAAAAAATCTAACACCCAGCAATGTGTAATTTCTTTGCATCTCCTTTCGAATACAACATTCAAATTACTAGACAAAAAATTATATCCTGAGAAAAGTGGATTTTGAGGGTTTTTCGCCATAGACCTCCATTCATTCTGCACTCGCCTGCGAGCGCCCCTGCATGGACAGAGACGTGTTACTGCAGCCAGTCCAGAAACCGGAAGTAAGCAGAGAGTGCCAATTCTCTTCCTATTAGACATTCTCTGGCTGTATCAAGTCGGACAAAATTTCTAACCGGCATGCACTGCTTCAAGTCAGCCGCCGATCGGTCTGCGCAGAGCTGCATGAAGTCGAACAAGCCTAACGACCGATTTTGAGCGTCAGCCGATTGACCCTCTTCTTCCTGGTTTTACGTTTAACTCAGGTAACCACCATCTCACCTACACATATATCTAAAGGACAAACCAAAAACGAGAAGTCCTGACGAGAGTATTATTCACTCAGTTGGGGGAATATCATGTGAAATTTATTGGACAATTCACTCACGTATGCTATAGGCCTACACTTACAAAACATGGTAATGCCAAAATAATGCCACCACAGTTATTTCTTTTTACTACTATCATAAAAATATAAAATACATGACAGAGTGATTCAGACGGTTTAACACTTTAAGAAAATATGATAATTTAATAAATTCATATTTTTATATTATATTCCATTTAATTGAAATTTGTATAATGCACTGTCTAAAGCAAATTTTACTTGCTTGTTGAAGCTATTTCTGCCTGACTTGACTCTTAAAATGATTATAATGTGGTTAAATGATTGTCATGTTTTAAAGGGATAGTTCACACAATAATGAAAATGTCATTAATCACTCACCCTCATGTTGTTCCAAACCTGTAAGACTTTTGTTCATCTTCGGAACACAATGAAGATATTTTAATGAAATCTGAGAGATTTCTGTCTAACTCTTTAAGTAGACTTGCAGCGATGTCATAGTTTTCAAATGGTATCAGCCTTCAAACTACCGACTGTAATACCTATATATTAACACAAATTTTTGTTGCATTATATAGTGCTACAATAAAGCAAGACAGTTAGATATTATTATTATTATTATTACATCTAGTGTAATTTATCATGTGTCGCAAACTCTACATTATTTAAGACTATTCTATTTGTTTGGCTATTGATATATATTGTGATAAGTAACCTAAGTTTAGTCCCTTTTCATTTTTTTTTTAAGTCATCCAACGAGACGTCTTTACATTACAGTTACATTTTGTAATTGTTTATTTTTTAAATATTTAAATCAATTGTATCATACCAACTTGAATTAAATAAACAATTACAAATGATGGTAGAGAACAACACTAGAAATGTCAAGGTTTTTTTGTCAAGGTTTCTTTCTCTCTTGCTCACTTTTTTTCCATCTTTCAGGTCACATTTTACATACATAATGGGTACAATTAATGGTATATGATTTTTATTTTGTAACTATTTCAAGTGTAATTATTACCAGATATTGTCATTAAACCCTTTCAATTACAAATAATGTGCTAACTTTGATTTGGTATTGACTTTGAAGTGCTACCTATTGCAAAACAATATAGTCACACTATATTAGCTAACTGTGCTTATTTCCGTTATTGGCATAAGTCGCATTGGGTGGTAATAGACAAGAAATGTACAGTTTTACACCTTCATACTGATAATGTTTCTTAGTCTTTCTGCAGCCTGAACCACTGTAAACAACCCTTACAAAAGCATCTGCCAAATGCATAGATAATGAAGGGGTTCAGGCCCCTGCTGGACTACCTAAAGAAGAAATATAAGTGGATAGCCTAGATAATGTGAACACATGGAATTCATTTTTGCTTTACAAAATTCATAATAAGTTGCATTTGTTGGGACTTTGTGATCATGACGATGAACAGAGCATTTTTCAGACACTGCGACTGCACGTCTATTTCTTAAAGTCCCCCTGTGGTGAAAATCCAGCTTTTAATGTTGTTTATACGTCTGTGTGGTGTTTTTAATATGCTTTAAGACAAACCATGTGTAAATTCATAAGTCGACACCATTGCTGAGTATTTTCTCCTTAAAACTGCAGTGAACCAAAGACAGACTCAAAAACACGGTTTGAAATCGCTGGTGTTTCTGACGTCACAAACTACCTTGTAACCAATCAGATCAACGTGTGATCGTCAATGAGTGGATCTCTGAGCTGGTGTGAGTGAGTGGAGGCGGGGCTCTTTTGCATATTCATAGAAACGCGTATACTAAATGTGGCAACGGTGTAGTGTTACATTCAAGGTATTTTAAGGCATGAATATTTTTTTTTATTCCAAGGAAAAAACTTTTAAAAATGACATTTTGGTGATCAAAGATGAGTTTTATGGGATAAAATTATTGAATACAGGCGTCCTCATGGTTGTGTCTGTGCTTATTTAGGGATTTCCAGGGGCTGTTCCTGATTCATTTATCAATTTCAAAAGCAGAACACCACATACATATGCAGAGATAAATTATGAGCTCCGTTTTGTTCAGACAATGTGTGGAGTCCGCGTGACGTGATCACGACGAGCTTTGCACTTCAAACACTTTCCCATCTGCCTCTCTCATTAATACCATTCTTTCTAAAGCATCAAAAACCTCAGGAAAGGTTGGACAGCTTTTATTTCCCTTTATTAAAAAGGAGGAGCATCAAACCTCAATCTCTAAACCTTCAGAAGTGTTTATTAAACCATTCATCTTCTCACATCTCCCGTTATTGCTAGTTAGTGCGTTATTAATGATTGTTTAATGTATTCTGTATTCTGTGCTGCTCGTCTCTCTCCCCGCGGCCTTGATCTGTGCGCGCTGTGACTGAATAAACAGTGTTTTAACACCCCAGACAAAAAAAAAAAAAAAAAAAAAACGTTTTAATCTGAGGATGCATCTAACAACAAAGTCTAGCTGACATATTGAACCTGAGTGGAGGCCACTGTGACACCTTCAGAAGAGAGACTGAACCAAGCACAGGTATTTGTGCATTTGACAAAAGGGGTTTTCACATTTACAATAGTTAACTGTGGGTTAACAGAATATTGTTTTTTTTGTTTGTTGTTTTTTCATAGTTCACACTGTTGTACTTGTTCTTCACTCCAATTAACATGCATGACAGTTTCTGTGATCGTAGCAAGCTCATGAATGCTTAATAAGGCAAGGGTTGTACAGTTTATGATTGGTTATTTGCTTCTAAACAACTGCCCATTACAGTTTAACACCGCATCCTTTGGTAGGGTTTTAAGGGTTAAAAATGATGCTAACCCTATTTGAAAATTTCTACAGTTTCTTTATATTCATTGGATTAAAAGTTAAGTTAAACATGGGAACAATGGTTTGCTTTGTGTGAATTTTTTTTTTTTTTTTTTTTCACCCACAAAACTGTTGTCAGTTTGTACTTGTAAAGCTTTAGTGAAACATCTTCATAGTTAATGTGATGTAAATCTGTAAATCAGATCTCTGAAGCAAATATTATCTCTGAATCTACATTATCCCTTAATTACAAGCTGCATTTGCATTCGTCTTTGATTAATATCTTCTCTCGCTTCTCTTCTATTTGCCATTGTCTTTCGAATCATATGTCCATTTGAATGGTGTTTGGAGTGGAGCATTATAGAGGTCAGTGCTGCAAGGTTATAGAGACAGCTTTGTTTACTTTTCACAGCTCTCGTCTGATTATATCTGATTTTCTAACCCTTAAGCTGTTGTCTCTAGGTTTGAATGGTCAGATCGCCTCATAATGAAATGGCTGGATGATTTACTACTTGCTATTTCAGTAGCAGGTTTAATTAGGAGGAGGAACATTAACATTCTTGGAGAGCATTAATTTGGCAACAATTTAGACAAGCCCATGAGTGCAAGATGATTCATCAATATTTCTGTTCAATTTTACAGAAAGAGATTAAATCTGCAACACTAGCATATAGCAGAATTCACTATGACTAAAAGCCTGAAAACTGTCTTTACAGGAATTGGATGTTTAATTGACCTTGTCATCTTTTGATCACTATTACTATTGCATATGCCCAAATTTTGTGGCTTTTTGAGAATAGTTGTGCTGTTATTTTTCCAAGTGATCAGATTTAAAGATTTTGCCTGGAAAAAGATAATACGGCAGGTAAATCAAGGCGTGGTCACGTTTACCTTTGCTTTGATGAAATTTCACAGATGAATTCCAGTCTTTCCAATAGAAATCCACATAATCAGAAGTTTCGTGTGAGAGTGAAGTTCACCACTCAGATTTGGCTTATGTTCAAATTCGCTACTCTGAAGCTGCTTGTTTTGAAAGTGACTTCTGTGTGAACAGTACGTGCTTCATACATCTCTATTGACAATGGACACTGAACCTGTTTTTTGCTAACATGACCACACCTTAAAGGAATAGTTCACCCAAAAATTACAATTCTGTTGTCATTTACTCACCCTCAAGTTATTCCAAACCTGTATTGGTTTCTTTCTTCTGCTGAACAGAAAAGAAGATATTTTGAATAATGATCTTTTCTGTTCAACATAAGAAAGAAACTAATACAGGACAACTTGAGGGTGAGTAAATGATGACAAAATTGACATTTTTTGGTGAACTATCCCTTTAAGGCCGTTTTCACATTGAAACCTGGCTTGTTTTTTTTTCCCTTACCTCAGATTGTTCCAATCCTGGCAATTTCACTCAGATCCAACGACAAAAAAAATGGTCTTGGTCCATTTGAAAATTAAATCTGGAGTGGTTCGCTTATGGTGAGAACGCAAACCGAACCAACAAACCAAGCTGTATTCATTTAATATGAGATTATGATGGAGACTTATGGATTGTTGACTTGTGCTAGAATTCAAGCACTTTAGAGGAAACAATATGCATTACTTGTCAGTGGCATTGCATATAAAGTGCAAATGAAAAAAAAAAGAGCAGTCAGTGTAGATACTTAATTGATATTGTGCATATAAATTAGATAATATCAGCACAGATGGTTGGGTCTTGATGTCATTTCAGTCATACATAATATCGAAGTACAGTTCATAAAGGTATTAGTATTGTGTGTGTGTGTGTGTTATCATGTGGGCGTTGTTTACTGTTGCTCTGCGTTGCCCTCCATCCCTCCCTATGAAAGGAGCAAGCGAAAGGTCACCGCCTCCCTTAGTGAGGATGTTTCAGTTAAAACAGTGCAGCACCATACGCAGCGTTTCATGTCCCCCGGGGGGTTTTCTTTGAGCCGCGGGCCCCTCTGGCCACACGCGAGGCCCCGGCAATGCAACTCTTTGAGGGATGAAATGATAAGGCCTGATTATAGAGTGATTATATCTGACACTAGCCAGGCATGAAAGGCGTTTGTTTTAAAGGACCCTTGTTTTCGAGGTCCGGTTTAACATCAAAGACAAAGAGGACATGTGATATTTATTAAAAGGGAAAAGAGCAGTGGCAGGTCACTTTCATTTCCTTGCTGTATGTCATTTTCTGGCTCAACCCACTGGACTTTCTTATCTTCCATGGAAACAAATACAGAGAGAATGTACTTCTCTATCAGAAAGAGCTCACCTTTAAGTCTCTATAATCGACTGGTTGGTATAGTGACCTAATAAATAAAGGGAAAACCAATTCTGAATGCAAATAATAAACTATATATTGATAGTCATGCCTAGTTAAGTAATAAAGTTTAATAAATAAGCATGTGACTGTTTAAGGGAAGATCCTACTGGTGAATACGGTACAATTTTAACTAATAGATATTACCATAATAAGTTTTGGGAAATTGTATAAATATGCGTATATTATCTAATTATAGGTTGTACATCCAATTAAGCTTATGTTGGCTTAAAATTCATCATTTCTAAAGGATGTGTTCAGATCCTTGCTTTGAGCAATAGTGATAGTGCTGCTTAACGTGGCAAACAACACCACTAATGAAAGATAAATGGGCCATTTTAGCTTTTGTCTTTCCTACAAAGCGAAGTGTGGTGTGGGGTTTGTCTGACAGATTTGAGGCTCTAAACAGAGCTCTGAAAGTCTCCCCCTCCAGCTTTTGCTTTGATTCATTTTCTGAATCAGGAGACACAAATGGATGTTCATTGACAGGTTATCAGTCAGTGGAGCCGCTCTCTCCCTTCTGTTCCCCGCGGTGAGCCTGCAGCACCTGTCTGCAGATGCATGGACACCTGAGCACTCCCGGAGGAACGTTTACTCCTCATATTTTCACCTTTCATAGCTCACAAGACTTCATGGTTGTGATTCATTTAGGTAACTTCACCTCAGATGTTTTTCGGGTAGAAGTACACTGGAATGTTTTTCCGAAGTTGTAAATGCATCAAAGATTGCCGGAGTATACCTTAGAAAATAGTTTTCTTCCTACTTCAAAATTTCACATTTAATTCAATGTGTTTCTTGCCATTTCCCCTAAAGGGACATGGTGAAGGAAAAAAATATGAGATGGAGGAAAAATTATTTGTCAATGCTTTTGCGTTCTCTCGCAAATGTTTTGCGTTCCCCCGAGAAAATTTACGTTCACTCGCAAACAGCTAAAAAGATTTTGCGAGTGGATGCAAAGTGAATGCGAATGTTTTTTGTGCAAGGTTTTGCGAGCGAACGTAAAGTTCCGGGGCAACACAAAGGTATTGAGAGCGATCTCAAAGTTTTTTGCGGGAACGCTAATGTTTTGGGGCAACGCAAAGTTTTGCGAAGGAACGCTAATGTTTTGCGAGCGAATGCAAAGTTTTGCGAAGGAACGCTAATGTTTTGCGAGCGAATGCAAAGTTTTGCGAAGGAACGCTAATGTTTTGCGAGCGAATGCAAAGTTTTGCGAAGGAACGCTAATGTTTTGCGAGCGAATGCAAAGTTTTGCGAAGGAACGCTAATGTTTTGCGAGCGAATGCAAAGTTTTGCGAAGGAACGCTAATGTTTTGCGAGCGAATGCAAAGTTTTGCGAAGGAACGCTAATGTTTTGCGAGCGAATGCAAAGTTTTGCGAAGGAACGCTAATGTTTTGCGAGCGAATGCAAAGTTTTGCGAAGGAACGCTAATGTTTTGCGAGCGAATGCAAAGTTTTGCGAAGGAAAGGTAATGTTTTGCGAGCGACTGCAAAGTTTTGCGAAGGAACGCTAATGTTTTGCGAGCGAATGCAAAGTTTTGCGAAGGAACGCTAATGTTTTGCGAGCGAATGCAAAGTTTTGCAAAGGAACGCTAATGTTTTGCGAGCGAATGCAAAGTTTTGCAAAGGAACGCTAATGTTTTGCGAGCGAATGCAAAGTTTTGCAAAGGAACGCTAATGTTTTGCGAGCGAATGCAAAGTTTTGCAAAGGAACGCTAATGTTTTGCGAGCGAATGCAAAGTTTTGCAAAGGAACGTTAATGTTTTGAGAGTGAACGCAAAGGTTTTGAGAGTGAACGCAAAGGTTTTGAGAGTGAACGCAAAGTTTTGCGAAGGAGCGCTAATGTTTTGCGAGCGAATGCAAAGTTTTGAGAGTGAACGCAAAGTTTTGCAAAGGAACGCTAATGTTTTGCGAGCGAATGCAAAGTTTTGCGAAGGAACGCTAATGTTTTGAGAGTGAACGCAAAGGTTTTGAGAGTGAACGCAAAGTTTTGCGAAGGAGCGCTAATGTTTTGCGAGCGAATGCAAAGTTTTGAGAGTGAACGCAAAGTTTTGCAAAGGAACGCTAATGTCTTGCGATCGAACTTAAAGTTTTGCGAAGGAACGCAAAGGTTTGTGAAGGAATGCTAATGTTTTGAGAGCGAATGCAAAGTTGCGAAGGAACGCAAAGGTTTTGAGAGCAAACGCAAAGTTTTGCAAAGGAACACTAATGTTTTGAGAGCGAATGCAAAGTTTTGGGGCAACGCAAATGATTTGCGAGCGATCGCAAAGTGTCTCGGGGGAACGCAAAGGTTTTGAGAGCGATCGCAAAGTTTATAGGGGGAACGCAAATGTTTTGTGAGCAAACGCAAAGTTTCTTGTGGGAACGCTAATGTTTTGGGGCAACGCAAAGTTTTGTGAAGGAACGCTAATGTTTTGCGAGCGAATGCAAAGTTTTGTGAAGGAACGCAAAGGTTTTGAGAGCGAACGCAAAGTTGTGAAGGAACGGTAATGTCTTGCGATCGAACTTAAAGTTTTGTGAAGGAACGCAAAGGTTTTGAGAGCAAACGCAATGTTTCATGGGGGAACACAAAGTTTTGGGGCAGCGCAAATGTTTTGCAAGCGCACAGTTTCTTGGGTGAATGCTAATGTTTTGCGAGCGCACAAAGTTTCTCGGAGGAACTAAATATTTGAGTTCATATTCAGATCTTTAACTTTTGATGGCAGACTTTGTCATGACATCTTGGCAAATCTGAGCACATTTTATGATTATATTCTTAAACTCTTGACTTGTAGAACAAAAAAAAAGAGGTTGTCGTTTGTTTGCTTGAGTACAACATTTAAAAAAGTCTTTGCTGTCCTTCCTTCACTCTTAAAAAAAAAAAAAAAGGTTCCAAAAAGGTTTTTTTTTTTTTTTTTGCAGTGATAAAGAACCATTTTTTGTTCCACAAAGAACCTTTCATTGAACAGTTCTTTTGTGCAATAAAATGGTTTCATGGATGTAAAAAGTTCTTCATGGAACCAACAATGTCAGTAAACGATCTTTATTTTTTGGAGTGTACAAATGTTAAACAAGTTTCAAAAAGGTATTTTCCAAAGTAAAGTCTTTGCTGTCCTTCCTTGTGTTACAGTAGACCTCAGGTCTTGAGGGTGTTTAACACTCCTGTCCATCTGTTTAAACTCCACCTGTGCTCAGTCTTCAGCCCTGGTTCACTGGGTTCACGCAGTTCAGCAGTGTTGGCACACTAATCTCTCTCTCACCTCACGCCTTTCTACACCTCTCTGCCTGACACAGTTTGATTAATTAGTATTGCATGCAGCCGAGTGGTGGCCACCATTCCCCTTACGGCTCAAACACACACACATGCTCTCCCAGCCATTTCTCTTTTACTCTTTGGATCATAAACATTTTATGGGAAACCAAAATGGATGAGAAAATTTCCCTGTGAACTATGCAGAGTAATAATGCAAAAGAACAATGATAATGTTAAAGACAATATTTCATTTTTTAATCAGTCTCATAGCTTAGCTTGGGATCTATTGGGATTTGTGGACAGTTCTACCTTTTTTTTTTTTCTTTTTTTTTTGCTTGTAAAATTCAAAGCTGATAATGTGAAGCTTATCTTTATAAAGTCCATACTAATACAGTTTAATGTCAGTATTGAAATTTGTATCACTTTGTCTTACTCTGCATCATGCATTCTTGGCAGACAGTTTTTTATTAAAACAGACAAACATAACAGACTGCAGCTATTGATATATATTTGCACAAACCCTGTTTACAACGAGAGCTGTTTTATTTTTGTTATTTTACTATTATAGTATTTATTCATATTTTCAGTTAGCTTTTATTTATTTATTTATTTTTAGTTTATTTAATTTTCATTTAAGTTTTATTTTACTATTATAGTATTTATTCATATTTTCAGTTAGCTTTTTTTTTTTTTCATTTAATTTTCATTTAAGTTCAGCAATTTTGGTTAGTGCTTTTTGTCTTTTTTATTTTAGTTTTATTAATTTTAGTACTTTAATACAACTTAAACACAACACTTAGTTGCCAAAGCAGCATTTACATTTTTTTCATGTAATATTTAATTGCATTTATACATTTATAATTTATTTACTAATTAAAAATATAATTGTGTATATATAAAAGTAAATTAAAATTAGAATGGTAACCATCTGACTGTTTCCCATCCGTGTGCCACAGAGGGACTTGGAATAGCTTACTACGCCATCTGTTGGTTGGTTCTTGAAAAGATTGCAGGCAAAAAAAAAAAATAATAATAATAATAATTAATTAATTAATTCAATTTCAAACAAACATGCAGAGCACAGATCAATGGTACTGGCATGATTATGCTTCACTGATTTTATTATTTACAGAGCAAATGATGTAAAAATTGTATTAATGTTTACATATTTATCCTCATTGAAATGGTTGTTGTTCCAAAATGACACAGAGCCTTAATACTAATTTTTACACCGATAATTTCAGCCTCTCTTGACCCTTGAAATTGGCTTCAGAAACATTTATTCATTTCTAAATTAATGTAAATTAAAATTGTACACTCATTTCAGTGTAATCAAATTACTCAAGCAGGCTGCCCTGTAAATCTCTCTGGGGAAAAGTCTAAATTACAGGAATCCAAACAACATGTAATTAAGTGTAGGTCACAATCAACAAAATTACTGTTGATTATTGCAGTTGGATTCAGTATAAGGTTCACTTGTTCTTTCTAAGAATAACTCACTGTATTTAGCTAGATTTATTCAAACCATCTAATAACCTTAATTTTATTATAATGATAGTGACAGTTGTTGTAATGTAAATGTAACATTTATAACATTAACCCTAACATTAAACTGACATCAAAGCTGTTAGTTCACTTATTTACTTTAAAAGTTCATACTTAAGATATATTAAAATGACAAAACACTAAAAGACAACTGTGATCTACATTTACAGGCAGAGTTCTGACAGAAGTTGAATGTAAAGTTTTAAAGCGGTTATTGAATATTCTATTTCGTACAATTTTTCTATTTGTAAATGTCTTAATAAATATTTTATACAAAGTGAACATTGTAGCTTTTACATTCAGTTAAGCAATAAATTTAAAATCATTTTTTTTAGAGACTTTCACATAGGCTGGAAACTACTGTGAAATTAAATTCTGACACATCCCTTTTTCTTATACTCATTAAATTCAAAGACCAAGAGGGACATGTTTGCATCCAGATCACATGCGCTTGTAGAAAGACAAGACGTTGTTGCAGTTGGGGCAGCGATGCTCAACATCTTTACAAGAATCCATCCAGAAAGGTGCTATACAGCACGGCCAGCACCTGCAAAGCAGACATGAGAATCAATAACCTGTCTAAGTCTGTCTAATTGACTTGAACTACCGTAGTTGCTCTCTAATTCTCTGTTCTTCAAGACAAAAGGATATGATGTACTGCAAGTGTTTTATGGTGTCCCGTTGATATTGAAACTTTCAACAAGCCTATTTTATCTAATAAGGGAGACCAAGTGCACTCTTAAAAATAAATGTTCCAAAAGGAGTGATGCAATAGAAGAACCATTTGTGGTTCCCCAAAGGTTCTTAAAAGAACCATTTTAAAAATCTAAAGAACCTTTTGTGGAATGGAACGGTTCCATGGATGTTAAAGGTTCTTCATGGAACCATCATTACCAAAAAAGCAGCTTTATTTTTAAGAGGTGTAGTAAGTTCTAAGAAATGATCAAGGAGTAAGAAGGTTGAATTTTACCCAATGAGGGCAAGGCAGCCACAGGCCATCCAGGTCATGAGTCCGGAGTAGTGATCTGTTATAGTGATCACCTGGTGCTTACAGTGAGGGCACATGGTCTGACCAGGTAATTCACGCAGGCTAGGCAGCATCACTGTGGTTGTTACGGCTGTAATGCACACAAACGCAATAAACAATCCTCTACTTCGACTAGTTAGACAATCGAACAACTTAAATGGTAACATTGCCATATTGTTTCCTTGTTTGTCAATTTTTGAACTTCAGGCAGTGGAAGGGCTTTTGTTATTTGGAGGTATCAAGTTGAATATCTCACACATGACTTTAAATGGTGTGTAGTATTACACTGAAAAAAAAAATGGTGTAGGATTTACTTTGAAACAATTTTCACTCATAAAATGCTTTTGAATTTCACTAATAATTGCGAAGAAACGGCAAGTATCACATTGAATTGTAACTGTCACATTGAATTTCAAGTATCACATGTAATTCAATGTGATACTTGAAATTCGATGTGATACTTAATACTTGTAATTCAAAGCATCAAGTATCTAATTCATTGTGATACTTGATACTTGTAATTCAATGTATCAAGTATCACATTGAATTACAAGTGTCACATTGAATTGAACGTGAAGTATTGAAGTAGAAAGATTGTAATAGTATTTTCTTGTAAAACATACTCCAATAATCATTAAAAATCATTCAAAGATTAAAATAATTTAAGCTGTCTGAGATTGATAGTTGAAAACTGAAACTTACTTGTGGTTCTAGGATACATCCCAGGGTTTGGACCTTTTAAAAAGATTTTAAAAGGGTGCTATTGCACTAATTCAATGGTTTACAATAGACAGAATAGTATTGAGTCATTTGGAAGAATATCTACTGAAATAACTGTTAGAGATTGATCATTAGAAACTGTAACTTACTGGTAGCTTGAGGGTACATCCCAGGGTTTGGACCTAGAAAAACATTTGTTTTAAACATGATTAAAAGATCGTTAATGCCAGCATAGTAACTTAAGTCATTTGGAGCTTTTCTATTGTTTTATAGTTAAAAATTGCAACTTACTGTTAAGTTGAGGGTATATCCCTTGATGTGGACCTTTAAGAAGACATTAAAGCTTTATTTTATCTTAAAAAGTATTACCATAAATCACTGTGTTGTCATGCTCTTTATAGCCATCTTATATAATTTTATCAACTTGTGATTGCCAAGTCACCTTTATTTATAGGCCTATAGCACCAGTGTTGTATAGATTACATGTAACCTGGATTGCGTAAACAGATTCCAAAAATTAAGTACTTGTAATTATATTATATTATATTACGTTTTAAAATACCTGTAATCAGACTAGTTACTTTTCTATACATCACATGTTATTCATACAATGGCAGTAAATCATTGATAATGTATTATGTTTCATGTTCCTTTCCTTTCTGAAAATGCAATTACGCTTGTATACATTCAGAAAGTCTTCTAGTTTTGCGAAACTGCACACACATACCAAACACTAGTCAGGTCGCTATAATTGCATGGGAAAATTGGGGCCCTATCATACATTCGGCGCAATGCAAGTATCTTTTGCTAGTTTCAGCCCGACGCAGTTATCATTTTCACGTCCTGGGCCATGTTGTTTAAATAGCAAATGTATTTGCGCCCATCTGTGCACCCATGGGCTGCTAGTCTGAAAACGAGGTGTGTTCAGGCGCATTGTTGACGCGGTGATATTTTGAGGCAACTGAAATAGACCTGAAACCTGGTCTAAAGTCAATGGCGCATTATTTTTTTGTAATTTGAAAAGCGCGTTAGTAATGTGCGCCTATAGGCGGGTGCTTATTATTATTCTCTGCTTATTCTACGTACTCTGCCTATTACACACACAGCGACATGCAGTAGCACACAAACATGCCAAATATAAAAAATAAAAGGATTACAATTACAATGTAAAAGATTATTGTGTACATAAAGATATGGTGGAATCCGGCGTGTCATGTAAATAGTGAATCCGCCATGGCGCGAGAGCAACAGACTTTTAAAGGGAATGGGAGATGAGACTCTGATTGGTTTATTGCACGTTACACCCAAAACACTCCATTACTCGATAGGGACAACCCTTTTAGGCCAGTTATTTAAATTATCAATCAGTAATTAATTTAACCATGTATTGTCATGTCTATGGAGGGCTTTTTTTATTTCAAACACATTTTTGCTATAATTTATATTATTTTAAAAATAAAAAAATAAATAAAAATGATTTATTTAATTATTAGCTTTTCATTAAACTCACAAACCCCTGTTTGGGAAACTCTGACGTAATATCATGTTTAATGCAGTTCATGTGGTTGATGTATGGAATACAAATAATGTGACAAATAATGGAATGTATGTATTTCTCTTTTTTATATAAATATGGTAATATTCTATTCAATGTGACAAACGAGTTACGGTCAAAAGTAATCTAAAAGTAGTCTCATTATATTACCAAAAGAAAATTGAAAAAAGTTGCTAAATTGTATTTTTGAATAATGTGTTAATACTGTTTAATGCAGTTCATGTGGTTGATGTATGGAATACAAATAATGTGACAAATAATGGAATGTATGTATTTCTCTTTTTTATATAAATATGGTAATATTCTATTCAATGTGACAAACGAGTTACGGTCAAAAGTAATCTAAAAGTAGTCTCATTATATTACCAAAAGAAAATTGAAAAAAGTTGCTAAATTGTATTTTTGAATAATGTGTTACCATTGTCTTCCTTCATATTATATTTTAATATGCTTTTTACATCGTTCTACCTTTAAGAAATGAACTTGAAACATACCTCCCTGATAGTTTGGATTGGCTCCAGGCTCTGGGTACGAGCTGTATCCCATATTAATATTGGGATATGGAGGTGAGTGGTAACCTGGGTTATGGGACACATCTTGTCCTCCGTAATTGACTGGAAGACCCGGATAGGGTGGAGCAGATTCAGTAGCCTCAAAGGCTTCCAAAGCTTCTATAGCCTCCAAATCCTCCAGATATTCCACCGTTTCCAAGTCATCCAATGCAGCTTCCTCTGCCTTATCCATATTCTTAGTTCCCTAAACAATAAGTCATAGCAGAATGACACAGAAAATGAGTTACAAGTGAGATTCACTGTAGTTCTTGGGTGTTTGGATTACTTGCACACCAATGCAAATGCCAAAAAAAAAATGTTGACAGGACGCATTCAAATCTTTACAGTCCATCCAAATTCGTTCCAACATGGAAATGTTCTGTTTGTAAAGTATTTTGCACTGCTTTTCCTTTTGGTCATGGAAACAGACCTTAGTTTTCCACCACATCATTAAGACCAGGAACTGAAGACATATGAAGTATAGCTTCAGCTTGTAAAAACCAAGTTGTAAGTCTTTCTCTCTTCCATTTGAAAATCAAACTGAGTCCTATTACTATTACAAAAGGTTATTGTGTCCCTAATAACAAAACAGTTTTTTCTGTCAAACCCTCTCTGTTTTGAAGTCTAAAAAAGAAGTGAGACCACAGTAAATGCTTTATGAATGCAAAAGAATAACAGCAATGATGAATTTTCCTTTTTTATAAATGTGAATTCAGTTTGATTGGGACCATTTCAAGAACACTGTTTCCCAACAATGAGTCTTCTAGACTGTTTCTCTCATGCTTTGTCAAAGATTTGTCAAATAATTATTTCTGTCGTCATTTACACAAAGTCCGAAAACTGAGCTCTTAGACACAGATTGTGAATATACTCATAGTTCTTTCTGGCTAACTATCAGTCAACTGTTGGTCATTAGATCATATCTAATTAACCAAAGGAAAGTTTCACAGATATCTCTCTTCTGTATATTCATCTTTATCTCTTTCCACAATGATAAAATCTGTATCCAGACCAACTTACCTACAGGAATGAGAGGTCAGAATCTGTTGGATGTTGTGTTTTATTGGAGACCAGAAGAAACAGAGTTCAGGAAAAGGAGCAACGGGTGTGTATGGGTTCTAGAAGAGGGTGAAGAAAGGAAGCAAAACAGGGAGGAGATTTTAGACCGGATCCAGACCATATACTCTTCCGGTGATACTTAAGATGACTCTGCTCTGACGTCTGACAGAAATAAAGTCAGTCTGGTTAGTAATAAGTGAAGCTGGTAATGCTGTTTGTGGAGTTGTTTAATCCTCCTCTGCTGAGATCTTCACAGATTTAATGTCTTCTTTTCTCTTCAGTTGATTTCATCTAAGGCTGTGTCTGAAGTCAGTTGTAGTTCTTGTGTTTCTGCTCGTCTCTTTTTCTGTTCTCTTCTTTCCTTCAGTGATTCTGCTTGTTAACAGGCTTATTAAGGCTGAAATGACTCCATATTTAATATATACAGATTTTGTGGCTCAGATAAGGTCCAGTTATGGTTTATTTCTTTGCTCTTGGCTGACATGTGGCATTGCTTTGGCCTGCTTGTGGCCCAGATCTGGCAAACAGGAGTGGGCCACCCAAGGGCCATCATTCCACGCTCCATGTGGGCCAGATCAGTATTCCACATGTGCCAGATGTGGGCCGGATCTGGGCTGAAACA
This sequence comes from Vimba vimba, assembly GCA_022828995.1. Classification (NCBI taxonomy): domain Eukaryota; kingdom Metazoa; phylum Chordata; class Actinopteri; order Cypriniformes; family Leuciscidae; genus Vimba; species Vimba vimba. The sequence continues at coordinate 20,456,090 of CM040817.1, read as the reverse complement.
ATGTTGCTATGTGGGTGAGATTGGTTTTCAATGGCTCAATACTAATTCAATCAACATACTCAATTGGGGGACAGCATGGAAATGAATATAGTTGTGAATTTTATCGAGAAGGTCTCAGAGCAGACATATGTATTTGTCCTTTTTTTTAATATCGTGGCTCTATATGATCTGTCTATGTTCTGCGGTTATTTATTCATGCTTATGCATTAGTTTGGTTTTCTTGAGCCTTGCCTTGCCATTAGTTTTGCTGCATGCAGAGTCATTTGAATATCTTTGCATTCACAAGTTGTTTGACTTCTTTTGTTAAAAGAAAATATAGTGATTTAGATTATTGAAAATCTTCAAATCTTATAAGATTTACAGTATATTATAATAAATGTACTGTATTTTTTACAACTTTTTTATTTCACTATTAACCTTGTATGGTGTGTGTGTGTGTATATATATATTAGAACATAATGCGTGCCATAGAGGTTTAACCTTTATCCAATGACCTAGATACAAATTAGATACAAGTTTGAATTTAAATGTTTCCACTTTCCAGCACTAGATGTCACGGTCACCTAATTATTGTGGGCTGTTAAGATTGTTTTCACACCAGTTCAGTTTTTCTAACTCGGGGGTGACCAATCCGGCTCCTGCCGATCGACTGTCCTACACAGTTCATCTCCAACCCTAATCACGCTTCTTGTTTGTTGTTGCAAGATTAAACGTACTGTGAGATTAAACATAATTTGCATTCTTAAAATGTATGACGACACCTTTTTAAATCTGCTTGTATCTAAATATTCAGTTTTGTTCAAAAAGATAGGAGTTCTTTCAAAAGAAACAAACAAAACATTTCTTCACTGATGGATATAGACTGCCTTCAAAATATATTTTGAACTCTAGCATTTTGTTCTTACAGTTTGGAGTAAGATAATGGGCCCTCTCATACACCCGGTGCAATGCAGCGCCAGGTGCAACGCAAGTGTTTTTTGCTAGTTTCAGCCCGTCGCAGTTATCATTTTCACGTCCTACACCACATTTTTTAAATAGCAAATGCATTTGTGCCCATTTGTGCACCCATGGGCTGCTGGTCTGAAAACGAGGTGTTTTCAGGCACATTGTTGGCACATTGCTATTTTGAGGCAACTAAAATAGACTGCGCCATTGACCAACAAAAACCTGGTCTAAAGTCAATGAGGCATTTTTTTATTTTATTTTTTATTAAAAGAATGCATTAGTAAAATGCGCCTATAGGCGGGTCCACAACGCGCGTACACTTTGTCCCGTAGATGGTCTGCTAACGCTTTAACCTCGTGCATGAGCAGATCCATTTCCTCTCTGGAGAAGTGTTCAGTTTTTCCACTTGCAAATTCTGCCATGTAAATAGTGAATCCGCCATAGCGCGAGCGCAACTGGCTTTTAGAGGGAATGGGAGATGAGACTTTGATTGGTTTATTGCACGTTACGCCCAAAACACACCCATTACTCATTATGAGAATAGAGACAACCCTTTTAGACCATGCGCTGTGCACACCAACCATTTTTCCAGTCGCTAAACTAGCAAAAGATTCAGACACGCCCTGAGTGCACTTGCGCCGTGTGCTTTAGACCGTGTGCTTAGATCGTTAAAATAGGGCCCAATGGGTTTAAAAATGGGCAGTTATAGTTAGTTCTAATTTAAATATTTTCTCGTGAACTTTGAGGCAGGCTGTGTCTTCTGTAATGTCTTTTAAACCAAGTGGATATCTCGGGCAGGAATTGTTGTTTATTTGGCCTCTAAAACCAGCCTTCTTCCACTGAGTAATTGACAGTTCTACTTATTTTTATAAAACGGATAGTTCCAGTCCTTGGTTATGTTTGGCTAATTCACTTCCGAAGCCGTTGCAAAATACTCTTTATAAAACAGATAGTTCTGGTCCTTGATTCTGATTGTTTGAGCCGCAAACATACACCTCTGACCTATCAGTATTACTTTATTTTTATTATAACCATTTAAGCCTGTGAAGCCGTGGTTTACAGTGAAGTTAGAACAAGGTGGTTTTAACAACGCCCCAGCTGTTCTAAATTCACTCTAAACCACGGCCTCACAGGTCTTATTGCTTTATTAAACACACACCTGTGACCTACTACATCAGTTCTGTTACACGGCTGTGTCCGAAATCGCCCCTTATCCCCTTAAATAGGGCACTCTTTGAGGGACGGCCAAGAGTTCAAGATAAATCTTTTCAATTATGGAGCTGGCAGTTTGCTAAGTTTACTCACTCGTTTTCATTCACTCCTTCAAGTGAGCTATATTAGTGGACTAATGTAGGGAATGGTGAATGAGGGTATATCTTCCCTATAAAAAAACAACAGATTATGTATTTGCACTGACAACTTATGTATACACCTTGATCTCGTTCTAGCAGCCACACTCGCACATTTCTCTGTTGCCCACTAGATGTCACTGCCAGATAATTACTGTGAGCTGTTGATTTTTATTATACTTGCAGTTTACAAAGTTCAATTGAAATCCTTAATTAAATTAATGAAATTAATTTAAATTTAGAGTTATTAATTACACACACAGCATTGAATACTCACTTTAAATAATTAAATTAAATTAAATTAAATTAAATTAAATTAAATTAAATTAAATTAAATTAAATTAAATTAAATTAAATTAAATTAAATTAAACTCAGATATTAATTATGCATATAGATTACAATGTTCACATGAAATCCTTTAAATTAAAGTCAGGACTCACCAAAACCACATAATTATTCTAAAAATTGTAGACAATTAAAAAAAGCTATTTTTCTCTTTATGCATTTAACATTTGTTTTATATCACAAACATTGCACCACTTTTCTTCGAAGCAAAACAAACACACGGTTATGGGCATGCATGTTCAGATAGTCATGTTTACATACAACACATTTTTTCTGCTTACATTTATATAGGCTCCATTACAGTGCAAATAGCAAGTGTGGTAAACAGACACGTCTTTTGACTTGCAGTTGGATGTTAACACATTTGCTTGCTTGAGTGCATTTTATGTTGGTAAAAACAGTGGCATGTTATCTTTTAAGTTCTTGTTGAGATGGAAACCGAATTTATCTAAAGCTGTTATTATCCTTGTTTTTCATGTCAAACCCTGCAGTCCAGCATTAAATGAACGTTGTCTCTTGGTTTGAAGTGCGCCAACCTCGTTTTGCAGTCAGCAATTTAGTTATTTTTTGCTTCTCTAATGCTCTGTTCTTTACCCTTGCAACCCTGCGGTCATTTTCCATAACAATTTAATCTCTTGTATATGTAGACCTTGATGCACTGGTGAAATTAGGTAGAACAAATTATGATTATTTCCTATGAGGGGAAATAGTTTCCAGGAAGTGCCATGTCACTTGACGGGCATGTTATTGATGTATGACCATTTGCCATTTTCTTTTAATGGGTTCAGGTGCTTCTTGGAAAATTTCAACGTTTTCTCGGAATGATTCAGATGAGCAGTCCTCAAACCACTTTGATCTTTTACTTTGATTAGTGGAATCAAAAACATATGTTTCAGATAAAGCAGTCAATACTGAGACACGCGTGAGACAAACATACGATCTTCTGCCCTTTAGGTAAAGTTCACAGTGAATCGGTCAGCATGAGAATGAATGCCAAATGTGATTTTGAGCTGCAGGGTCTAGGGTGACTCAACTGGTTTTACAATACAATACGTTCAGGAAAATGCAATTTGCTAACAGCTTCCCAAAATAACCTGCAATCCCATCTCTATTCAAATTAAATCAAGGGAAGGTAAAATGTCTTATTTGTTGAATAGTACATGGAATTGCATTTTTCTCATAAACCCTTATCAATGGTGCTTAACACCACACTAAATTGTCCAATTTAAATAGAATGGGACTTAAAGGGCACTGGACAAGTTATTTTCACCTTCCCATCTAACTGTCTATGTGTGTGAAAGGGTTCGGGTGACTGAACTCAGGGCGTTTCCCACGTCAACATTAGAGGAACTGAAGGTGCGTTTGTGCCATACCGTAATGATTCTGAACTGTAAAAAGCCTTCACACCTTCAAAAATCCTTCTTTACTTAACAGTTTTCCTAAAAATCAAACATAAGTGACACAAGCAAGGGTGCTCCTATTCATCGGGCGCCAATCTTTATTGGCCGATAATAGCTTTATATAGTTTGAGCTTTATATAGGTCTCTATAAAGTGCGATCAGATGACGCAAAACTCACGAGACAATTTTTCTATGCACAGCTAAAACTGCTCCACTATATTCTCCGTTCTAGCAGGTGTCTAAAAAGGACAATACTTTAGTAACATCTTTGCAGAGAGCAGAGACATCAGCAACGACAGCAACCCTACAGCAAGAAACTAGAGCTGTGCGATTTAGTGCATTTCTTTCCTTCACAGCGGTGCACTTTTCTTTCCTCCCTAAAAGGCCAAACTTAACGTCCAAATCAGTGATGGTCCTAAAATAGTCTACTGTTGCTAAATTGCCGGACGTGCCCGATAATAAAAAGAGTTATTAGAACTGCATTAAGCCGTGAAAGTGATACTGTGTGTTCCCTATATGTGGCTTTCTGTGCAGGCGTTTCGAGACAGAGTACAACATGGGCAAGCAAAGTGAACTTTACGCGCCTAAACGGCTAAACACATGCAAAAATATGTCAAAATGCCTGGCTTTGTAAATATTAATTTAAATATTGTTGGTTATGTCTTAAATGAACATAAACAATTGGGAAATAAGTTGCATGTGTATCAGTATATTGGATATGTGTGTTCAGTCTTAAAGTGACAGCAGCCTAATATTGCTGCTGCCATCTGTTTTAATAATGTTAATCAATCAAGAAAAGACAGAGACAATCACTCATTGCTCTTTAGTAGATTTGTTAGGATTCATATTATTTAATTTATACATGCAGACTTTTGATTACGTTCTGTTGATAATTTTTATCATCATAATATATTTAACAGGAATACTATATTTGTTAAGCTCTAAGAGCTGATCCTAACCACCTCTAAAAGAGGGAATGGAATATGTTGCACATGTTGCTTGCCAATAAATAATTGTCACTACCTTCTCATGTCTTAATTTTTTTATACTTAAAATACATTGTTGTTTAGAATAGTATTATTTCGGTGATCGGCATCAGTGATCGTATTGGCCAATACTGCTTTCAGTGATTGGTAAACAGTGATCTGCCTCAAAAATTATGATCAGAGCACCCTTAGACACAAGTGCCTTTTGTTTGCATTAACTCACGGTTCTTAAAAATGCTTAATCTGTTTTTTTGTATATTTAGTTTTGTTAAACTTTTTTTGTCCATTCGGTTTGTCACAGGGCAGAAATTTGTCTTTGACACTGTTATGTATGTATGTATGTATGTATGTATGCAAGGCCGCATTAATGCACGGGCTTACCTGGGCTGAAGCCCAGGGGCCTCCCAAGTTCAGGGGCCTCCCATGTTCAGGTTCATGATGAGCTGAAAAGGTCATATTGTTTTAACTTGTCAGATTTTGTCGCTGTATGTCGCTAGTCGCTTGTCGCTTGTGGGCGTTGGTAGTGCTCTAATGTTATTGTAATGGTGCGTTCACACCAAACGCGAATAGAGCGTCTGGCGCGAGTGATTTCAATGTTAAGTCAATGCAAAGACGCGTTTACGCGCGTCTAGAGGTCCCGCGGCGCGAATGAGGCGTTTAGACTGCTCGTCTGGCCACATCTATACAAAACACCATCACAAGTGATATTATACAACTATATCATTTTAATTTGGCTAGGAATTAGGCTCAAAAGAAACAGTATGCTGTTGGGAGAGTGTTTTTATATTAGGCTACCACACAACAGTGTTCGGTAAGTAATTTACTAACGATCGATCAATCTACAAATTAAACTCACTCATACTATCATAAATTACTAAAACGTCATCCGAATTTGACAAATAATACATTTTCTTGTCCCTAATAGTCAACATAATGCAGGGGAAACTGTAAAATGAACTGCAGCGGTGCTAAACTTGCATCATAAAACTACAACACTCGAACTATAAATGTATGAATTAAACTCACTGAGACAGACTGTCGACAGTTTCTTTTCCATGCATCATTTTATTATATCCATGTTTGTGGTTAGTTACAGTCAAATCATATAAAACAGTGAAATCGCCCTTGAACTCTTCTGTCTTGCCTGCACTGCACTCGAGACGGTGACGAGAGCTGAGCTCCATTGAAAGGCTTCTTTCCTATTGGTTGTCGCTCGCGAAAATCGCTTCTCATTTGCATAAAGTTGAAATTTAGTTGCTGTGTGTGGTTGTTAAATAAAGTTTCTTGTGTTTATGTGCTCAGTGATATGTTAATAACAATATTAAAATTAAAAACAATATAAAAAAACTCACTGTTGTAGGTCTCGAAAGAAACTAATGCATTTTGTAATGTAGATAAACTAGATTACACTTTTTTAAAATGAGACTATAAATCGATGGGATGGGGGGGCCTACAAAACCTCTCAGCCCCGGGGCCTAACATTAGGTTAAGGCGGCTCTGTATGTATGTATGTATGTATGTATGTATGTATGTATGTATGTATGTATGTATGTATTCACTCGAATGTTCTTTACACATTAAAATGAAACAGAATTACACTAACCACAAAATCTTTAAAAAATTTCCAAGCATCTCACAATAGCATTAAAAAGGTTTATCAGAACAATTTATTAAAATAGCACTATATGCCAACCATTCTCTTGTGTATTACTTAAAAAAATAGTGTGGTTTAAAATGATCACTGCCATTGGATCAAACTATTTTTATATACATTTCCTCTAGTCATAGGAATTTTGAGTCTATGCCCAGATTGGAACATTTCAAAAGAAGAGTGAAGGGGATTAAATATCTTTAAATAACACAATTGCCGTTTTTTCCCATAAAACAAGCAAATATGTCCTGGAGTGAATGTCGTTTATGCCCAGTGTTCTTATTTGCCTGGTTATTTACTTGTGAGAGTTTGTTCCTGTTTAACTGTGAGATTGAAACAATCTTATATCTCATGTTTAAAATATGTGTGCTGATGTCTTGCCTTCTTATGGATGGATTCAACATTACTTTGTAAGTTAAGTTTGTCGATAATTGTCCCAAAGTATGTGTTTTCCCTTATTATTATTTTTTTCTCCGTTTATGCTTTTACTATCTGCCGCATTGTCCTCAATTTTAATTTTTTATTTTTTTTATTTCAGGATTAATGTGAACTCCTCTTTTTCTCTTAATTATGCTCATGCTGTTTGTGCATCACCAACTGTTTTGCTTCACTCAGCAACACTTCAGTTGCAGATTATGTCACCACATGACTCCCCTCTCACACAGAGAAAATATGTAAAGAGATACTCTGTCTAATCAGATATTTGTTTAACTGTTAATGTACAAAAGGTATTTTGGAGTATTTCGTACATGTACATTTTTTTTTTTTTTTTTTTTTTTTTTTTACCATCAGCGTTTCTGTAGGATCAACAAGTATCCATATAAATTTCAGTAAACTAATGCAAATAAACTTGACATTTAGCACTAATAGAGTACAAATGAAAAAGTACACAGTCAATCACACAACTCTAATGAGAGTGAACCAGTGTAAATAAACCACCAAAAAAAAAAAAAAAAAAAAACACGTCACACCAGCTTTGAATAGATCTGGCAAGAAGCTAGGCTGATGCAAAAAGGAATTGCAAATAAACTTGACATTTAGCACCAATTTATCAGTTTTGTTTTTGGTTTAGTATAATCAAAATGTTGCCATTGCAACTCAATTCTTGAATTTGTCAAATTAAATGAAACCGAATTGCATTGCATGTAATCCACTTAAATTGGTAAAACAGAAGTTCACTTTATCCAGTTCTGTACACAAATTAATTTGTTTTTGCATAAACTGCAAACTGGGTAGGGGATCCTTAGTTCCCAGCATGCTTTGTATGGCAGTTAATGGGAAGAATGTATGTTGAATATAAATTCAACATTGAATTTAAGTGTTATTTTATGTGTTTTAGAGAAAGGGGAGACATGAACAGTGTGACATTTTCTGACTCAAATTGTTGAGAAATGATTATTTAGCATGCTGCTGTGTGTTATTAGTTAGCAGGCTTCTTTTTCCCCTCATCATGTGGTGTGCCCCAGGGATCCATTTTGGGACCTTTATTGCTTTCCCTTTATATGCTTCCCTTGGCCCATATTTTTTAGAAATACAACATTTCATATCACTGTTATGTGGACGATTCTCCGTTTTACCTTGAAGTAAGGCTTGACACCACTGTTTCATTCAATGAGCTATTGAAGTGTTTAAATGATATCAAGAGGTGAATGACAATTATTTTCTGCAGCTAAATGAGGATAAATCAGAGGTTTTAATTCTAGGTTGTCCTACAATTACATTCCTCCCCTGCTCTGGAAGCCCAGTTAGGTCCTCTATCAACAAGTGTACACAAACAAATCAAAAACGTGGCATAATCTTTGACTTAAGTGCTATAGAGGAAGCTTTTTCGGTTACACTTTGTTTGAATGCATCTCTGTTACAGTGTAAATATACATAAATTAGTAATAGTAATTAATTACAAGTACTTACTATAGGGTTAGGGTAGGATTAGGGTTTGGTTTATGGTAAGTTGCATATAATTATACCTAATTTATAGTTATTACTATAGTAAATACATGTAACGTAATGTGTAACAAGGGCACATTAAAATGAAGTTATTGAATTTTGAAATGAATTGAAGATTGAAGTGAATTGTGATAAATGCACTTGTAATTTCATGATTAGATGACTGTAACTCTCTTTATTCTGGTCTCCCTCAAATTTCATTTCACAATTCACAATTGCAAGTTGTTCAAAATGTGGCTGCAAGACTTTTGACTGGATCTAAAAAAATGACTGCATCTTTTTAGCATTCCTTTACTGGCTTTCCATTAAATTCATATATATATTATCATTATGTTTGTATGGCATTGTCCGGCTGTGCACCATATGTGTGATCTTCTTGTGCCATACTGTCCTGCTTGGGCACTTAGATCTTTTAATGACTTGCTATTATCTGTGCCACTGTGTTGAATAAAAGGGTGATCGGGCCTTTTCTGGTGTTAAGTCGCAATTGCATGTTAAAGTCAGAATTCTGATATAAACTCGCAATTCTGAGATATAAGCTCACAACTGCGAGACATAAACTCACAATTCTGACATCTTTTCTAAAAATTGTGAGATAAAAAAGAAATTAAGAAAAAAAAAAAGAAATTTCCTCAGAATTGTGTTTATATCTCAGAATTCTGACTTTATAACATGCAATTGCGACTTAATATCGTGCAATTCTGACTTTATATCTCCCAATTGCGTGTTATAAAGTCAGAATTGTGAGATAAACATGCAATTCTGAGTAAAAAAGTTTATTTCTTTCATTTGCAAGTTTATCTCTCACAATTCTGACTTTATAACATGCAATTGCGACTTTATATCACGCAGTTGTGAGAAAAAAAGTCAGAATTGTGAGATAAAAAGTCGTAATTACCTTTTTCATTTTTTATTCTGTGGCGGTAACGAGCTTTCATACAAAATTTTCATTTTTAGCACTTTGTATCAATTTATATTTAAATGTGCTGTATAAATAAATGTTGTTGTTGTTGTTGTTGTTGTTTTTGGAAGCTATACAGAAATTATGTAAAAATTACGATATGAATCATGTGCATGCATGCACTAAAAAACGTTGTTGATTGTTGATATAACTTAAACTAAGGTTACCTGGTTGCCTTAAAATTGAGTTCATTGAAATTAAAAATTTGAGTTAATATATAGGAGATTGATCAGCAGAGCCGCCTTAACCTAATGTTAGGCCCCGGGGCTGAGAGGTTTTGTAGGCCCCCCCATCCCATCGATTTATAGTCTCATTTTAAAAAAGTGTAATCTAGTTTATCTACATTACAAAATGCATTAGTTTCTTTCGAGACCTACAACAGTGAGTTTTTTTATATTGTTTTTAATTTTAATATTGTTATTAACATATCACTGAGCACATAAACACAAGAAACTTTATTTAACAACCACACACAGCAACTAAATTTCAACTTTATGCAAATGAGAAGCGATTTTCGCGAGCGACAACCAATAGGAAAGAAGCCTTTCAATGGAGCTCAGCTCTCGTCACCGTCTCGAGTGCAGTGCAGGCAAGACAGAAGAGTTCAAGGGCGATTTCACTGTTTTATATGATTTGACTGTAACTAACCACAAACATGGATATAATAAAATGATGCATGGAAAAGAAACTGTCGACAGTCTGTCTCAGTGAGTTTAATTCATACATTTATAGTTCGAGTGTTGTAGTTTTATGATGCAAGTTTAGCACCGCTGCAGTTCATTTTACAGTTTCCCCTGCATTATGTTGACTATTAGGGACAAGAAAATGTATTATTTGTCAAATTCGGATGACGTTTTAGTAATTTATGATAGTATGAGTGAGTTTAATTTGTAGATTGATCGATCGTTAGTAAATTACTTACCGAACACTGTTGTGTGGTAGCCTAATATAAAAACACTCTCCCAACAGCATACTGTTTCTTTTGAGCCTAATTCCTAGCCAAATTAAAATGATATAGTTGTATAATATCACTTGTGATGGTGTTTTGTATAGATGTGGCCAGACGAGCAGTCTAAACGCCTCATTCGCGCCGCGGGACCTCTAGACGCGCGTAAACGCGTCTTTGCATTGACTTAACATTGAAATCACTCGCGCCAGACGCTCTATTCGCGTTTGGTGTGAACGCACCATTACAATAACATTAGAGCACTACCAACGCCCACAAGCGACAAGCGACTAGCGACATACAGCGACAAAATCTGACAAGTTAAAACAATATGACCTTTTCAGCTCATCATGAACCTGAACATGGGAGGCCCCTGAACTTGGGAGGCCCCTGGGCTTCAGCCCAGGTAAGCCCGTGCATTAATGCGGCCTTGTTGATCAGTTTAACAATTTAACACAAACTCATAATATCTGAACCACATGTTCAGTGCATGGGTACTGTCCTTTGCTTTGACATTGAGAGTTTGTATATAGCAGGTTTGGACAGAAAAAGTCCAAGTGACACTAGAAAACTCCTGTACCCTGAGAGAGGAATTGTCAGTAAACAACATGATGATGGAGGTAGAGACAAAATTGAGAGAAAAAGGGGGCATGTTGACAAAGAGATGGAGAGTGGAATTACAGTGTTGAAACTTTCAAACCGGTTTGTCAAGGCTGAGGTTGGTAAACGGGTCTTTCACATTTAACAAGTCCACTAAAGCTAGTAGCTCCTGCAAATGAGTGACTCAAAACAAACACTAGAATGCATGACCAGAAACACTAACGGCCAGAGCCTGTTGATGATATGTCAACAATAAACAGTAACTTTGAGCGTAATTAAACATTTTAAGAGAAGTAAAAAGAATTGAAAGAGTATGCACTTGTAAAGACGGTACGATCTGTAGATTTGCAGGAATTCTCCTGCGTGCCAGAAAGGGCAGAGCATTGCATGCCTTCGGTAGTCTTATAGAGTCCAAAGTGCAACAGTGACCATTTAATAGAAATGTCTTGAACCCTCTTACAGGTTGTTTTTTATTATTATGAACCACTTGAGCATAGTATTTCAGAAAAGCAGTGAAAGGAATCTGGTCTGTGTGCATTTTAGTGACGCACAATGAATATTTCTGCTTACTGGATAGGGATGTAATGTACAACCAGATCTAATCTTGCAACAGTTTCTTTAGTTGGAGAAAGTATCCAAGTTATGCATAACCATGTTTAAGGGTCAGTTCAAACTAAAATGAAAATTCTGTCTCTGTCGACCCTCATGTCATTATGACTTTCTTCTGTGGAACATAAATGAAGATATTTTTTATTTTTTTTTATTTTTTTTAATGAAAGTCAACCAGGTCCAATGATGTTTGGAACAATTATTTAACAATGTATTTTAAAAATGAAGTTCACAAATAAAAAAAACAATAAAAAAAAAAAAAAAAAAAAAAATATATATATATATATATATATATATACTCTCGAAGTTGTAAATAAAACAAACACTATCAGAGAACATTTACATTTCAGTTTTTCTACATCCAAATTTGATGTTTAATTCTTGTTGTAATGTTACTTGCCATTTCTTTGTAATTGTTTGTGAAATTTGCACATTTGGGTGAAAAGTGTCTCATCCATGTAACATTGTGTCTGTATGCTTCTTGTTTTAAGTATTCTAACCTCTGCATGTCTGTTTTTTCTCCTTGTACCAGCCCGGGGGATATAGTTGAAAATTGTCTAAACTGACCATTTACAGAAGTGTCTATTAATGTGTATGGTCTCTGTAAATATAAAGCCAATAAAGTACGGAAAAGTCAGCTGATTTTGGCTCTGGAAACAAAAATGGAATCAGATGATATTGAGGTGAGTCAGAAATGAATTAAAACCTGTCTGCATTTTTTTTTTTTTTTTTTAATCCTTCTTATTTTTGAAGGTAAGCAACTGTTTATGTACCCGTATGCATTGTTTTGCCATATTGTTTACAATATACAGCACATAATAATCAAATAATACCCGTGCCTTTTACAAGAATTACACAAGTTATAAGATAATATTATAAGATGCCCATGTTATCATTTGAAACGTATTGTAATTCTGTAGCTCAGGTTTATTAGCAATGAGACAAACAAAGTCAATACTAAGGTAACATAAAACAGGTATACTTTTTCCACCCAGGTTAAAGAAAAACATTTCAATTTCTGTATGTGCAGCTTCCTACTGCTCTGAGGACATTTGGGGCATTTCTTCTCCAACTAGTGAACTTCTACATCCATCATAAATAGGTTTGTGTAAAGACTTGAATAAATAAGCTATGGCATTTCCACCAAATTCATATGAAATGTAAGTCCGGGCTGTGTATCACTCTACTTTAAGGGGAAAATCCACCAAGATAACTTTTTTGAGGGTGAATGTTTTCAGAACCGCCACCAAATTATCAATGATCCATCAAAATGTAACAACAGAAGGCACTTCCTCTCTTAAATGTCCAAATTGGTCCAAAGGTCGTGGATGAACAGTTTCCCAGTTTCATTCAGTCATGCTGAACAAAATGATGAGCCATTTGCCATTATAATACATATTTACAGTCACATATAACATAACTGATTTTTGCAGTCACATATAACATCACTGATTTCTTCTCACAGAAGAATTATATTTATATGGAAATACATTGTCTTTGTGCACCCGAGAGTGTTTGATCTAGGCATAGACAACAACTTTATAAACAGCCATATGCAGTATTGTTTGTATGCAGTAATGACTTCACTTAGACGGCATACTTGAACAGAACAAAAAGCATTTATGTGTGTGAAATTCATCCAACTTTCCTGCCACAGAGCTTTTATATGGACTGACTGATCACTTGTGGTCCAGGTTGCTGGATTTCTGTTTTGGCACAGGGGTCAGCCTCCAAACCAATGGACTGAAAAGGAAAAGGTAGGTGTTTAATTTCAGAAAGCAAGAACAATGGAAAGAATAAAACGTTTTGCTTCGAAGCAGCTATTCTAAGAATTGTATTCTTCAAGAGCAGTTCAGATGTAATCTGAGAATTTGTTTTCCTTAAGATCTACTTTTAAGGGGGATTTACTTACAGAACAACCAGGTGAGTTGTAGGGTCCAAAGTGCAATAGTGACCATTTAACAGGTTTATTGTTTATTAAGGTCCCAACAAACACCAACATACAAAGGTTCAAGCTTCCACGTTTCACAAAATTCTAAATGGATTCTGATTAGATTTTTTGGAATGTTGGTGCTGCATGAGAAAAACATGTACCTGGTTGTTTTGTGTTTATGGTTCTGAATCACTTCTTTGGGGATATTGTTTCATATTCTGATGACTGAAGGCGTGATGGTTCAGACCTGTGTGATTCGAGAAGATTTAGTAATGTTCTACTTGTGATGTTCTCTGCTGTTTGCTCTGATAAGCCTGACGTTTATGACCGTAATCAATGAGCATCCTTCCCTCTTTACTCACAGTGCTGTCACTTCTGAGCGATAAAATGAAGGCCTTAGAGAAACTGAATAATTGCAATGATTGTGTAGCAAGCAGTGAAAGGCCGAGAGCCATGGGAATGAAGTGAGAGGCTGCCACTTTTCTTTATTTTCATTGTTCGTCAATTAAACGTTTGCCGGTTCCCGCCTCCTCCTTCCCTTAATAACGAACTTCGTTACAGATTGTATGCTGTTTTTTCAGAAAACATTACAAAATCATTCCAAACAAAAATGGAAATCTGCATCAAATTCTTAAATGACGATATAATCCACAAGATCTGAATAAATATATGAAACATTTATATGTTAGATTATACTTTTCTCTACTATCTACTGTCAGATGTAATCAATTTGATGTTGCTGAAAGTGTTTCCAGACTTTATAGCTTTATTTCAATTAACAAAAACGATTTTTACTAGTTTTAGTTCACAATAACAACATTGACCTTGGTCTTCATAATACATGAACGTCTATGCATTGTTTTAAACAATGTTATGTGCGCTAGGAAGGTGTTTCTATGGTATTAAGAAGCGTTTTCATCGATCGGATAAATAAAGGTGTAAACGGGGTCTAAAACTTTTGAGCTTGTCCACTTTCGACCACTTACAGAGGTTGTTTCTGAACGCATTTGACTGGATTGATTTTGTAGTGTAAACGCTCATGTGGTCAAATGTGTTCGAACAGCCACAAAAGACGGCCTACTCTCTGCCTACTGACTTAACACGTGGACATTACGGGAAGCGCGCTAGACAGCTGGGATTTAAACTTTATCGGCTGAAGATCCAAGTTTGGTTTGAAGACGAAAAACGTACCAATCACAATGTTCTCTCACCATTCCTGATTTCTAACACACACTCAGTGCATTCATCTGGTCTTATGGCTTTCAGAGCAGAAACAAAAGCTACTGTTCTCTGCGTGTTTTTACATCGTTCATATGTAAATTGCGTGAGCTTATTTCGTCCTTTAGATCGAAAGATCTGAAAATGCCCATAAATGTACCTTCTCATAAACCCTACTCTCAAAGAAATCAGGACAGAAGTGGTTGAAAGTGGACAAAAGAGATTAAAACACCAGGTGTAAACGGGAATGTGTCTCCCTCGTCTACTTGTGATCCGATCAACCAAAACGCATCTTAATACCAGGTGTAAACAGGGCTTGGGTGTTTTGGAAACACAATAATGATAATATACTGAATGAAAAGAGCTTACTTGATAGCTCTGGACATGTTCGAAGCTCCTTGGAGGGATGAAGGGCTCATTATGAAGGTTCCTGCTGAGGCGAGCGCGACTAGGGAGTCCGTCACTGACCCCGTTGACCCTGTGGATGCACAGCACTTTCTGGAAGCTCCTCTTGAAGTTGTCCGACAGAAACCCGTAAAGCAGCGGATTGGCGCAGCTGTTGACGTAGGTCAGGATGACGGTGAGAAAGTACACGCCGGTGACGACGCCGCTCTCCTGGAGCGTGCTGATTAAGTTGATGATGTTGAGCATGAAAAACGGCAGCCAGCAGAGTACGAACACCACCACGATGATCACCACCATTCTCGTCACTTTCTTCTCAGACCTGCGGCGTTTGGAGAGTCCGGCCCGCGCCCCGGCCGACTTCACCTTGATCACGATGAGCAGGTAACACAGGCAGATGACCATCAGCGGACAGAAGAAACCTAGTATGGCGGTGTAGAGGATGAAGGCAGTCGACCACACATCATGTGGTTCAGGCCAGCTCAGGTTGCAGGTGTTGCGCTCCGGCTGAACGTCACAGTAAATGATGACTGGCAGTGTCAGCAGACAGGACAGTGCCCATACCATGCTATTTATCACCTTGGCAACACTGGGTCGCCTCCACCTTGCGCTGCGGATAGGATGTACCACAGCCATATAGCGATCAATGCTCATTACTGTCAGACAGAATGTGCTAGTGAATTGACTGATGGAGTCCGCCCACATCAGAATACGACAGAGGAAGTTTCCAAATGGCCAGTAGTTGAGCACGTTGTGGGTGGTGAGAAATGGTAGTCCCAGAATGTACAGCTCGTCGGCCACTGCCAGGTTTAAGATGTACATATTAGTGACCGTCTTCATTTTGGTGTAGCGCAGGACCACGAAAATGGCCAGAGAGTTTCCTGTCAAACCCACGACAAACACAACGAGGTATATTACGGCCAGGACCTTCGTGCTGTCTTCATCGGCCAGCAAGCTTTCATTGAAGTGATGGGAAATATTGGTTATTTCATTGGACTGGTTTGCGTCGTTCAAGATTGACGTGTTGCACATGGGCCCCAGGGTTGCCATATTTAGATTTGGCAAGGAACGTCTGATTCCTGAGTCACCGAAGGGCTAAAAACAAGAAAATAGTGAGTTATTATTTCAAATGCACAACATTAAAAATGTGAAATTGAACTCGTATCCTTGACTGTAATGCACATACTAAGGATGTAGTCTCACAAGCTCTTTCACTCTTAAAAGGTTCCTCAATGTGTTTAAAAATAAATAAATAAATTAAGTTTATTGATATAGGTTCATAAGATCAGCATATGTTTGAGTGCATCAATGGTTTTTGAAAGCTCTAGGGAATAAACAGATCTTTATGGATTTTAAAGGTTCTTCTATTTGGATCTAATTGGAACCTTTATTTTTAAACGTGAACCACTGGAAATTTTGAAATGCCTTATTAGAAAATAAATGCTGAAAGCCTTTGTTCCCCATACAAAACCACACACATAGGCTTACAGCATGTAGTTGATGTTGTAAGGACTTTGGACAAGAACGTTCTATTCCCATTATTAAAAAAATTGGCAAAGGCTCGTTTTGCCTTATTTCTCCCTGTTTTTATTTTTTATTTTTTTTATTAATTTGTATCGTATTGTTAAAGAAGCATGCATATTCATACTGCATTGCCATGTAACTATTGTTTAAACGGTCAAGCAAAACTCTGATGGGCAGTTTCCCAGACAGGATTTAAATTGAGACAGACCTACGTCTTAATCTAGAATAGTTAATGATGTTTTAGGGGCCGTTTATGCAGCACCGTTTTAACTAAAAACTGAAAACTTTTTACACGTTTTGGCCATTCATTTGCATGAAAATGGCGTTTGGGGCCTTAAAACGCAAAGTTTTGAAAACAGGTTACAAAGGGCAAGTTTCTGAAAACAATACTGTCATCGTCTCCATGTAAACTATAAAAATGTAAATTTGTGAAAATAGTTATTTGTTCAGTATATAGGCATGTAGTGTTTCTTAACAAAGTGACATCGCCAACTACTGGCCTGGCAGCAGAATACAGCGCTTTTAGTCGTTCTTGCGGATCCATGTTAACGGGACTGTTTTTACAATGTTGTCGTCTTTAAGCGAAAAACGCATAGGAAAAACCTTTACGTTTTTAGTACATAATTCTCGTGTAAATGTACCCTCAAAAAATGGCTTTCTGAAACACAGATGAAGTACAGATTACTTGCACTTGCACTATGGAGTCCTGAACTAAAATAAACAAGATTAATTTAAAACCAACTGTGCTAATCTGAATTAGCATGACTGAGGTTGCCTATGAAACATGGAATGAACCAAGAAACGCTTAGAATTGTAAAGTGCGTCTGTGTGTGGCCTTGTAAATCATACATAATGGGGAAAAAATGTTCCCACAAAGATGGTAATATATCTGAAATCCTTGTGGGAAAGATTTTTTGGTCCCCCATGAGGAAACCCGCTTATAAATCAGACTAAATGATGATTTGTGAAACACAAAAAATGCAGAAAGTTTTCTGTGATGGGTAGACGGGTAGTGATGGAAAGTCCCGATAACACATGAAAACACAACGTGTGTGTGTGTCTGTATTTATATATTGATCTTCACTCACATAGTTCATCCATGTAATCCACTTGTCTTCATTAATCAGAACATTAAACTGATTTTAAACCTGCCTCGTGATAGGTTTATTTTAAGCCTCAATTTAGTTCTGGAGTAGCTCTAGTCTTCCTCCAGGAAATCAGCTTATTAAACTCTAGACTAGACTAAGTCTAGGACTATTTCTAGTATTAAGTCTAGGACTATTTAAAGTCTAGGACTTTAAAACCATGACAGAGAAAGTATATTTTTGTTAATCTGGCCATTTAAGTCTAAAAATAGGCTTAATCTCTGTCCGGGAAACTGTCCCGGGTGTACTGCATGACCTTGACTTTAAGTGGCACTCGCACTGGATATGAGGCGTGCAAAGTGAGCAGCGACACATTGTGTTGCACAAATAAAGCACTGCCTCAGAAATGCACTGAACCATAAATCGAAACAAAGGGTAACGATGTCACTGTTATGAGTACAAACAGTCCAGCGGAGACTATTCATATGAACTGTCTGCCTTTCCACCGCACCGGTGAATATTTAACTGGCCTTCTATGCCACACGCTCTCATTATAAGCAAGTGACAAAAGGCCATGTTGATGTGCAGACGCATCTACTTATTTTCCATCTTCTATCTCCATTCCTTAAATGACAGCCGTAATATAGGAGAGAGTGGGAACATGTTGCAACATTATTTCTTATTTCTCCAGTCAGGAAAGAACTAGACAGATGATACTCATATTACATTTGCTCAGTTAGCCCCTCTTTCTGGAAGAAAGTAATTTTTTTTTATGATCAGATTTTGTGTCATGCTGTCTAAACTGTTTGTCTTGTCTGTTTGTAAAGTCACGTCATTTTGATCAGTGTTTTCTTAGATGTTAAAGAATGATTTTATTACATTTTAATGAATGTTGCAACTGCCCCTGTGGACTGTTGCAAATGTTCCCTGTTATTGGGTCAATGGCAACATTTGACTTTGTCTATTCAAGAATAAATTGCACATGTAGGCTATTATCATATCTGAACACGTTGCATGGCTGGATATGACAGATGTGGGTATATTGTATTAAAATTTTGGCTTTCCAATACATTTTCTGAGAAAATCAAGGAATTGCAAAAAGTGTTGCAACCGTGTACAGACTGTTTATTTGATCACAAGCCCTTGTTCTCTTTTGCTCAGAATATGAATTGCATCAGTGAGCAGAATCGATTTGGTGGTGGTCTGAATTTCGCATTGTTAAAAGGTCAAATTATTTTATACGCTTTCAAACGTTTTGTTAACTACAAAAGTTACCTGGTGGGGATTTTAATTTGGTAGTGAATCGCGTGCCCTGATGGAGTAACCATAGCAACAGTGCGCCGCTCGCGAGCGTTTGGAATCGTATTCGTGGTACGTCGACATAAACGGACCGAGTAATGTCGAGTATCGTCATTTTATTATAGTTTTACATGATCTAAATACATTTTTATGAGATAGTATATGTTTTAAAACTCTATAGTAACTGGCTTTTAGCTGCTATTTGTTTTACCAAATAATAACTCCGTTGCGTTACGTACAGAAACTACGTAAGAAATTATATAAATATAAATCTAATACAATAAATGTAATAAAATAATATATTCATACATGGAAATCCAACTGTCACTGTACAAATGACAGTCTTCATGGGCAAGCTGAATGTTTATATTTAAACTAACAAAATGCATATTTAACTGCCAGCTCTTTGCATGATGTTCATATTAATAAAAAAACCGCTTACATGTTTCTGTTTTTCCAGGTTTTTCCCAGGGGGGAAAATATACCATTTTAAGGTTTGCAGTTGAAGTCGATTTAACGGTTTTTGGTGATAATAGTCTTGTTAAATAGTAATCAGCAACAGGTAAAATATTTTCACGTGTGTGTACAATCTTACCTCAAACGCAACGCATCGTCCTCTGGGTTTCAGGCGCGCTTCCACAATTTGACTCTTCCCAGTTTCAGTGATCAATAAAGATTTGGTGACTGAATGTATCTTCGTGTAAGATCCAACATCAAGAGCCAGCACATCACCTTCATCCCCGATTTCAGTTTAAACAAGCGCACTATAAGGCGAGCGCACACATAATCCGCATTGTTTTTCAGGAGAAAACTATGGCTAAAACACTGACATACGGCAAACTATTTAAGCAACTATCAGTTCCCAAGTACCATATAAATGTAAAACTATGCGTGTCGTGTTTTCCTCCATGTGAAGGTTGAGTTGTCCAGCTGGGTTCAGGTGGAGAGGTGCTGCTCTCTCCATGCGCGCGCGCTGTAATGGGTTTGGCTTGTCACCCGCGCGCAACAGGACCCGAGCAAAGGACTTCACACGTCACGGGCACATGCTTTTTGTTTTTTTGACCTACACTAGGCTATATCCTTCAGTCATGTATGTATCTGCCCGCTATACGAGTTCCTAATGCTGGATTTATTGATTAGATTGGAGTATATTAACGCGTCAGGATCACTCACAGCTGTGACCGCTCATAAAACTGTCTTGCACGAAAACGTAGCAGTGTAAAGTTTTATTGTCTGTTTATGATCCCTACGCCTCTGAAAACACACTACTATGCACACTATATCCATGTCATGTGCATAAATAATACAGAATAACACATTTCTGGTGTAGCTTAATGTATAATGTGCACTAAGAATGATAGCTACTTAAGAACCTTTTTTCTTTTCTTTCTTTTGGCCCTAAAATATTAAATTGTGCACTATAAATTGACTTTAATATTTATTTATGAAGTTCCTCAGAGTTATTATACTTATGGCATTATGATGGAGTCTTTAGAGTTCTTGCAGGGTTCTGTTTTATGTTCTTCAGTGATTTGTCGTTTTTGAAAGGGTGAATGCCTCAGTAAATCTTTACTGCCAGGGTAAACGGCCCCGGTGTGCAAAACCAGTGAAAAACTCCATTGTCTGAGAACTTTAAGGGCATATTTTACTGGTGTAATGAAATGACAAGGGTGTGTATGTCTGCATTCCAGTTTCACATAGCAAATATGAAGTTTACTATACAGTAAAAGAGAAATGCTTTGTTTTTTTGTTATTTACAAAGCTTTGATGTCAGTTAAGATCATAAATAGGGCAATTGCATTTATTTCAGATGCATAAGGAATGTAATTTTCAGTTATTCGAATGTTTTTTTCAGCTCCGTGGTCGGCAGGCTTTAAGAGCATGTTCCTCACAATTTGAACCCCATGATGTCTTTGCATCTTTGGATGTGAGACTCTGAAAGCACAGTTACATCAGTGGTCCATTCAGACTCTCATCAAAGTGACTTGCGTCAAAGTGCACAAATTACATCTAAGTGGTAACTACAATAGTAATACAAATCACACGCTGAACTTTTAATTCCAGAAGGCAGACACATCTGAGGCAGAGGACATTTTATAGCACAGTGGTGATAGGTTATCAATCAGAGGTGCCTTTTCAGGAAACTGGACATGTTTATGCTGGATGTATATTTAGGCATTTAGCAAATAGCCATGTGCTGATTTCTCTATGAATCACTTGCATTGCCTTCCTTTTTTATTTTTATTTATCTAAGTTACATGGAGAAATATGGAAACCCATTTCTCCCACATAAGAGACATAATGCTTTGATAAATCATAAATGGCTATGCTATTAAAAAATTTTAAGCTTAAAAAAGGCAAAATAATAAGCTTAAATTATGTTTAAAAAGTTGAAATTATGTCAGTCGTTGGGAAAAAGTCATAATACTAATACATAATAATTCATAATCATAATATAATAATAATAATAACATTGTCATTTAATATGACTTATAATTATGACATACTAAGTTAAACTTATGAGACAGTCATGACATAAGAAATTGATAGCCTATAAAATCATAATTATGACAGAATTCTGTTAAAAAATGTAGTGTCATAATAGTATGTCATTTTTTTTATCTCAAATTTTTTATGTTTTATCTCATAATTATGATTTATTGTTTTGGTCATAACTATGAATTTCACAAAGCATGCTTTTTATCTTATAAAAAGTTTAAATTGTGAGGGAATAAAGTCTAAATTATGAAATGAAATGTAACAATTATAAGATACAAAATGGAAATTATGACATAGTAAGTCATAAAATAGTCAAAATTGTGACAATTATTTTTTTGTCATAATTGATTTTTTTTTTATCATGAGGAATTAGAAAAAGTCAAAAGTCATAATTTACTTTTTTTCACATAACTATGACTTTTATCTCACAATTTTGACATAGGTCATAATGATGAGATTTTAAAAAAGTTAAAATTACACAAAGTAAAAAAATAATAATTTCTGTCAACCTTCATCTCATAATTACACTAAAAAAAGTTGCTGCCTTTAAATTTGTAAGTACAATCAACTTGGATGTTTAAATAATTTCAACTTAAATTACATTAAACTGACTTGTTTGCATAACTTGCTTAACTTATTTTGATGAATTAAAGCAAAGTAAAAACATATGTTGTCATAACTCATTGATCATATTTTTTTTACTATGTCATAAGTTTTTATGTAATAATGTTGGGGGGGTTTTTTTCAAGTCATAATTATGAATTACCAATTTCTTATGTGGCATAAATGTGTTTCCATAGGGACAATGGTAGCAGTTGAGTCTAAACTAAAAGCAGAAAGTTGGAGAGAATGACAGACAGTTAAGGAGGAAAAGGAAGTTTCATATCATCCATATTTCGGTATTACTGTGGTTTCTAATCAGTCTGCACTTGACTTGGAAGTCTTAAAGGGATAGTTCACCCCCAAAAAATGAACATTTTCTCATATTTGACTTTATTTTAAAAAAGGAAGTAATATGTGAAAAGACATGATGAGGGTAGTTCATTTTTGGGTGAACTGTCTCTTTAATCAGAGCTGCATTATCAAAGTAACATGTTCCTTTTATTATGTTCTCTGGTACGCAGTCTATAAATGTTCATAGATCCGTAAAGTTTGTTTTGTTTAATATAAAACAGAAAGACAGACGTATCTGTGGAGTTTCCACAGATCAATGGAGAAATGGATCATAAAGATGGTAAAATAGAATGCAGGATGACCAAAAGAAGGATAATGAACAGATACAGGAAGAGGAGGAGCAGACTTACACACAAACACACAAAGGTCAAACACACCTAAATCATCCTGCATCTGCATGTATGATCACAACACAACCTCATAGTCAAGTCAAATTTATTTGTAGTGTTGTTTCACAATATACACATTGTTTTAAAGCAGCTTTACAGAAAATCATGACGCCAATATTTATAATATTTTAATGTGCAAAAATTAAAGGTTCTTTATTTGTGGTTTATGTATGGTTTCATAAACAACCTTTAACATCATGGAACCTTTCCATTCCACAGGAGGTTCTTAAAAAATGTAAATGAATATGGTTTATGTCATGGTGAATTATAAAACTATTTGAAATTGATTTATTATTATTTTTTTTTTAATTAACACCAAATCATTGCAATAGTCCAAACAGCATTATCCTTCTTCCAGTAGTAGGTCCAGCGCACTTATAGCAAGGTCAAGGTTTTTTAAACTGCAGAATGAGGATGTAAAGGATATGAAACGACAGAAACTGAATCTGTCCCTTATTACATTACCACACCTCCTCCTCAGCCTTTATAGTGAAGGACTCCATGAAACTCTTCTCTGTATCTCTCCTCCACTCAAATGTGACACCGGGCTAGTTTTTGAGCATGTTGACACAAGCATAAAAACATCGTTAGAATCATTCTGAGCTTATCAGTTTTTTTATGGCATTATTCACATTCTCATTGGATGCCGCACTTTGTCTAGCATCATTCTAAACTCTGGACTCTGACTGCATCTAATGTTGCTTAAATGAATTTAGTCCCGCCTCAGGAAACCTAAAGGACATTAGTAAGGTATAAGATGATGGCAGCAGACATGAAGCTGATAAGAGTGCTGAGTATGATGCTCAATTTTTTTTACGAGTGTAATTAGTGTAAATGCAGAATATTCGTCTGTAAAATGAATAAATACATTTTCAAATGTATTATGTAGAATTGCATAGCGCCTATAATATCACTATTTTAATTTATTGTGTTTTAGGATGCTCTCGCATGAGGCTTGATCTTCTATTATAAATTCCTGTTTACCACTAGATGGCACTACAAGATTTTTTTTTTCAGTTCACTAAACTTTAAATCAATCAAAAGTTCTTCCTTATTAATAGGCTATGAGTTACAGTTTTGTAACTCGTTATCAGTGTAATATCATCCCAGATTACTATATCAAGAACTATATTTATTTATTTATAGATATTTTCTTTTGTAGGCTACTAATCAGTTTATTAATATTTTAAGTGTTAACTTGAAAGTAACTGAACAAAATTTAGTTAACGAGCTTTTAATCTTTCTAACATCCTAAATCTTTCTTGAAAACGGTTGCCCATATTGTTTTCTCTTACATAGATAGGCCTACAATTTAAACCCGTGACAGCTTGTCACCGCATCCTCTGTTTTCTCTCTCCGTTTCCTCCTTTCTCACATTGTAAACATCACGCGTAAAATCAAAATCGAAAGCTAATGCGCATTCACGATACACTGAGATCCATCAGTTGTTGTTTTTTATATGAACCATAATGATGAGAGTTTCGATAGAAAAGATTTGAAGATGCACTTTCTGCACTCTATCTTGATGCTCATCTTCGTAATATCTGATGGTATGTATGTCCTCTACGTTTATGTTTAATGCAACAGAAAAAAGAAGAAGAAAAAAAGTATTTGGTAACTAAATGGTAACTGGTTATTTAAAAACAATGTTTGTTTTTTTCCCCCGTGGTGACGGCGTCTCTTCACTTGACTCGACATTACTACCACAAATAACATTTAGCCTTTGAAATGTTTAAATGTCTTGCGTCGATATTTCCGGAAATAAGCGAAAGTCTGACGCAATTGTTTTTGTGTTGCACAAGCGTACTTTTAAAGACCATTTAAACTACTACTAGCCTACTATTGTTATTATTACTAATCACCCGAAAAATGTAATTTAAAAAAATTATTTATATCACACTATGTTATCTTACTATAACTATAGCTTTATACACTACTATATCTATATATCTTGCTGTTTGTTTGTGGGGTCTTGTTTTCTTGCATGTGTGTCATTTGGTCTCTTACTTTGTCTTGTTAATTTGTGTATTTTGTTCAAATAAAACGACTCTTTAAACCCCCGAGTAATTCACAGCCTGATTATATTTTTTTATAAATTGAATTTAAATTAGTTTTGCTAAAAGCTCTGACATAGTATTATTTCTCAAATAATAACAATTTATTTTTCATTTATTTTTCTCAAAAAAACAGGTACTCTCGAGTTTATTGTTCGAGGTTCTGGTCCACTGGTTGCTCCCCTGGGAGGTTCAGTGGTTTTGCCCTGTTATGCTGAGACACCGTTAGTAACGGAGAAGCTGAGAGTTGTGTGGAGAAGAACAGACTCAGAGACTCTGGTTCATCTTTATCAAGATGGTGAGAGTCGACCAGAGGAGCAGCACAAAGATTATCATGATAGAGCTCATTTCTTCACTGATCAGATTCAACATGGAAACTTCTCCCTCCGTCTGGACAATCTGACAGCTGAAGACAAAGGCATTTACAGATGTAAAGTTTACAGTCAACAGTTTGCTGACAAAACTTTAGTTGAAATAATAGATGTTGGTGAGTGTGAATCATGTCAGCCCTATACATTTGTTTAAAAACAAAAACAAGTCTTTTGAATGTATGTAATATTTTATTCTGTAACACTTCTTTCTTTCAGAGCGTCTGCTGGTCTCAGGATCGAGTCGCTCCACATCTGCGTCTGTGGGTGAGGACGTCACTCTGAACTGCTCTGTAGACTCTCATATCAAACCTGAACACATTGAAGAGGTTTCATGGAGGAAAACGGATGAAGATGAAGATATTCCGGTTCTGCTCTATCTAAACAATGAGGCTTTACCAGATTCATCAGATGAGCGATACAGAGACAGAGTTGAGTTCTTCACTGATGAAATCCCCAAAGGAAACTTCTCTCTCAGACTGAAGAGTGTCAGAACTGAGGACAAAGGAGTTTACATGTGTCAAGTGTTTGCTGGAGGACTTTCAGCCAATGCAACTGTGGCACTGTTGAGACGGGGTGAGTCGACAGATAAATCAGAAAACAATGTCAACCTGAAAAGTTGTGTTTTTAATTATTTTATTCTCTTTGAAGAAGTGGTTATACATAAAACTAAAGGAACTGATCACACACACCTAATGTTACAGGAACCCTTAAACAATAGTTTAGAAAGGCGAAATTAGATAAACCTGTAGCCTGTGTATGGTAAAACATGCTAACATTTAATGGGCCTATGCATTTTGTGGTAATACAGTTAAGTTGATTTAAAATTTTTGTTACATGTCACATTATAGTTATAAAGGGTTGAATTTTTGTTTATATTTTGTACAATTAATAATTTTGGAAATTGTTTATTA
Organism: Vimba vimba; assembly: GCA_022828995.1. Taxonomy (NCBI): domain Eukaryota; kingdom Metazoa; phylum Chordata; class Actinopteri; order Cypriniformes; family Leuciscidae; genus Vimba; species Vimba vimba. The sequence goes on along the minus strand of CM040817.1, from coordinate 20,429,711 downwards.
CAGAGGTACAGAGCCCCTAAAGAGATGGAAAATATGATATGGGAGGAAAAAATATATTTAAATGCTTTTGAAACATTTTGCGAGAGAAAGCATTGACCGTATTTTTTGTCTCTTTTTTTCTTTTCTTCACCTGGTCCCTTTGGGGGTACCGTACTTGATCAATAAAATAAATGCTCAATGTAGGCTTGGGTCCTGAAGAAAAAAAAAAAAGTAGGACGAATGCCCTACAAACTTTCTTAATAGAACCCTAATCGTAATCTTACCCCTATTCCATTTAGCAGTTTAGTTGCTTACAGTGTCACATAATGCTGTTGTGTAACTGATGTCTGTGTTTCACAGGTTTCTCTGTTTATCACATAACGGTGTTGATTCTCTGTATTATTGCATTTGGTTCTGCACTGCTTTTTTGCTTCAGACCACAAAATGGAGGTATGTATTTTAGGCTTCAACAGGTTTCACAAAATGTATAATTCATTTTAATTTCTTACTGGAATTGGTATGCATCTCTCCACTGTAGACACAAGGCTGTATCTTCAAGTTTCTCTTTTCCTTTGCCCGAATATTACTATGCTGTTGGCTTCAATCATCTGGCGTGTTATTGAAGGTATTTCATCAGAACCGTTTTATCTAAGATCTATTACATTCGCATTACAACATAGACATAACAATTAATTAAGTTCTGTTAATTTACAGTATATCTTAATTGTTTTAGAAGGACTGTACAAATGGTCTGTCAGACTTGCTTCACTGTCTTCATGATTTTTTCATCACAGAAATAATGTGTTTCAGGTTCTTTGTATGAGACTGTCTGTTGCTGTATGCTCTATATTCTGAGACCTCTGAGGTCATTTTGGGTTACACCATTAGCCACAGCTATTCCAGGTTGGTTTTTTAAATCAAATACTACATAACACTCACATAATATATTAGTCTACTAAGATTTATTTACATTTCTCTTACTGAAAAGGATTAATCGAAAAATTACATTTGTTTTAATGCTGTTTTAGTGCTTTACATTATTTTTTTCTATTCTTTTATTTATTTATTTTTTTTTGCAGATAAAATTCTGAAGTATTTTATGACTCCACATGCTGATCATGCTGCATTTATGGCAGTAATGTATTCAGGTAGGTAAATCCACAATGATTTTTGTAATGGTGAAGTAAAAACTTTTGGTCTCAAAATGTAATATCTACCATAATAATATCTAATCATTACACAACAGTGTAAAATACCAGTTTTTCTTATATAAAGCACCTTATATTCGCTGTTTTGTAATTGCACCTAATTTTCTGACAATAATTTAGTTTTTGTCTGCTGTAATACAGAAGGAGTGTATTTGTTATTGTTCATCCGCCAAGTTCTTTCTCCAGTGTTTAAATTAATAATATATGTCTGTGTCAGTCCTTTTAGCTGAACATTTCAAAGACATCGACACAGTCATCAGAACAGTCTTCTTTTGTACACTTGCCCTGATGTGTCTCCTCTTCATCATACGTGAGTGGTTATCCAACATCCTCAGCTTGTTTTAAATGCACAGTTGAAAACACAACATTAACAGTTTTTTTTTTTTAGCATTTTGCATTTTTAGCATTAGCATTTTTATAGAGAAAAATTCAGTAATCGCAGTACAATCTAGTACAATTAGCATATATCAGCTCTTAAAATTAATTTTGCCATCATTTACACAGCCACTTCTGATTAAAAGTGTATTTTTCAGCATTGGTCTTGAAGTTTTATGTCCATATTATTTGACATTAGTTCAAAACTGACATTTAAACCATGGTGAGGTAAAACATATATTTCTCTAGGACATTTTGTTATTGGTGAAATGCAGTAAGTGTGAAGGATTTTTATTTTAGATTCATTGCTATATATCGAATTGAATTCACATTTGTTTTTATTTATTTATTTTTGTATAGAATTAACAAAAAAGAAGATGCTGTCATGCTCTGGAAAGTTAACTAAAGAGAAGATGCTGTCATGCTCTGGAAAGTTAACTAAAGAGAAGATGCTGTCATGCTCTGTAGAGTTATGCAGAAGGGTGTACAGTAAAGTTCAGCCACTTGTGGCAGCTTGTAGCTTTTCATTGCTGCCTTCATTGCCGCTCGCCCTTCTGCTCTACACTCGTTTTGCCTCCGGTTATGGTAAGCAAGAACACTTTTGAGGAATCAAGTGATTAACCTCTTATGACCCAGTTTTTTTGTTTGTTTGTTTTTTTGTGTGTGTTTTCTTTTTTCATGTCATTTCATTGTTTGAAAAAAAAAAAAAAACATTTTTGAAAAATGATATTTTATTAAAAATGTAATGCTATGCCCTCTGTAGAGGACACCAGCGGCCGGTTGCATAAACATAGCCATAATGTTAAGACAGTGTCTTAAGTTCTAGTATGACCTACTAGCATTTAGTCAGGGGCAGTCATGTAACTGATTTAAAAAAGCTGAACAGTCTTAAAGAACATAAATTGATGTCTAACTTGTAAGTCTTAGAGGTTTATGCAACCGGCCCTAGGACTGAAATTACATGTATAGGCAAAAATTATGTTTGTTTGTTTTTCATTTGACAATCAATTATTAGGTTTCAGGATTTTAAAAAAAAAGAAAGAAAAAAACTATGTTCCCAACTATGTTATTAAATATCTAATGGATCTAATAGATTTTTCTAAATTGATTTACCATTTTACGTTATGCAATATGTTGGTAATATGCCTCTCTAATTAATACTTTCTTAGAGCAACATGTAATGAAAACAAGTGTAATAATGGGTGTAATAGTTGGCAATATTTTCATAATATCTAATATTTCATAGGAATGTTGATATGTAATTTATTTCCCTATTCACTTGTGTCTCACGAAATGGCTGATAAACATGATTTAAGTGTGGTGTCTCAGTGGACAATGCCCTTCTCTGTAATCCCATAACATTTTCTTGAGATTAATTAATTGAATATCTCTAACTATCTCTGTCTTTTCTAGTGTTTATCATTACAGTTCTTCCAATACTTTCTGGGATGTATTACTTTTGTGACGGAACGATGAACAGAAGGATAGGTCAATGCTGTAAGTATGAGACATTATATCCTGCTCTTTTATGACTATGAAAATAAATCAGTAGATATATATATATATATATATATATATATATATATATATATATATATATATATATATATATATATATATATATGATAAAGGATTATATATATTTATATCATACGTATATCATTATTTATTGTGATTTTTTTTTAAAATACTGTTGAATGTACACATTAAAGTGTCAGAGCTGGTTCTGTCTCTCTCTGCATCAATAAAAGGTTCTAGTGGTCCTCAATGGAAACTCAGTGTTTCCATTATATATCAGCTGTTTCAAAAGGCTAATCTGAATTATGGCAGTCACAGTTTTTGGTTTTATTGAAAGTTGTGGTATGTTTTCACTGTTTCTTTCATCTTTTTTAGGTCTTTGTCTATATAAATTCACATGGTTAATGATGATTTTGATGAGTGGAACGATTATGTATTTTTACATTATGCTCTTGAGAAATGAAAAAGGTACGAATATATTTCTAATAATTATAAATGTTTGTAAAAAGTATCTAAGGCCTGTTTACACTTGGTATTAAGATGTGTTTTGTTCGATCAGATCACAAGTGGATGATGGTGAATACAGGTGTAAAAGTGGTCTAAAACCTTTTGAGTTTATCCAATTTCAACAACGTCCAAAGTTGAAAATGCATTAAACCGGATTGCTTTCGTAGTGTAAACGCTCATGTGGTCAAATGTGTTTAAGCAGCTGCAAAATACAGTCTTTCCGCGACTGACTTAAAGGTCCCGTTCTTCGTGATCCCATGTTTCAAACTTTAGTTAGTATGTAATGTTGCTGTTAGAGCATAAATAATATCTGTAAAATTATAAAGCTCAAAGTTCAAAGCCAAGCGAGATTTTTTATTTAACAGAAGTCGCCTACATCGAACGGCCCGTTTGGACTACGTCCCTCTACTTCCTTCTTTAATGACGTCAGTAGAACAGTTTTTTGACTAACCTCCGCCCACAGGAATGCTCCCTCAACTCTACCAAAATTCGTTTATGTACTTGCGCACTTCTTATAACTTACTGTGTTTACTCAGCTCTTACGGTGATTTTTTGAAGTAAAACTGACGCTTCATCTTTTGTGTGATGTACAATAAACTTTATTAAACTCATCAGTATATGTTTGATCATCATTCGGACCTGGTCCGAAACAGCAGACTTGTAGGCTATTAATAAATAATGGATACATACAAGCAGCTGACAAATACGTTATAATAACCGTAATTAAACTACTAAACTATACCCGTTTCATCTCTATACAGCACTCTGACTCTGTAGGCATTATTGTCCGACTCCGGGTCGAAATGAACACCGTTACTGAGAGTTCTCTTACGAGAGGTTCTCTCGTACTTGCGTAATATCTTACGCTAGGGGAAAACCTCTTTTCCACGAGATACTGAAGCCAAAAATTATCCTTAATTTTGCAATAATGTAAAACGCATTGCAGCAGCATGCAGACATGGGCGAGACAGCTTGCGCGCCCATTGGCTGCTCTGCGGCAACTGCACCAGCCTATCGAGAGAGGCCCCTCATGACGTCCGAACCAATGAGGGCGCTTCGCGCCCAATACGTCATGTCCCGCCAAAAGAGGGTGGGGCTCGGCTATAAATATAGCCTCGAGAGGCTGGTTTGACCAATTTTTCATCTCTTCAGCGAAGCTCACGCATCGCTGGATCCCGAGAGGAAGAAGCTGCACCGTCTGATAGAAGCACTCAGTGGGATTAGTGCTGCATCTGAAGCTGCTGGTCGACAACTCGCCGCCTTCAGTCGCCGTTCCTGCTCACGCTTTCCGCCGTACATATCCTTTTCTCTGCTACTGTGTTTTGTGTATGTGTGTGTTCGCCGCCGCGACACACACTCTCATTGCACTAAAAGAGCCGGGCGTCTTTATCAAGACACCCCTTTTCCTGGTAAGGATCACGCAGCTCTCGCGCTTGCTGACGGCGCTGCCCTCAGCGAGCTAATGCCTACGGCGCTGCCCTCAGCGAACTTATGCCTACGGTGACTCTGAGGACTCGCCTGGCATCCTTCTCCGAGACTGCATCTCCGCCCACCGCGGTACCGCGCCGTAAAAAGCGCCGTGCTCAACGGGTCCCGGAACCTCCCCCAGCCCACAAAGCTCGCCGGTGCGCCCGCCTGCTTCACCTGCTTCGCTGAGTCTCTTCCTGATGGACAGCGGCCGCCGCGTGCCGCCGCTTCCGTCGTGGATGTATACCAAGAAGCCGCGTCTGTGGGGGATGATATCTGCTCTCCCTCTGTTCGAGCCGCGCAAACTGCGCCGTTCACAGGGGATGTCAGGAGCGGACGGTCATGGGGCTAGCTTTCTCTCTCCCTCTGTTCGAGCCGCGCAAACTGCGCCGTTCACAAGGGAGACCAGAAGCGGACGGTCACGGGGTTAGTTTTTTCTTTACGTTATAAGAAAAGCTGCCCCGCCCTAGTTGCGCCCCATTCACGCGTCACTCACTGGCGAAATGAGAAAAGTGTTTTTTGTCCCGCCGAGGCCGGACTAACCTCCATTTCTCAGACATTTCTCAGTCCCCTCTTCAGGCGACTGGAAATATCAATATTGCAGCAAACGAGCCTGTTATAATACACGCACGCCTGCAAACAAACGCCTGCTATATGCTGAAGCTTATGTGTTCCCCCCCTGTGGCTCAGCGGCGGAATCTTAGGCTTTTGCACGAGAGACCCGTGTTCGAATCCTGGGTTTACCGGCATATAAAATTATGCCGTCAATGCTTCGCTCTGTCAGTTCCCTTAAAAGGCGACTGCAGATGTGTATTTTGCAGCCAACGAGCGCGTTGTACAACCCGCTCGCCTGCACCCAGACACCGTTTCTATGGTTCGCGTGCGTCGCTGGCAAAATGAGAAAAGAGAGTGCTTTTAGTCCCGCTGAGGCCGGACCACCTCCATTTCTCACACATTTCTCATTCCCCTCTGAAGTTCAGGCGACTGGAAATGTCAATATTGCAGTAAACGAGCCTGTTGTATTACATGCACGCCTGCAAACAAACGCCAGCATGTTGACACTCTCTTAACTGCAAGCTTATGTGTTCTCCCCCTGTGGCTCAGTGGTGGAATCTAAGGCTTTCGCACGAGAGACCCGTGTTCGAATCCCGGGTCTACTGACACATAAAATTATGCTATCAATGCTTTCGTTCTGTCAGTTCCCTTAAAGGCGACTGCAGATGTGTATTTTGCAGCCAACGAGAGTATTGTACAACCCGCTCGCCCGCGCCCAAACACTGTTTCTATGGCAACACAAAGTATTCCTAGCCGCTGCGGCCGGACTCCCACCAAAACTTCTCGCTCGCTCAGTTCCAGTAATTGCGACTGTTCCAGCGTATTCTGCAGTAAACAAGTCGGCAACACAGCCCACTTGCCTGCACACAAACGCTGTTTTTACAGCGACCCAGATAAATCCCATAAAGAGTGCATTTTCTGGTATTCCGGCCACGGCCGATGGTGTTATGAGTGTAGTAAAAATGCCCACTGCCCAGTGCCCATTCCTACACACAAACACGGCCCGCCACACACGGCCCGCAAAAATAAAATCGACTCATGTCAATTGTGCAACAAATGTAGTGATTGTGCCCACGTCCCAGTGCCCGCAAACACTACACACTACATGTCTCACGGTTTCTGTAAAAACTAAACCAACGCACATACAGTCTGCACAAACAGACGGTGTTCTCAGCGTTTTGCATGGGCCAGATGTCCCGCGCCCTCATTCGCTCACAGACATAATAAACCCCACGGGGTTCGCCCCGCTCGCTGGGTCTCATGGCTTCAGCATCTTCAGTGCTTCAGCTGGGTCTGCTTCGCATGCGCCCGCTGCAGTACTGGTTAAAACCGCGCGTTCCGCGCAGAGCGTGGACCTCCGGTCTCTTGCGCCTCAAGGTTGATCAGAAATGCATCGCAGCTCTGAAACCTTGGACAGTGACCGATTGGTACCGATCAGGTGTAAGCCTGGGGACTTCCTCGAGTGTGAAGGTGGTGTCTACGGACGCCTCAACCTCGGGATGGGGAGCGCCGCTAGAGGGCAGACCGTTCTTCGGCCAGTGGTCAGAACGGGAGAAGCTTCTACACATAAACTGCCTGGAAATGATGGCAGTCGACAACGCGCTGAGGCGCTTTTGTCCCCAGATAATAGGACACCACGTCCTGGTCCGTTCAGACAACATGTCAGTGGTGGCTTATATAAATCACCAAGGAGGTATCAGATCCAGAACCCTTCACAGGCTGACGGAACGCCTCCTGGTCTGGGCTCAGCACAATCTGCGCTCGCTCAGAGCAGCGCATGTGCCCAGCCACCTGAATGTGGGACCAGACAGACTGTCCAGGAACAATCTTCCAGCAGGAGAATGGTCTTTACACCCACAGACAGTCAAACTGCTGTGGAGGACATTTGGCAGAGCGAAAATAGACCTATTTGCGTCTCAAGAGAACGCTCACTGTCAGGAATTTTTCTCCAAGAGCAGGGATGCGTTGGCCCACGTCTGGCCCCGCTGCCCGCTCTATGCGTTTCCCCCTGTCACGCTTCTACCCCAGGTGTTAGAGCTAATCAGGGAAAACGGATGCCCGGTGCTACTCGTCGCCCCATTATGGACGAACCAAGCCTGGTTTCCAGTTCTGATGCAGCTGACGAGTACCGCCCCGTGGCCGATACCGGTGAGGAGGGATATCCTCTCGCAGGCAAACGGCTCGATCTGGCATCCTTGCCTGGAGCTTTGGTCCCTACACGTGTGGGCCATCAACGGGTACCCATTAACCTCCAGCGGGAGTGTTAAACACGATCACGCAGGCTAGAGCTCCATCTACGAGACGACTCTATTCCTCAAAATGGTCTGTGTTCACTAGCTGGTGTACAGCGCGTGGCACTTCACCCTCACACTGTGGGGTGTCGGAGGTTCTTTCCTTTTTACAAGAGCTTCTGGATAAGGGCAGAGCCCCATCCATGCTCAAAGTTTATGTGGCGGCCATAGCAGCGTTCGCTGAACCAACGCTTGGCCACTCATTAGGAAGGAACGATCTGGTCATTCGCTTCCTTAGAGGAGCTAAGAGGCTGAATCCTCCCAGACCTCCCTCGGTTCCCGTTTGGGACCTTTCCACGGTTCTGGAAGCCATGAAAGGTGCCCCATTCGAGCCAATACAATCAATAGACCTAAAACACTTGTCTCTCAAAACAGTGTTTCTTCTGGCTCTCGCTTCAGTGAAGCGCATAGGGGACTTGCAAGCGCTCTCAGTGAGCGCGGCGTGTATGGAGTTTGGACCTAATGACTCGAGAGTCATACTCAAACCAAAGCATGGATATGTTCCTAAATCCCTCAATACACCGTTTAGGGCACAGGTGATCTCCCTGTCAGCCCTGCCGGTATCTGAAGAGGAAGGGGACGCAGGCTTCCTTTGCCCGGTCAGGGCGTTAAGAGCCTATGTGTCTCGCGCATCCGTTTTCAGACAGACGGAGCAGCTCTTTGTTTTGTTCAGCGGACGTTCTAAGGGACTAGCCACGTCAAAACAGAGTTTATCCAGATGGATAGTTGATGCTATAGCGCTAGCTTATACATCTAAGGGCCTGCAATGCCCGTTAGGTGTCAAAGCGCACTCCACGAGAGGCATGGCCTCGTCGTGGGCTTGGTCTAGTGGGATTGCCTTGCAAGATATCTGTATGGCGGAAGGCTGGGCCTCCCCGTCTACATTTATAAGGTTTAAAACCTCGAGGTTCCCGCTTTACAAGCTAAGTTGCTCTCGGTCTAAATTTTCAGTATTGCCTGCCCGATGCTATCGGCCCAGGATGCTGAAACTGCTAGAGCGTCGATCACTGATCGTCTGTATACTTATGTGGGCAGTGCGTAAGTCCCCCATATTTATCAGTCCAGGCCGAGTTCGCCCTGGCTGTGTGGAACACTTGATATAATCTGCTCTTATTAGAGCTCTATATTACAGGAATGATGCTATTCTAGCCCCTCTTCCCGGATTCTCTGTGAGTCCCGTGTGATTAGGCACTGTATGAGCCCCGGGCACCTGCCCTTGGGACTTTAGTGTTGTATCTCAAGCACGCACAGCGTTTTACACTGTGTTCCCCTAGCGTAAGATATTACGCAAGTACGAGAGAACCTCTCGTAAGAGAACGTACTCGGTTACTAACGTAACCTCGGTTCTCTCTAGAGAGGGAACGAGTACTTGCGTATCTTGCCGTGCATGCATCACGCTCTGGTTCGCTTCGGCGATGAAAAACTGGTCAAACCAGCCTCTCGAGGCTATATTTATAGCCGAGCCCCACCCTCTTTTGGCGGGACATGACGTATTGGGCGCGAAGCGCCCTCATTGGTTCGGACGTCATGAGGGGCCTCTCTCGATAGGCTGGTGCAGTTGCCCCAGAGCAGCCAATGGGCGCGCAAGCTGTCTCGCCCATGTCTGCATGCTGCTGCAATGCGTTTTACATTATTGCAAAATTAAGGATAATTTTTGGCTTCAGTATCTCGTGGAAAAGAGGTTTTGCCCTAGCGTAAGATATTACGCAAGTACTCGTTCCCTCTCTAGAGAGAACCGAGGTTACGTTAGTAACCGAGTACGTTTCTGATATTATCATCATTCCGTGAGATGAAATTGTACTGAGAGACTGAGCGCGAGCTCATGAAGCTCCGCCCCCTGTGCCGTCCAGCAGCAGCTTATTTGCATTTAAAGGGCACACACTAAAACAGCGCGTTTTTCTGAGCCCCAAAAAATGACAATTACGTCTGTTGGGTATTTTGAGCTGAAACTTCACATACACACTCTGGGGACATCAGAGACTTATTTTACATCTTGTGAAAAGGGGCATAATACGGGACCTTTAATGTGTAAACACACGTGCTGGACAGACGGGATTTAAACTTTATCGGCTGAAGATCCAAGTTTGGTTGGAAGATGAAAAATGCACCAATCACAATGTTCTCTCACCATTCCTGATTTCTGCTGGTCTTGAGGCTGTCTGATAAAGCTGATGCTTTCTATACGTTTTTCCGTCATCTCCATTAATATGTAAATTGCGTGAGCTTATTGTGTCCATTACACGCCCATAAACCCTCTTCTCGAAGAAATCAGGACAGAAGTGGTCAAAAGAGATTGATTAAAAAAACTGGTGTAAACGGGAATGTGTCTTCCTCATTTACTTGTGATCCGATCAAACAAAATACCAGGTCTACTCTAAACAGGGCCTAAGTGTACACCTGTCTTTGCTAAAAGTTCATTTTTAACATTGGCTTTATAATGTATTAAGCAAGTTAGTTATTTCTATTAAACATGGCCAATAACTAAGACTTTGCAGCTTTTTAATAAAGACTTGGTTTTTAATTGACAGAGGGTGCAGGACTGGTCTGTGTAGCAGGAATTCTTCAAGCATTGTGGGTGCTCGCATTTTCTGAAGTCCCAGTCCATTATCTGAGTAAAGTATCGATCATTTTCTTTCTTCTTCATGTATTGTTTTTCCGTCCTCCTGCTTCATTCTCATCAACAAAGCTTTAGGTCTGGATGAGTGTCTGATTATGCCAAGGTTTATTATACTGTTGCCAATAAGAATTGCTATTGAAATTTTAAACTCGTACACATAGCCTATTCACAATTGACCCTTAGCAAAGACACCCTTAGTTACTGTTGCTACGTCTGATAAGTCATGCTGCTCTCACGCCACACATGTTCTCACACAGCAAAGAGGGCATGGAAACACAAGATATATATACACAAGAAAGAGCAGGATGCTTTTCGTATGAAACAAAGTCTCAGCTTTCAAATTATGTCATTTTTTAAGGAATTCAAACAATGAATACCATTTTGCGGCTCTTTAATGTGTTGTGACAGACTGCTGTTGCGCCTCAGTTAAAACAGCACGTCAACCAATTATTTCTTTCTCTTTATTACTAGTTAGCATGAAATAAACATTAATGAACATCAAACGTTATGATTCAATCGCGGGATGACGTCAATACACACCATTTTCACACCATCGCCTGTCAATCCAACTCTTGGCGAAGTGTGAATTCCTTAATGAACTACACATCTGAGTAAAAAAGTAAACGCAGTGAACATGCATTGTAATGCCTTTTTACCGGTTGAAGTTTTTTTAAAGCATTTTTATGAAAGATAAGATATAACACAACAAACACAAAACGTAACACAGTGGTTCAATACATCTATCTAGTGCATGTTTGTGCCCTTTACTCATAAAATCTTTACGATATTTAGTAAGGATCATGTTCCATGAAGACATTTTGGACATTTCCAACTGTAAATATGTAAAACATTTATGTTTGTGAGTGAATGCAGCACAATCATGAACATAAATGGACAACTTTAAAGATGATTTTCTCAATGTTTTGATTTTTTTTGCACCCTCAGATTCCATATTTTCAAATAGTTGTATCCCGGCCGAATATGTATAATTTGTTTAACAAAAATGTTTAACTTTACTCTACAGATCTTCACAAAATGTTGTTCCTGTTTGGATCAGCTGGTCTTTTAGTGAACTCTGCTGCACTGATGACAGAAGTGATCATGAATGCAGGTGAGTTGACACGGCCATCATTTCATTATCAAAACATATACTGTTTGTTAAAAATGAATCTCCATCCACAGTTAATGGTGAACGTCCGGTGGGAGATTTGAGAGTTGTTGTCTTCCCGTCTGAGTGGCTGTTTACAGTACCACTGCTGATTTCATCCATGTTTGCACACTGTGAGTATGAACTGGAATTGACTTTAGCAGTCTGTACTATCATGCTATCAGTGTGTAATATTATCTAATGTGTAGGTTACACATAAATAAAGATATTTTTTTCTGCAATTTCTTTCTCTTCTATCTAATATTTTTGTTCTTGCTCCTAAATGATAAATTGCTTTTTATTTTTTTTCTAACTTGTAAATCACTTTGGATGAATTTGTAATTGTTCAGCTTTCAGTAAGGTAGTTGTAGTTTAAGAGCCAGATAAGAGCTAATAATCCCTGTTTAGTAAATCTGGCCCAAAGTGTCTCAAGTCTGATATGTGACATGCTTCTCGTTTTGTCCATGTTTGTGGAGGTTATTTACTAGGAACAAAAGGTCTATAATGATGAATTTGAAGGTTGAAATGATTCTAATCTGTACACTCACATTGAGTTCAACACATCTTTCACTGTACATTCCTGTGTTCTCTAAGAGAAAATAAGACCAGAGAGCCTGCAAAAATATAAATCATCCATTATTCTGACTTTTGCATTTGGTGCCTCTGTGCTTTATCTGAGACTGGTCAATTGTAACTAATTCTAAACTCTTTTCCTCTCCCACATCTCAGGGAAACCTGACAGCACACAGTCTCAGGTGAGTGTATATATAAATACATTAAATAAGAATTAGGTTGCATTGATGCACCATTTTTGAATACACTGAGATTGAATGTAAACAAAGTAAAAATATATGTGATAAATTACCCAAAATCAATCAGGCTGATATTGTTTAATATATATATTTTATTCTAAATTATAAAGTCAGCAGATTCTAAAGGGATTCCTGCTCCAGAGTACATCATTATAGAAGTGAACCAGAGGACAGGAGAATCCAATGAAATGGAAACTCTGGGAGAAGAAGCTGGGAGCTGTGAAGAGCAAGAGGAGCAGATCAACTCATAGCATAAGGTTCATGAAATATTTCTGCTGACAGACTGTTACACATCAGCCTATTATCAAGTTTAGGGCTGGACATCTATCGGTAATTTTTTTTTTTTGACATTTATGCATTTTGGCAGACGCTTTTAGCGACTTACATTTCAAGGTACACATTTTTACGTTCTTATCAGTTCTTGCTTTCCCTGGAAATCGAACCCACGACCTTGGCGTTGCAAGTGCCAACGCTCTACCGTTTGAGCTACAGGAAAGCTGTACAGACAGTATTTATATATTTGCGATGATGTGCCATTGATACTGCAGTATGTTTATGGTTTCCATGCAACGTTGAGTCAGAATTAGTGTCTTAAAAAGATTACAGGCAAAGATTATATTCTTTGAAAGAGAAAAAAAAGAATCTATCTACTATAATCTTTAAACTTTCAACCTTGACTATGACTATGGCTACAGTTACTGTACCATAGCCTATTAAAATATGCACACTGTGAACACTACAAAGTGAATGTAATGAAGGGAAAATCCCTTTATGTCTATAAACTAGGGCTTGTTGTATAAATGCCTACATTTTGTTATTATTATTTCATTATCATTAAGTAGTATTATTGTAATAAATCATTGTTTTGCTGTATCTTATTTATAACACTGAATTATTTTGCTCTTGCTGATATGTCTTTATAAAATTGTTGGAGTTCTTGGATAGAATAAGCTGAAAAGTTAATACATGTGATGGCAACAATATGACCTTCTGTTATTTTTGTTCATTGACATTTTTTACTGTCATACCTGTAAACATTGGCTCCTGCTATATTGTATATGATGTTACTGTAATTCTCATTCTGTAGACTGGATAAATAATTTTGAGGATGAAGACTTTTGTTTTCCAACTGTAGAAGGATAATGTTGTTACAAAAAAATTTATTTTCCAAAAGGTGATTTTATTTGTGGTTCACTTTTCAGTGATCAGTTTTTATTTTAAAATCAAAGACTTTGCTAGAATAGTGTATTCAGTTCAAGATTAAATTGCAGAGAGTTTAAATGTTAATGTAAATGTTCTCAGTGTGTGACCTGCAAAATGTTATCTCTTGAGTACATTTCAGAGTGACTCTCAAAGTTACAAATAAACGCTTTGTGAGAAATTACAGTCTGCCTCCACATGAATGTGAATTCCTTCAGAGACAAATCAATGTTTGTCTTGGCTGTATTTTACTCATGTTAACGTTGACCATAAAGTCACTGTAACAAGAAACTAAGACAAAAACGGGTTTCTGCTTTGCATTCTCACTTTTCTTTTGGTTTGTACAGGTTGCTGTGGTTTGAGTAATTACCTGAAATAAGATACCAGATTAACCATTGCAAATCAGTGTGCTAGGATTTCTGAAGAGTATTGTGTGTCTAATTTATTAATGCCATTATTATTATATCATCTGATCTGATGTGAGCTGGAATGATCCTGCAACAGACACAGTCCTTCAGATTTAGATAAGCATCTTTATCTGTGTATTGACTGATACGATCAATGTACAGTTAGGTCCATATATATTTGGACACAGGCACAATTTTCCTTTTTTCAGGTATTAACCAAAACATATTCAAGCTATAGTGATTTAGTGGATATGGGTTGAAAGTGCACACACTCAGATTTAATTTGAGGGTATTTACATCCAAATTGGAGAACGGGTTTAGGAATTACAGCTCTTGAGAGAGCCCCCCATTCAAAAACCCATTCACAACATCCAGCCAAGTGAAGGACACTCTCCAGGAGGTAGGCGTGTCATTGTCAAAGTCTACAATCGAGAGAAGACTTCACGAGAGCAAATACAGAGGGTTCACCACAAGGTGCAAACCATTAATAAGCATCAAGAATAGAAAGGCCAGAATAGACTTTGCCAAAAAGCATCTAAAAAAGCCTGACCAGTTCTGGAAAAGCATTCTTTGGACGGATGAAACTAAGATCAACCTGTACCAAAATGACGGGAAGAAAAAAGTATGGAGAAGGCTTCGAACAGCTCATGATCCAAAGAATACAATATCATCTGTAAAACATGGTGGAGGCAGTGTGATGGCATGGGCATACATGGCTTCCAGTGGCACTGGATCACTGGTGTTTATTGATGATGTGACAGAAGACAGAAGCAGCCGGATGAATTCTGAAGTGTATAGGAATATACTGTGTGCCCTGATTAAGCCAAATGCAGCAAAGTTGATTGGACGGTGCTTCACGGTACAGATGGACAATGATCCAAAACACACTGCAAAAGCAACCCAGGAGTTTTTTAAGGAAAAGAAGTGGAATATTCTGCAATGGCCGAGTCAATCACCTGATCTCAACCCGATCGAGCATGCATTTCACTTGCTGAAGGCAAATCTAAAGGCAGAAAGACCTACGAACAAACAACAACTGAAGAAAGCTGCAGTTAAGGCCTGGCAGTAGTCCTTACCCTATACCATGTGTCAAAATGATTGATGGCTTCCGGTTGTCATTAACCTTTGACCCTCCCCCTCCGTTGACCTTCCGGTCTGTATTGTTATGAATTGACCTATTGACCCAGCCTACCCCTTCGATCATGTGTTTTGACAGTTAGTTTCAACCTATTGACCCTTCCTATCCCTTCGATCATGTTGTTTGACAGTTAGTTTTGAACTATGACCTATCTAGGACTAAATCATAATTTTGACGGGTAGTTTTGTCCTATATTAACAGAACAGATGTTTTTTGCCGTTTGTTTGAACTTTGTCCCAGTTATATGTGTGTGCGTGTGTGGTTATATGGTGTCACAGGCATCCCCAAGCATCCCGCTCCCTCACATTCCAGAGCATCGGGCACTGACATCTGAAATGTGCTGTTCGGTCACTGTGAAGAGTATGTCACACAAACAAATACTGTTCTTTATATAATTTATATAATATAAATTATATAATCTAAAACAATTAAACTAAAGTTGAAAAACATACCTTTAAAAGTGTATAAATGAAATGGTTATAAAATAATTTGACTAAGGTTGAAAAACATACCTTTAAAAGTATATAATATAAAAAGCTTACTAAAACCAATTATTTTAGTTTTAGATAAAAATTACATAAAACATTCTATCCTTTATATAATATAAATGATATAATATAAAACAATTAAACTAAAGTTGAAAACATGCCTTTAAAAGTGTATAAAATAAAAAGCTTACTAAAACCAATTATTTTAGTTTTAGATAAAAATTACATAAAACATTCTATCCTTTATATAATTTATATAATATAAATTATATAATCTAAAACAATTAAACTAAGGTTGAAAAAACATTCTATCCTTTAAAAGAATAAAAATAAAAATCTTCTTACATGTTTGTAAGTCTGGACGGCCTCTGACTTCAGTGATCAAGATATCAGGGGCTGAAATTATAATCCTAAAAGTTTAAAAATGTTTTAAAGTTGTAATAATGCCTTTAAAAGTATAATATAAATATCTTATTGATCCAATTGTTTTATTTATTTATTTGTTGTTTATTTGAATAGGGACATATACAAAATAAACATAGATTATTACATAAAGAACAATCTGATGCATGTATCACAGTGTTTATAGCCATGGCTAATTCGCAACACCTGTCCCTAGAAGAGCTTTTAACAGTCAAGATAATGAGGAAAGAAAAATTAAAATAAAAAAATTACAGCGAATACAATGAAATGTCCAGAAACCAGTTAGCACCAATAAATCTAAGTATAATAAATAAACACATTCACTCTAACTCACAGATGCACACCTCACATACACCCAGCTACACATCTCATATGGCATGATCACACTGCTGCTGCTCTATGAACCAGGCTTTTGTTAGTTTTTTAAAGGTGGGCAGTTTAGTTAAAGTCTTTATATTTGTAGGAAGGCAGTTCCACAAATTGGCTCCTTTCACAGAAAAAACATTTTGGGCAAAAGATGTTTTACAAAATGGAACTTTACATTCTCCACATGTAGAAAGACACACGCTCTTTTAGATAAAAGAATATAAAATCATTTTACATGTTTTAGAAAGTTGAAGTATATCCTACCATGGATGTCCACAAAAATGCAATTTATGAATGGGTTCAAAATTGGTTTACACAACTGAATACATATAGTCATTCCTGAGTGACCTCACACTGTCTCAAAAAACATAAGGAGCACACATCTAATGTATGTGCGTCAAAACGTAAATCACACGTGTGTGTGTGTGTGTGTGTGTGTGTGTGTGTGTGTGTGTGTGTGTGTGTGTATGTGAGCCCCCCTATTCCTGCGTGCTCTGACATCTGAAACAGGACCCCACTCCACATTCCTGAGCACGGTGAAAGTGAGATTAAACATCACATACAATAAATATAAATATCTTATTAAGAAAAATCTACTGAAATGCTTGTAAAAAGAATAAAATTCATCTTACATGTTTAGAAACTTACAACTCTTGAACTTACATGTTCAAGAAGCTGTTGAGAGTTAACATAAAAATCACAGAGTGGTTCTCTCTCACACCAGCGTCTCTGACTCCTAGGGTTTATTCAGTGATGGGATGAGACTTTGTGTTAGGGCTAAATTTATTTCAAAGTTTAAATGATATCTTTATCAAATATTTTTAAATTAAATTCAGTACATTATTAAAAGTCTTAATAAAAACAAAATATTCTACAACGATGGTCTGTGGAAAAATTCGACTTGAACTTAAAGTATATTTTTTTATTTATCATGGGGTATGTAAAATAATTTGAAGCGTCACAAGTCATCTCACGCCTGTCTCACTATCTCACTATCTGTGAGAAAATGACAACAACATAGGCTTATCTTCAGAGAGAGCAACCATGAGAACATTTAGAAACTGGGAATCTTCCAGAAATAAGGTCCTTCCGATCAGCGCTGAGAAAGAAGTTACTGGACAATAATGATAGCTTCAGGATATCGAGTGACAGACTCTGTTCATCGTGTCAGAGCGTATGTCATGTTAGTCTGCTAACGCCTTTCCAGAGCCAAAGTTTTGTACACACTAAATTTATTTCAAAGCACAACCTTAAACGTTTACATTAGATATTTTAAAAGATTGATTAAATTAAATCTTTAAAGTTTGAATACATACTCATCTTCTATTTATCTTTTAGAAGACTTATGTATGATATAAATTATTTTGCTTAACGGTGACCTAAAGTATAATTGTTATTAAACAATGTCTGTTCAAAAACTGTACTTGGTCGTCTTAAATCTCATTTATATGAAAAAGATTCAACCAGCATTTTTTGTCCATCTGGGGGTTTCAATTTTTATGGTGGGGGCTTTCCATAGCTATCCCGTACACCTAAACACGACCATCACAGAAAACTACATTTTTCAAAATGAAATAAATAAATAATTTAATAAAATATAAACAAAGTTTTAGCTAAATAAAAACACCTTACATTTCCAGAGAGGCGAAGTAGTTCTTTCTGCAATGATAAAAACGATCCAAAAAGCAAATAGTTTAAGTTGTCATAAACATAACAGCCCTAGACCCTTCAGTGATAAACTACAGTGTGAACTGAAGCTTCAGGATATAGGGGCAGACCAGATGAGTCTCGAGGGACAATGTCGCAGTAAATCTAGTCTGCGTTTCAGAGCATGCTACATCCAGAGTTTTATACTAAATTCATTTAAAAGCATAACATTAAAAGTTTAAATAAAATCTTTAAAGTTTTATTAAAATCATATCTTCTATTTATCTTCTTAGAAGACTTGGGTATTATTTTTACTAAACAGCGTCTGTCCAAAAACTTTAGATTGTTGAAAAACTGTGCTTAGACGTCTTAGATCTTTTGTCCATGAAACATGTTTGTCACAATGTTTTGCTGCTGCGTTGTTTTTAAGAAATCCGAGGACTTCACATTGCTCTTATTTAGACTAAGTTGTATCATTTGGAAAATCACCACACAATTTGAGAGACGCAATGTGTGATAAGTAAAAATCACACATCGTCTTAATTCAAAGTATAAGTATAAGATCATTTTTACTCGTATCTCCCAAACTAGGGTGAAACCCTTTACTGAGAATATACTATCGGTCATCTACTCAAAATACATGTAGAAGTTTCAAATGTTAGCATTAGCTGATGGTGGCCGCATGAACAGACTTTGGGGAGAGCTATAGCAGGAACCATGCCCTTTGACCTCCTCGATTTTGCAGGCCTTTTTGTTAAAGATTTAAAAAGATTCCCATCTAGCGGTGAGATTCTATTTTGCATTTAAACGAATAGTGCTCTCTAGCGGTTCTCCCATCTACTCGTTTTTTCAACTTTGGTAAATGTGCCAAGAATCTATGACAACATGTCTTCTGATAGCGCTTCATCGAGTTTAATTGTACATGTTCTACCGTTCTATATAATGATTTACACAACCGAGCAATAGACCGTACCTTTGACTTACCCGTCGAGAAGAAAGTAGATTCCTAGATAAAAGCTATCCCGATATTTATTTACATACCGATAAATTAAATTTGAATTAAATTAAAACTTCTCCTGTGGCTCGGCATAACTATGATCCAGCATTATATTGTACCGTGCAGTGCAGCCTTTCAAATGTGCCGCAGGGAGTATCAACGTCTCCCATATGGTCTAGCGGTTAGGATTCCTGGTTTTCATCCAGGCTGCCCGGGTTCGACTCCCGGTATGGGAAGACAATTTTTTTACATTGCCAACAAAATTCAAGTTCATCAATAATCATTTTTTAGTTATTCATAGTCTTAGAGGCCTACACGAACTGCAGAAACAAGCAGTTTCTTGAAGATTCGGTACTGAATCATTTTCACAATTACAATTATATTGAATTCAGAAAATGTCACTATGGAATACTTTATCTATCATAATTTCAATTTAGTACGTCATCATTTCAATGTTTTAAAGTCATAATTTGGTTGTTGACTATAGTAGTGTCGCACCTGCATGTCAGAGTGTGTAAAGTAAACTCTCATTAGTGTTAGTAGAGTATTAGTGGACTGGTAGGGTTAGAATAAGTAATATTAGAATAAAATATCTGTTGGGGAGCATCGCAATAAAGAGTTAATGTTTAATGACAACATACCATTTTTCAACCGAGCGAATCTGCGCATGAGAGGCCTTCAGAAGTCATAACTTCAGGGGTAGGTCAGTTGGCGAAAACACTGCGTGTGTAAAAATCAAATACTGTATGACACTTTTCAAAGTTAGAATAAAAAGTTAAGTGTCACAAAGTCTGACACAAGGCCATTAACCGGTTCTTTTTGTTTTATGAATGTATTTTTTGCTTATTTCTACAAACATCAACCTGATAAATATGAATACACGATTAAACAAGATAATTTTTAAGAAAAAAACATTTTTAAGTAAAATACAACAAAACCATGATAATGTTTAGTTTAGATGTGGATGATTTTTTTGACAGTCCTACATAAATGTTTCGGGCATAGTGCAACCACACAATGTTAGATTTCTCTAACATCTCACTCACAACGCAAAACGTTGTAAATAAACATTTTCAAACTGTAATTTAACCATATTTTATTGATTATGTTGATTTAAAGTTTTTGTTATTAACTAATGCCTACTAACACTTCAACACACAAAATTAAAGAGATCTCAGATCTCTCAGATCACAATCTACAGTTAGATATTCTCCTATGTGTGTAAGTAGTTGTGCTTAAATCTTTGGGTGTATTTTGTCACACTCTTGTAAAGACTATGGACTAACTTAAAAACATAATCTTTATACAGGAATCACATGTGTAAGATTCAAAAGACCAATTCACTAAGAATTTGTGATACACAAATACATACATAAAAGTTTCCAAATGATGATGGTTTTATTACTCCGCTAGATTTAGTCATCTTGTTCAGGCGACACTTTTTCACATGTTGTATGTTGGACCGTATGTGTTTTAGGTGAAGACGTTTTCTTTGAGAGTCATTTATAGAAATAAATGGCCATTAATAATTTAAGTGATAGTTTGACTAAATTGATATCAATCACACAAATACGAATCACACAAACTGTTTTACACTTAAACTATTGCACCGAGAGATGCATATTCATCAAAGCTTGAGGCTGTTTAACAAAGTTCCACACTTTGGTAAAACCTGCTGATAAAATTGCACAAAAGTAAATTCTAATTCTTCATCATCATGAGCCATTTAAAACAAATACAGAAAAGCCACTATAGTGATCCGTTTTAGCTTTTGAATGTCTGTCATTGACATCTTGTTTCTTTAGTTTTTGTACAGTTTGCAAAAAGTACATAGAGCGTGGTCAAACATGTTCATATAGGAATGTATCCTATACATTATAGGTCCTCCTTCTACACGACTACAAGACTAAACAAATCATATTTCTTTTAGAACATCTTTCTGCTATGTCTACGAAACATCGACGTCAAAGATGAGTATTGCTGTTTTTCTGTTACCTATTACACTTCAAACTCGTCTAACTATTACAATTATTTTATTATTATTACACAGTTATTTTGTGTGTGTCGCTAAACAACGGTTAAGCTAATGAATCACAATTGATACGTGGTATTTTTATGTGAAAGGTGGGGGTGATTCATTTTTTTATTCCGTCCACACTTTGACACCAGAGTTTTATGATCTTCTTTTTATTCGGCAGAATGCCGAAATGTTTTAACATATCGTAAATTTCAATTAGATAAATCATCTAACTATTATATCTAACAATCAACAGTTATATGTGAAACAAGCACAGTGGCATTAGAGTCAGATTCTTGTTTATATTGAACATTGTTATTGAACCGTTTTTCAATATTATTGAAAATAATTGTTAAATAAAAGCGCTATTGTTCTCGGCCTCATCAAAGTTCACATAGTTTTCACCGGAGCATATCGACTCTGAAACAAGACTTTGTTTAAAAGATTTTGAAATTGTTTAACATCGCTAGCGTAACACTTATCGTATTGCCGGGTGTGATTGTATGGCGTTTTCTTTACACTTTCCTACAGTTAGCTGTAATGTTAGTGAACTCTAGGTCTTCTCATTGTTCATATACGACAGTATTCACATGAATTGGCTTGATTTGTATCTTGATTTGATCCTTGAGACATTTACATTATACCGTCCTAGTTTTTAAATAGCGCTAAAATCTATATTTTAATATTTTAATTATATCTCTGGTTCTATGTTTTAAAAATGCCACGAAACAAAGACAAGGATGCCTCTGTCTGTAAGCGACCCTCAAAATCTGTGCATACAACAAAACACATGTACGAAGATTTATCAGGAAATTACTTTTGTTTGAAGAAAAACTTAAATCAGCTGGTGCTATTTAAGTTATTAAACACCCCTGAATTCGGTAATGATGAGATATTTATCAAGTTTTAACTCAATACGCTGGAATGCGCTAAAGAACTTTAACATCTTGTTGGTCAAATTAACTTGAGAATGAAATACATCCTAAATGTTTGTAAATCCAAAAATGTTGTCACTGGATCGAGTGAAAATAATAAACTTCTCCTTTGTTTTTATGCATCAAGTTAAATCCAAATGATAGGAAAACTTTATGATAGGAAAGTACGGACGGTGCCTTTGACCAATCCTCTACATATGGGGCACTTGCTCAGAGAAGGCGCACATTCTTTGCACACAACTAGGTGACCACAGGGGATGAAGACAATGTTCACTTCCTTATCCATGCAAACTTTGCATGTGCGCTCCTCTTGAAGTCTTCTTAACTGTTCCTCCATAGGCAAGTCTGAAAGATCTTGACTCGGTGATGCAGCTTCATTTGTCTGGACCGTCAGGCCACACTCAAATTCCATCTCTAAAGCAGACTTCACCACAGGATTGTTCTCTTGTTCTCTCACAAATTCTCTTGAGTCGCTGTCTCCATTAGTCAATAGCTGTTCAAATAGTCTTGGAAATCTTGCTTGAATCTGATGAACAAACTCTTGCCCCTTTTCTTGCAGCAGGTATTCACATCTTGGAAACCACTTGGCATGTTCTACCCATGGATCATCACCAGACTCCCAACATCTGAGTCCACCATCGCATGAAAAGCACTTCACGTCATCATTACGACCAACATAGTAAAAACCAGCCTTAGCCAATTGGTCTGGTCGAACAGTTATTCTTGAGGGCCAGTAGACAAATGTGAGCGACCTTTCTTCACACCGTTGCATTGCCGATACATTGGAAAGGATAGATAAAGGTACATTATCTGCACGGTCACCTCGAATGAAGGGGCAGTTGGGGTAATGTCTCTGGTGCTCTGATACTGCACGATCTCCCGGTTCCCAGTTGCTAAGCTGGCCTCCACAACTGAAGCAAGCCACTCTGTCGCCCTGGCCTAGGTAGTAGAAACCAGCTTTGGCAAGCTCGGTCGGAGCTACTGGTGCAAGAGTCCAATTCTGAAAGGTGTCAAGGCGTTCCTGTTCCCGACGCATGCCAGGATTGTGACAAGCCGGAGGTTGCTGGTGAGACATATCCATGTTTAAGTAAACTCCTCCGTTTGGCCTGAAACGGATGTCGCAGGGGCGGAAAACTCTCATAAAAATGACATAAAAATGGGACCACAGGGCGTGTCCACTCTGGAATGGAAATGGTTGCAGCCTCGGGAATACGGTAATTAAAATGCAGAAAACAAATATTGAATTATTCTAAATATTATGAGCTCAGACATTTTTTACCAGAATTTTATTTCAACATTTTACTTTCATACATTGAAGAAATTTGAGTGAAAGACATTTACAGATGGTCTAACCAGAATAGAAAATCTCTGCAGGCTATCATGTTTTGCTCCAGGGTATAGTTGACCAAACTTTCAACTAATTCACCAACGTCAGTTTTTGCATTTTTTGACACCAGTGACACACAGAGATCCGTTACGAATGTCCATATAGCGAGTATTTCTGTGATTTCGAATTCGGCACAACATTCACGCAACACATCCAGAACTTTTCTGAGGATTACGCCGTTCGGCTCTTTGCCGTTAAAAAACATGGGCGTTACATCAGGCCATGGCTTTGTCAAGCCTCTTACGACGTCCATTTCATTTTTGAGATTTGTCACACGTTTGGTATCCTGCGCACAATCTTTTTTCATACCACACGCAGCGTCGATGATCCTGTGCATCAAGCCAACCATTTGGCCTCTAAAATGATCTTTAAACATAGAGTCCAGCGCAGCTCTTAAACGACACTCTTTGCCTGTGGCGCACTCACACACCGGAGGATAATTGTACCCCGTATCGCCAGAACTCAACGGGGAGTCGCTCTCCTTTAGGTTTTGCGTCGCCATTTTTTCAGCTTTTCGAAGAGTCTTCTGAATCTCCTGCAATGTTCCTGGAATCTCCCTTGCGATACAATCGTGCCTTGTGCGTTAATGCGCAGAAGTTTGTGGGTCAGAAGTTTGCGTCAGGTTCAGACAAACAGGACTTTCAACTTTTGTTGCAGTGGCGCAGCAGTCCGAGGCTAGTAGAGCTAGAGTAGAGCGTGTAATGTCCTGAAATATTTATCAGGCTGGGGTCCACCCACCCTGTTGTGTAGAATGTATGGAGGTTGGCCTCAGGAAAGCCATAAATAACTAGTTCCTGCATAACCAACAAGTCCTACATGTCGCCAGAGAGAAGTTTGAATCGTTCGAGTCATACACACAAGTGCAGCGATGGAGCGCGTGAACACGAGCAGTGTGAGAGGATTCCTGAGATCTTGCGACGATCTGACTGAGAAGATTCGCTGTTTAATACAGAAGAAACTCATCAAGAAGTACTTGAGCAGGTATAAAAACCTATTTTATTTGTGGATTAAGGAATAGAATAAAAAAATAGCCATTTCTATAATAAAAGTATTTCTCTCTCACTATGGACACACAATCCCATGCATACCAAACTATCATTTGGCAAAACTAATCATTATCAACATATTTTTGATAAAAGAGTTCCAAAGTTCACTTTGTCCACAAAAAGGAACTTAGTCTTAATTTAACGAAGGCTATGGATGTTAGGTAAATACGTTTATTAAATTGTACACATTCATTATTAATATGATGAAAATGGCTGTTATGTGTTTCTTCTCCTCTCACATTAAATCACAATTTAGAAAAAAAAGAAATTAGAAACAAGTTTTTTGTAGTTGTTTAACATTTCTCAAAACATTTGTCAAATATGAAATGTTTAGTTTAGCTACTTGCACCTTATCTCGCACTTTATGACCGTTATCAGCTATTATCAGATACTATTGTCCTAACATAGACTATTGTTTTAGCTCTGGTTTAACCTGCTGTGCGTCTGTTCACCGTCCATCATGTGCTCTAACACTGCAGCATCAGCTTGTTCATTGACTTTGAACTGGTGTATGAATGTGTTTATTTTATGTTAACTTTATTTTTGCTATTGTACATACATTTTATTCTTCTAACTGTTTATCTTTGGTTAACACAGTTGGAGAAGAACAACAGGGAGGTTGGAAGACACAGTAGAGGAACTACAGAATAAATATGGAGAGAAAACAGCATTAAAAAGGATCAAGTCTATAGTGAAAAAAATCAGAAAAAAGAATATCAAACGTAGGAAAAAGATTTATAATTTTACTTTGTTAGTAGTGAATATGTTTCTAAATCTTCAATAAGTTTTACTATAACGTTTACATGGTTTTGGTTGTGTATTTAATTGTTAAATTTTTTTAACAGATGGTGACGTTCAGACGCTGAGCATTCAAACACATTCTGGAGACATGACAAACCAACAGTCTAACAACCATCTACAACGACAGCATAATAATACTAATAATAATAATAATAATAATTCTACATCATTCGGACGGCTATTAATTCAGATCCCTAATCAGCTTACCTTCACAATTGACCAGAAGAATGGTGGGACAATAGTTGCTCCAATCATGGTAGAAAAGACAATATATGGTGATGTTAACATCAGTGTGGTGAGTGTCTGATAAGTTAGTCCATAGTCTTTACAAGAGTGTGACAAAATACACCCAAAGATTTAAGCACAACTACTTACACACATAGGAGAATATCTAACTGTAGATTGTGATCTGAGAGATCTGAGATCTCTTTAATTTTGTGTGTTGAAGTGTTAGTAGGCATTAGTTAATAACAAAAACTTTAAATCAACATAATCAATAAAATATGGTTAAATTACAGTTTGAAAATGTTTATTTACAACGTTTTGCGTTGTGAGTGAGATGTTAGAGAAATCTAACATTGTGTGGTTGCACTATGCCCGAAACATTTATGTAGGACTGTCAAAAAAATCATCCACATCTAAACTAAACATTATCATGGTTTTGTTGTATTTTACTTAAAAATGTTTTTTCTTAAAAATTATCTTGTTTAATCGTGTATTCATATTTATCAGGTTGATGTTTGTAGAAATAAGCAAAAAATACATTCATAAAACAAAAAGAACCGGTTAATGGCCTTGTGTCAGACTTTGTGACACTTAACTTTTTATTCTAACTTTGAAAAGTGTCATACAGTATTTGATTTTTACACACGCAGTGTTTTCGCCAACTGACCTACCCCTGAAGTTATGACTTCTGAAGGCCTCTCATGCGCAGATTCGCTCGGTTGAAAAATGGTATGTTGTCATTAAACATTAACTCTTTATTGCGATGCTCCCCAACAGATATTTTATTCTAATATTACTTATTCTAACCCTACCAGTCCACTAATACTCTACTAACACTAATGAGAGTTTACTTTACACACTCTGACATGCAGGTGCGACACTACTATAGTCAACAACCAAATTATGACTTTAAAACATTGAAATGATGACGTACTAAATTGAAATTATGATAGATAAAGTATTCCATAGTGACATTTTCTGAATTCAATATAATTGTAATTGTGAAAATGATTCAGTACCGAATCTTCAAGAAACTGCTTGTTTCTGCAGTTCGTGTAGGCCTCTAAGACTATGAATAACTAAAAAATGATTATTGATGAACTTGAATTTTGTTGGCAATGTAAAAAAATTGTCTTCCCATACCGGGAGTCGAACCCGGGCAGCCTGGATGAAAACCAGGAATCCTAACCGCTAGACCATATGGGAGACGTTGATACTCCCTGCGGCACATTTGAAAGGCTGCACTGCACGGTACAATATAATGCTGGATCATAGTTATGCCGAGCCACAGGAGAAGTTTTAATTTAATTCAAATTTAATTTATCGGTATGTAAATAAATATCGGGATAGCTTTTCCCAGGTGGAAAGAGCTAATGAAGGAGAAAGCCTTTGAAAGGGAAGTTGCCTGCTTTCTTCTCGACGGGTAAGTCAAAGGTACGGTCTAAATGACAAGCTTGGTTGTGTAAATCATTATATAGAACGGTAGAACATGTACAATTAAACTCGATGAAGCGCTATCAGAAGACATGTTGTCATAGATTCTTGGCACATTTACCAAAGTTGAAAAAACGAGTAGATGGGAGAACCGCTAGAGAGCACTATTCGTTTAAATGCAAAATAGAATCTCACCGCTAGATGGGAATCTTTTTAAATCTTTAACAAAAAGGCCTGCAAAATCGAGGAGGTCAAAGGGCATGGTTCCTGCTATAGCTCTCCCCAAAGTCTGTTCATGCGGCCACCATCAGCTAATGCTAACATTTGAAACTTCTACATGTATTTTGAGTAGATGACCGATAGTATATTCTCAGTAAAGGGTTTCACCCTAGTTTGGGAGATACGAGTAAAAATGATCTTATACTTATACTTTGAATTAAGACGATGTGTGATTTTTACTTATCACACATTGCGTCTCTCAAATTGTGTGGTGATTTTCCAAATGATACAACTTAGTCTAAATAAGAGCAATGTGAAGTCCTCGGATTTCTTAAAAACAACGCAGCAGCAAAACATTGTGACAAACATGTTTCATGGACAAAAGATCTAAGACGTCTAAGCACAGTTTTTCAACAATCTAAAGTTTTTGGACAGACGCTGTTTAGTAAAAATAATACCCAAGTCTTCTAAGAAGATAAATAGAAGATATGATTTTAATAAAACTTTAAAGATTTTATTTAAACTTTTAATGTTATGCTTTTAAATGAATTTAGTATAAAACTCTGGATGTAGCATGCTCTGAAACGCAGACTAGATTTACTGCGACATTGTCCCTCGAGACTCATCTGGTCTGCCCCTATATCCTGAAGCTTCAGTTCACACTGTAGTTTATCACTGAAGGGTCTAGGGCTGTTATGTTTATGACAACTTAAACTATTTGCTTTTTGGATCGTTTTTATCATTGCAGAAAGAACTACTTCGCCTCTCTGGAAATGTAAGGTGTTTTTATTTAGCTAAAACTTTGTTTATATTTTATTAAATTATTTATTTATTTCATTTTGAAAAATGTAGTTTTCTGTGATGGTCGTGTTTAGGTGTACGGGATAGCTATGGAAAGCCCCCACCATAAAAATTGAAACCCCCAGATGGACAAAAAATGCTGGTTGAATCTTTTTCATATAAATGAGATTTAAGACGACCAAGTACAGTTTTTGAACAGACATTGTTTAATAACAATTATACTTTAGGTCACCGTTAAGCAAAATAATTTATATCATACATAAGTCTTCTAAAAGATAAATAGAAGATGAGTATGTATTCAAACTTTAAAGATTTAATTTAATCAATCTTTTAAAATATCTAATGTAAACGTTTAAGGTTGTGCTTTGAAATAAATTTAGTGTGTACAAAACTTTGGCTCTGGAAAGGCGTTAGCAGACTAACATGACATACGCTCTGACACGATGAACAGAGTCTGTCACTCGATATCCTGAAGCTATCATTATTGTCCAGTAACTTCTTTCTCAGCGCTGATCGGAAGGACCTTATTTCTGGAAGATTCCCAGTTTCTAAATGTTCTCATGGTTGCTCTCTCTGAAGATAAGCCTATGTTGTTGTCATTTTCTCACAGATAGTGAGATAGTGAGACAGGCGTGAGATGACTTGTGACGCTTCAAATTATTTTACATACCCCATGATAAATAAAAAAATATACTTTAAGTTCAAGTCGAATTTTTCCACAGACCATCGTTGTAGAATATTTTGTTTTTATTAAGACTTTTAATAATGTACTGAATTTAATTTAAAAATATTTGATAAAGATATCATTTAAACTTTGAAATAAATTTAGCCCTAACACAAAGTCTCATCCCATCACTGAATAAACCCTAGGAGTCAGAGACGCTGGTGTGAGAGAGAACCACTCTGTGATTTTTATGTTAACTCTCAACAGCTTCTTGAACATGTAAGTTCAAGAGTTGTAAGTTTCTAAACATGTAAGATGAATTTTATTCTTTTTACAAGCATTTCAGTAGATTTTTCTTAATAAGATATTTATATTTATTGTATGTGATGTTTAATCTCACTTTCACCGTGCTCAGGAATGTGGAGTGGGGTCCTGTTTCAGATGTCAGAGCACGCAGGAATAGGGGGGCGCACATACACACACACACACACACACACACACACACACACACACACACACACACACACACACACACACACACACACACACACACACACACACACACACACGTGTGATTTACGTTTTGACGCACATACATTAGATGTGTGCTCCTTATGTTTTTTGAGACAGTGTGAGGTCACTCAGGAATGACTATATGTATTCAGTTGTGTAAACCAATTTTGAACCCATTCATAAATTGCATTTTTGTGGACATCCATGGTAGGATATACTTCAACTTTCTAAAACATGTAAAATGATTTTATATTCTTTTATCTAAAAGAGCGTGTGTCTTTCTACATGTGGAGAATGTAAAGTTCCATTTTGTAAAACATCTTTTGCCCAAAATGTTTTTTCTGTGAAAGGAGCCAATTTGTGGAACTGCCTTCCTACAAATATAAAGACTTTAACTAAACTGCCCACCTTTAAAAAACTAACAAAAGCCTGGTTCATAGAGCAGCAGCAGTGTGATCATGCCATATGAGATGTGTAGCTGGGTGTATGTGAGGTGTGCATCTGTGAGTTAGAGTGAATGTGTTTATTTATTATACTTAGATTTATTGGTGCTAACTGGTTTCTGGACATTTCATTGTATTCGCTGTAATTTTTTTATTTTAATTTTTCTTTCCTCATTATCTTGACTGTTAAAAGCTCTTCTAGGGACAGGTGTTGCGAATTAGCCATGGCTATAAACACTGTGATACATGCATCAGATTGTTCTTTATGTAATAATCTATGTTTATTTTGTATATGTCCCTATTCAAATAAACAACAAATAAATAAATAAAACAATTGGATCAATAAGATATTTATATTATACTTTTAAAGGCATTATTACAACTTTAAAACATTTTTAAACTTTTAGGATTATAATTTCAGCCCCTGATATCTTGATCACTGAAGTCAGAGGCCGTCCAGACTTACAAACATGTAAGAAGATTTTTATTTTTATTCTTTTAAAGGATAGAATGTTTTTTCAACCTTAGTTTAATTGTTTTAGATTATATAATTTATATTATATAAATTATATAAAGGATAGAATGTTTTATGTAATTTTTATCTAAAACTAAAATAATTGGTTTTAGTAAGCTTTTTATTTTATACACTTTTAAAGGCATGTTTTCAACTTTAGTTTAATTGTTTTATATTATATCATTTATATTATATAAAGGATAGAATGTTTTATGTAATTTTTATCTAAAACTAAAATAATTGGTTTTAGTAAGCTTTTTATATTATATACTTTTAAAGGTATGTTTTTCAACCTTAGTCAAATTATTTTATAACCATTTCATTTATACACTTTTAAAGGTATGTTTTTCAACTTTAGTTTAATTGTTTTAGATTATATAATTTATATTATATAAATTATATAAAGAACAGTATTTGTTTGTGTGACATACTCTTCACAGTGACCGAACAGCACATTTCAGATGTCAGTGCCCGATGCTCTGGAATGTGAGGGAGCGGGATGCTTGGGGATGCCTGTGACACCATATAACCACACACGCACACACATATAACTGGGACAAAGTTCAAACAAACGGCAAAAAACATCTGTTCTGTTAATATAGGACAAAACTACCCGTCAAAATTATGATTTAGTCCTAGATAGGTCATAGTTCAAAACTAACTGTCAAACAACATGATCGAAGGGATAGGAAGGGTCAATAGGTTGAAACTAACTGTCAAAACACATGATCGAAGGGGTAGGCTGGGTCAATAGGTCAATTCATAACAATACAGACCGGAAGGTCAACGGAGGGGGAGGGTCAAAGGTTAATGACAACCGGAAGCCATCAATCATTTTGACACATGGTATAGGGTAAGGACTACTCCTGGCAAAGCATCACAAAGCAGGAAACCCAGTCTTTGGCGATGTCCATGGGCTCCAGACTTCAGGCAGTCATTGCCTGCAAAGGATTCTCAACACAATATTAAAAATTAACTTTTTATTTATGATTATATTAATTTGTCCAATTACATTTGAGCCCCTGAAAATGGGGGTACTGTGTAAAAAAATGGTTGCAGTTCCTAAAATGTTTACTTGATATTTTTGTTCAACCCCTTGCATTAAAGCTGAAAGTCTGCACTTCAAATTAATCTTGATTGTTTCATTTTAATTTTATTCTGTTAGCATACAGAACCAAAAGTATGAAAATTGTGCCTGTGTCCAAATATATATGGACCTAACTGTATTTCTCTAAAATGGGTGGGTGTGAATAGGCCTAAGTAGACAAAACCTGCTACTCCAAAGAGCTACATAGGTTAGGTTACAAATATATGGATACTTAAGAGATTTCAACGTATAATGTGATGTAGAAAAAATAAATAAATAGTAGGCTACAGCAATTCAGAAAATCGTAACCTTCAAGACAGTGATAAATAGATTAGACATAAATAGCAATCAGAAATGTAAAACACAAACAAATAATACAACAATAATAATGAGCAAACAATATAATTCGGAAAACTTTTAAGGTTCATTTAAGGAAATTATCCTGTTTTACATTATGCAAATTGCATAACAGAATGTGTAGCCTATAACAAATATATGCTTCATAAGAAATGTTTTCGTTTTAATAAATATATGTTTGAGCAATGAGCATGTGAATTATGGCTGCACAAACGCCTCCAAAGTGGCAGACCTCGTAATAAATATTAAAGTGCCATTTCAGCCAATCAGTTTGGTCAACTGAGTCCTATGTCAACGTCACGATACGTAATTAATATTCATAAGTCTAGGCACGCAGCTGGTTGGTAGATTCGTTTACGGGACAGAGACTGACCGCAAGAGAAGAATCGAGGACTGAGATATGTGAAAACATTTATGTATTTGCTTCTCAGGTTTTTAAAGTAAGTTTTTTATGTATGAACATGCAATACCCCTCCCCAAAACCACATTTTTTAATATGAAAATATGTATTACTAGTGTTTAGAGCCCGACCAATATATCGGCAGGCCGATATTATCGGCCGATGTTAGGCATTTTCCTAACTATCGGTATCTGCATTTATAACGGCCGATAAATTAATATTTAAAAAAATGCAGCGTGCAGTGATTTATGTAAGGATGGCGCTGCCAATAAAGCACCTAAAAGCTGTTACAAAGAACTGGCAAAAGTGGCAAAAAAATAACAGCTGCGTCCGGTGTAGACACAGTGTTAAAGCTCATTCTGCTACGTTACAACATAAAGCAATATTCCAACAATTTATGTAATTATATCACTTTATATAGGGCCATTTTGCATTAAAAGTTAATACACTTTTAGTAAACTACAGAACAGCGCGAGCGGGAAGCGGCGCACCTCACGCCGGCAGAGAACGCGTCCGAGAACGGACACTGTTAGTGATATAAAACGCACACACAGGTCTGTTAAATTAAGCAATACTTTTAAGGTAGTCTAATATTTTTCTGACTAACAAAATTACTGACACAGTAAAGGGTAGATTTAAATAAAGAAAAACGAAATTTAAATAAAGAAAAATGAAATTTAAATAAAGAAATTAAACAAAATGTAAATAAAGAAATTAAACGAAATTTAAATAAAGAAATTAAACGAAATTTAAATAAAGAAAAACTAAATTTAAATAAAGAAATTAAACGAAATTTAAATAAAGAAAAACGAAATTAAGTTAAATTAAAAAACGAGATTAATTTAGATTGATAATAACGGGTAAAAAGTCTAATACATTTTTTTTCTATTATTCTATTTTCCACAATGTCAAAGCAACACAGCTTAATCCAAAACACAAGCTCAGGCATGCACTTCGGTCCATACAAACTCCGCTGTTCTGAGCTCTTGCCAGAGAAGACTTGCGCGTCGGTTCTATGGCATGCACGCGTTTTCCGCGTGGCTCGAGCCGCGCCTGAGAGACGCGTGTCTCACGCAGGCAGTGTGCAAACTCCAACCTGTTAACATGGGAGCCGAAATAAAAACGGCCATGCCACGCAGTCAGTGTGTCGCCGGCCTTATTCAAGCGCGAATGAGAACCGTTTCGCGGGGGATCCGAGATGTGAAAAAAAAACAACAACAAATATTCGAATGTCAAATTTTCAAATAGAATACCAACCCACCGAACGAATATTCGGGTCCAGCCCTGTAGCCTAGTTTCACGTTTAGTACATTTTGCTTACTACTTATTTAAAATAGTATAAAACTACTGTACATATGTAATTATAAACGTTTTCATTATGATATTATTAATTTTACTTTACTAAAAAGATCTGAGTTCTTCCTCCACTAAATTAAGATTAAAAATAGAAGAGTATTTAGAATATAATATAATATAAAATGCAATGCAAACTAGTTTGGTTACAGCTCAAATTCTCATTCTATCATTCACCCTGCCTCCATTGCATATCTTTGTCACACAAGTGTTTGATCACCACATTTGAGTGATCATTGCAAAACGTTTATATATTTATTCTGTTTATACTGTGTATTCTATATACAGTACCCATCAAAAGTTTGTAGCCTACACACCAATTGGAAAGTGTGTCCAAACTTACTGTACTATAATACACATAAATAATATTGCTACTGTATTATAATATACACACAAATAATATCGGCCGATATATCGGTATCTGGCTTTTTTTTTTATCGGTATCGGCATCGGCGCCCAAAAATCCATATCGGTCGGGTTCTATAGTGTTGTTTACAATTTGATATCCGATTGTCACGCTGGTTTGAACGGTGTTGAATGAAATGCTCGCGAGTGTCTGTTGTTGTTTTTAAACTATGTTTTTCTGCCTTATTGACCGGTTGTTATGACTTTTGAGTAGTTTAGACGTACATATGGTCGTATCTAGATAACTAAACAAAACCGTGAAGTATTTCTTCACAAATCCTCCTTCACTAAAGATTTCGATAGAATGTGAAAGTAAAGTTACAGTTGCAACTGATTCTACCACTGGTTATTTGGATCAGCAGTTTATCATGAAGTTGTTGTGTGGCTGTTGAAAGTGTGAAGGCTATGGTGTTTGCCCGGTTGTCCTAATCCCTTTATCCCTTTAACACACAAGCTGCCCTGATTCCCTTTCAAAGTCAGACGGATGACGCCACATATATTTCACACATGATCTGTTTCACCACAGCACAGTGACAACATGGCAATAATGTGTTATTGGTCTGAGAATGTATTTCTCATCAAATCACTTCATATTAGTTTCACATTCAACAAAACCCACTTCTAAGCCAGCAAATACATGTGTCTGGCAACTATAGGTCACTATGGTTTTAAACCCATAACTAGAATTAAATAAACATTATCTACTGATAACAATTACCCCCCACATCTGAGGCATTTTTCTCACTTTCTGTGACATTTTTTTATTGTTGTGCATTTGCTAAATAAACTTTGATAACGTGGTTATATAAATTTATCTGAGTAAATCTTTATTCAACAAGTATATTGTTCACCAGCTTAAAACATTTTTTGATTTTGGGTCTTTATATAATATTTTGAGCCTTATTTTTACACATTGGCCATGATTTTAGTCAAGTTTTTTGAGATGTTGCAGACAGGAGAGGTTGACTATAAGTGTTGCTGGTAGTTTTCTATAACATGATTGTTTCTGGTCTTTTATTGTAGCTCAACTTCAACTTCTTCCTCATTGCGGTTTCAGACTAATTGTGCATTGCTTCAGATATTTGCTATGGCAGTAAACCGGATCTTGTGCGCCCGAAGGTCAGTTATTAATTGACTGATCAATTGATTGACTCTCTTTCCAACCTATCAGAATGGAGAATATGGAGAACTCGTCTAAAGAAGATTACAAGATCCAGTCGTTTGATTTGGAGACTCAGAAACTTCTCAAAACGGCTTTGAAAGGTCATTATGTTTGATCTGGCTCGGTTTTGCATGACCTGTTTTACGGTTCGGCTCAAACATTGTTGAATAAAAGGCCTTTTTTACTTGTCAGACCCAGGTTCAGTTGACCTGGAGAAAGTGTCCAGTGTAATAGTGGATCAGTCTCTGAAGGACCAGATCTTCAGCAGGGAGGCGGGACGCATCTGTTACACCATTGTGCAGGTAAACAAATGCAATGCACCACATGTAAACTTTAATACAGTATGATTATCAGTTGTTGCATTGTCTTCAAGTAAACCTTTAGCTTGTAGTTTGTTAGGACTGACTTGTAAGCAGTTGACTCGCTCGATTCAGGCCGAGGCCAAACAGAGCAACGGGAGCGTGTTTCGGCGTAACCTGTTGAACCGCCTGCAGCAGGAGTTTAAAGCCAGGGAAGAGACGCGGAAGAGATCCACTCAGGAGTGGGTTTGCCTCGTGTCCTTCATCTGCAACATCTTCGACTACCTCAAGGTGAACAGTTGCCTTCCGTTTTAATGCTGAAATTGACAGAGTAAGAATTAGGAAGGTAACTCTTATTTAAAGAAATGCATGTATAAGTTCATATGAATATGTTTTTACTTTATTCTGTGGACTGCAGGTGAACAACATGCCCATGATGGCCCTGGTTCCTCCCGTCTATGACTGTTTGTTCAGACTGGCTCAATCTGACGCCCTGAAGAATGAGGAGGAGGTGAATTTTGAACAGTATTACTGGGGTTTGACTGAAATGGATCAGCTCAATAAGTGAATAGTGATGTACTCGCCAACAAACCAAGATATTCTAATGAAATTGCAAAAAAAAAAAAAAGTTTTAAAATAGTTTTGGAGAGTCATAATCATCAATAGTGACGCTTAATTTGCTCTTCTCCGATGACGCGTTTTGACCGT
Organism: Vimba vimba; assembly: GCA_022828995.1. NCBI lineage: Eukaryota > Metazoa > Chordata > Actinopteri > Cypriniformes > Leuciscidae > Vimba > Vimba vimba. The sequence goes on along the minus strand of CM040817.1, from coordinate 20,393,799 downwards.
TTCAGTGTCTATTTCATGAACACAACGTGGATAAGCTGCGACAGATGAACAGGTCAGCAGTGTGGACACACTTTACCGTGGCAAACAAATAATGCCAACGCAACCGTTTGTAAAATTTGTTCAGCTCAAATAGTCAAACCAAAATTCATTCAGACTCCTTCAACATTTCTCACATTATCACAGTTTATTCGCTATGGTTTAGAAAACGGTAATACAATATGACAAGAGCTCAGAGTTATCAAATCAGTTGATTTTTCATTGGTTTTGTCCATCCTTCTTTTAGACTGTCTCACAGATGAATTATGTTGAATATCTGCCAGCTGTTAAATTTAACTACACACTTAGATAATACAAATTTAGGTCAACAAATTATCAAGCAATGCTTCATTGTGTTCAGTCTGTGCTGTAAAAAGGTTGCGTTAGCAATTAAAGAAAAAACACTTCAGCAAAACATGGTCAGGTCAAAGTGTCTGAATAATATTTGGTCATAAAACTTACTGGTAGTCACTGTATGAATAATTTTTGGGTATAATATGTCACAGTTTACTTTATTTTGCTCTCCTCACTTACATAAATGAACTGTAGTGTCCTGCACCCACTAGTACAAAAATATAAAAAATTATCTGGTGTCTGAATAATTTTTGGTTTGACTGTCAAGAGGTGGCTAGTTGCTGAAAAACGTTACTATGCCTGGTTTAATTTATCATTTACATTTAATTATTTAGCAGACGCTTTTATCCAAAGCGACATATCACTTGAAAACACAATACACCATATGAACATCACAGTTCAGTTTCCTAAATGACCATAAATTGAATTATCAAAACTTTATTTTATTTTCTATTTTTTTTTTTTTTTTTTCGGTTTTCACTTTTCACAAATTAAATGTAACTACCGGTATTAGTTTTGAAAAAATGTCATGCATAGGCACAATTTATTTTGTGTAAGAATTTGTATGAATTTAAGCATATGCCATTAGATCAAAACATTTGTTTTTTTTAAGGCAGATAAATTGTTTCTACTGTTGTGCCTGGCTCATATATTTTTTCTCATAAACTTCAGCTCTTGTGGATCTTTGGTGGTTCTATTCACTGGCCAGTACAAACTGATGTTTTTCTAATATCCATATTATTTAATAGGGTTGTAACAATATATCATGTCACAATATATCGCAATACAAAAATATGTATCGTGGATAGTGACAATATGCATTGTGTATAGTTCACCCAAAATAAAAATTACTGTGGGAAATTTTTTTTACGTTTACAGTGTCGAGTTTTGGTGTCAGTACTACATTAAACTACTATATATGATGTTGAATATAATGTATAATAATGCAGTAGGGTAATATTTGTGGGTCCTGATAATGCCAAATGTCGGATGTTACCAGTAAAAATGTCCTACATTACTAACCAGTGCAACTTTATTTCTGTCATACGTCTACAGAAGTTCTTATTTTAAATATATCTGGTCAATGACAGAGTGACCACATATTCATCTAAAATAATTCTGTATTTTCAGCTTCAGAATCATGAATATTTTTATTCTGGTGTCACTATTTTCCTGTGCATTGAGTTACCAGCACCAAGTCCAAGCCTATTCATTTCCTCCCTCAATGTAATACCAAATTTTCCATTTTAATCAACAATACATTTTTTGTTAACCTTTCGCCATATGTCTTGGAGTATCGCTATAATATCGTTTTGTGAGTTCAGTATCATCACATGTATTGAATCGTGACATGAGGGTATTGTCAACCCCTATTATTTAAGTGTTCAGATACCAGAAATATTTATCAGCTCTCCATCATTCATCTGTTGGTTTTACCAATATTTGATCTCTCTCTCTCTCTCTCTCTCTCTCTCTCTCTCTCTCTCTCTCTCTCTCTCTCTCTCTCTCTCTCTCTCTCTCTCTCTCTCTCTCTCTCTCTCTCTCTCTCTCTCTCTCTCTCTCTCTCTCTCTCTCTCTCTCTCTCTCTCTCTCTCTCTCTCTCTCTCTCTCTCTCTCTCTCTCTCTCTCTGGTGGACTGTCTGGTGTTGCAGCTGCATCGTATACTACAGCGAAGTCACGGACTGACGCCTCCACCAGTCAGGACAGAGAAACACAAGAAGAAATAGCAGGAGTGGAGATTTTATTTTTATAATGACCTTTGACGAAGGCTGGAGGATTGAAGACTGTTCAAAGTTAGAAGCAGTTGTGGGTTTCGGTGACATTTTCACTTGGTTAGGGGAGTTTTGGTCTTTTGATGACCATTTTTAAAGTCAACATGAATTCAAATTGATCTTATTTACTTTCTTAATACACATTCCTCCTTGAGTAAGTAATCCACATTATTACATTTTTACACACATTTTTGTTTAGTTGAATATCCTGCTTTTCTTGTAAATATCAAATTACTGAAATAAGATCTGATTTTTGTTTCACGTTAACTTTAAATCCTGATATGAATTATATATTTATTAATTTAGTTGGGCTCTTCACCCTTGACATTTTAACGTTAGTTTTTCAAATGCTTTAACTGTTAATAGCAAACACTGCAAACTTTATTACTTGTGTTTAGTTACATTTGCTCATGCCTGAGTGCTGCTGCTAACTAATGGTTAACTGCAAGAGATTTGGTTTTTACAGTGAAAGTGTTTGACCATAATAGTATAGGAAATACCTGTAAAAATAACAGTGTTTATCTGTAACACTTTTAATGAACATTTTTGTTAAAGCTTTTGACCTTTTATTAAATTAGGATATTTTACTTTAATTTAATTTTTTTTTGTTTGGCGGCAGACATGTGATGCCAGTCATTTAACCTTTTTTTTTTTTTTTTTTTTTACAGTGTATGTGAGTCGTTTGATCATAATTAAAGGTGCATTGTGTAACTTTTTTGGTTCAAAATGAAACAAAATTAAATAATGAGCAATTGGATCATGAATCCATCTTCCAAACTGTGTTTTTTTTTTTGTTTTGTTTTTATTAACCACTCTAGTGGCAAAAGTTACAAAGGCTGTGTTAGAAATACTCATTTTGAACAAGTAATTACAACCACTACAAAAGTATGTTCTATATAGTATGAATGTAATCTGGACGTACTACATTCTCCATGTTGACATTATCACGTTACTTTTGTAAGCCTGGAAGAACTCTTAAAGGGGTCATATAATGCCATTTTTGTACAAGCTAATATGATTCTTTGGGATCTAAATTAAAAGTTTGTAATATACTTTAAGTAAAAATTCTCATTAGTATTGTAAGAAAACACTAATTTTACCTGGTCAAAAACAGCTCTGTACCTGAAGCGGGCAAACCACCTTTTTCCGACTGAGAACCATGGCCTCGGATTTGGAGGTGCTGATTCTCATCCCAGCCGCTTGACACTCGGCTGCAAACCGTCCCAGTGCATGCTGAAGGTCCTGGTCTGATGTACGACGACATCATCCGCAAAGAGCAGAGATGAAATCGTGTGGTCCCCCAAACCTGACACCCTCCGGCCCCTGGCTGCGCCTAGAAATTCTGTCCATAAAAATATGAACAGAACCGGCGACAAAGGGCAGCCCTGCCAGAGTCCAACATGCACCGGGAACAAGTCTGACTTACTGCCGGCAATGCGAACCAAGCTCCTGCTCCGGTCGTACAGGAACCGGACAGCCCTTAGCAAAGGACCCCGGACCCCATACTCCTGGAGCACCCTGCGCAAGACGCCACGAGGGACACAGTCGAATGCCTTCTCCAAATCCACAAAGCACATGTGGATTGGTTGGGCAAACTCCCATGAACCCTCCAGCACCCTGGAGAGGGTATAGAGCTAAAAATTAGGATTTAAAAAAAAAAAAAAAAAAGTAGTGTACGTAATCATGCAATCATAGACCCTCAATAAAATCCAATCACAAGTGATCACAGATAAATACATACAGGTGTGAACAGTTACTGTGTGTTTGTGTCTCCGCCAACCACTTGTGATCGGATCACCTGATATAGATGTTAATGTCAGATGTAAACAGGGCCTAAGTTTCCAGTGATTGGAAAACAATACATGTTAAGTGTCCCGCAGTCTCTCCACTGTCGGAATATTTTAATTGATCCCTGTAACTATATTGAGAATAGTCACACATGATTTTTTTTTTTTTTTTTTTTAATCCTCTGGTTTCTAAAATTTGATAGAAGTAAATTAGATTTTAAAAACTTCATTCAATGCGTAGACATATCTTTAGTAATCATTTTGTAATATTCTCGGTTAAAATACATAACTGACTGTTTTTTTATGGTTTGAAATAGAGATACAGTATGACATGACTTTCATGTAGGCTGTCTTAGTCTAAGCAAGTACAGAGCTTTCAAATGTATGGTGCAATATGCAAATAACTCTCTTGAGTCTACAACATAACTGCTGAAAATGTTGATAATCTCAAAAAAATACCAGAATAACTGTTTCAGTCATATTCTTTACATTTAATACATTCCCAGTTACCTCAGAAATGCCTTTGAACGACCCTTCACCTCTATAGTAATGAAGATGTTTGAAGAAAACTTCCTTCCAAGTAAGTTTGGATCCTTTCCATTTGGCCTAAAGGGCAAGTAGATATATGAAGAATGTTGTTCCCTTTGGCTTTATCGTCATGTGCTTTCACTTTAAATTTCCTTGTTTAATGTATGTATTCCTCTGGCAAGATTTCAAAATTAATAGTACTGAAAAATAACAATCCTCAAAGCCAAAGAGTTTAGACTTATTTAGAAAACAAAGCAAAAAACAAAAAGTCAAAAACCTTGTCTGGAAAACGGTCTATTTAGGCTAAGCGCTCATCTCCTCTGCTTAAAGGCACAATATGAATATTTTTGGAATGAAATCTCAAACCGAACAATGTTCTATATTTTGTTGATTTATGCACTTACGTTATCCCAACGTTTAACTTAATAATACGCAATTTGAACCATGTGTAAAGGCACATGTCCCTCGATTTCCAGTTTTATGCTACATTCATGCCGTGTCGTAATTACCGTAAATAAAAGATGACAACATGTGACACTGTACGTGGACCTGTTATTATGAGAATGGTAAGGATCTTGAAACCAGACTGTAAAAACTAAAGGTGCCTCAAATATCCTGTCAGATACTCAATGAACTTAACAATGTAATTTAAGTGCCTCAAAGCTCTTTCTCCTATATAGTAGGGTTACTGGAGGAGCATTGACAATCTTTGAGGTTCTTGCTGGAACTTATGGGATCCTTTAAGCACTTTGTATTTAGTTCAGAGGTTCTGGAGTCACCTTTTCATTACCATTAAGCCTTGTTTATACTCGACGCAGCCGCAAGATCGCGAGGCGCGCGCGGCAAAAATGACGTCATTGCGGAGTGGGCGGTCTCGCGCGTTGGGTTCGCAAGACCCAATTTCGCCTGGCGGTGTGCACGGCACTTTTTGTAACATCGCGCGCGGCGCCGCATCCGAAGATGAACGATTTCGAGGCGACTTTGTCCGAGCTGGTACGTCTGTACCAGCATGTTTATGATCCTTCCATGCGGGACCATAGAGACAGTCAGATGGCACAGAATTCCTGGAGGGAAATTGCGAAGACGTTGGGGAAGGAAGACGTATTTTGTCGAAAAGTTTGGAAAAATCTTCGAGACAAATTTGTCAAAGCCAAGAAAAAAGTCCATGGAAGAAGCGGTGACCCAGGTGGATACAAGAACAATCCGCCAATATTAAACAAACTAAGTTGGCTGTCCCAGTATGCACTCAAAAAAAAATTTTTTGTCTAAAAATAAGATTTATGTATTTTAATTGCATAACAAATTCCCATGCATTTGGATTACATAGTTTTAACATAAACCAATCAATAATCTGAATGTGATTCATATTTTTAAGTCATATCTAAATGAAACAGATAAGATTTATGTAATTGTATTAATAAACTGAATGTGATTTATATTTGTCAGTCGTATGTAAATGAAACAGGTAAGATTTATGTAATAGTACACAGAAAAACGCCCATGTTAAATTAACACTGCTCAGTGTTCATATGTGTGCACACTACAGAGTTAAAGCGGTGTTGAAGTTAATGAGATAATTAAGTGGTGATTGAGCATTAATGATGAACACCTGCTGTTAAAGGCAGGGTAGGTAGGAATGGTCTAAAAAACTTATTTTTCAAATTTGTTTAAACTTTATGTATTAAAATGTAAGTACTCTGAAAAAGAAAGTATAAAAATCGAGTGTCTGTAGACCTCTCACGACTGTTTTAAAGACAGTTCATTATTTCCATTCACTCCACCCCCTCCCTTCTGGGCTCCTTCCAAAGCCACGCCCCCAAAACACATGAACGCGCGACTCCAACCGCTGAGCTGAAGAGCATTATTTACCTGAGACAAGCAGAGAGGAAGGAGCACAGTGCATGTAGTGACATCATGTCAGAATCACATGTAATAAAAAAATCTAACGCTAATTGCTTATGAATATAAACAAATAAGATGTATTTTAGTACTCACTATCAAGCTAGCATATTGATATTGGTAAATTTAAAATATATATTTTTTGATTCGCTAACGAGCTAGTTATATAAGCTAAAAACAGGTTGCATTGATACACTTTTTTACATTACCATCAGTTACATTGTGATGAAGATGAATTTCGTGTAAGATTCATAACATATATACAGTATGGTGTTCTGCATGTAGGGGTGGGAGATATTGACAAAAATGAATATCTCGATATTTTTTTCCAATATCTAGATATCGATATTCAGGCGATATTTTTGCCATCCTTCAAAGAAATGTGAGCAAACTGGCAAAGAAGGTCCAGTTGGTCTTTTGACTTGCTGCATTTGACCTATATTATTCTAGGCTATAGAAAAAAAACAATAAAGGAGCTAACTAAACAGAATCTGTGGCAGCCCCTACTTTTTCCACTTACAAAACTTAACTAGGCACTTCTTGCAACAGTGATTATTAAATCAAACAACAATATTGTTGATGATCAATTCAAAGTAAAAAAAAAAAAACATTTTCAAAACGGTATAAATCCATTCATTTTTTTCCCCCAAAACGCTATAAATCCATCTTTTTTTTTTCTAAATTTATGGTTTGTCTTTTTAAAAAAGTTTTTGTCTTTTATTTTTCGTGTTTGCATTTATGAGGAAAAAACAATATTACTTGACAGTTCTCCATTATGGACGCGAGCGCTCTGAAAGCTGCACTAAGACTTTCAAACTTTAACAGAGATCTCAAAACAGAAAGCACAAAGCCTTTCTTTAAAACGAATTTCGTTTTGGATTAATTGTATCTTAATTTTAATATATTTTTTTTCATTAATTCATTAATATTTTCATTCCTGGATTAAATACATAAAGTAAATATAGGCTATCAATCACAACATAAGGTGCTTGAACTGGAGATTATATCATCGTGAACCGAACCGTAGCCTCGCCTCACAGGCCTAAAAAATGTGGAATATATTTACAGAAATCTGGTTCTAAACAAAACCATCCAAAACAAAATAAAACTATGTAGCCTAATAAATGTGCATTTCTCCGGTGCATGCGTTCACTAGCCTACTGCGAAGATCGCGAGTCAAATATCGTCAACTTCATCTTTGCAGCCGACACAGAAATTAATAAACAATTAAAATGTCTTATTGCAATATTTTACACATTCATAATCATTACTTTTGCTGGTTCTTTGAGGCAGCTTTTTAGGTTTATGGCGTTTTGGAAAAGAGCTCTTCACGTACAAACACCGTTTCACCAAGGCACAGCAGCCCTTCAGCACATAAGAACAAAAAGAGAAAAAGCACGGACTTACTAATTACGAAACTTTGATGTGGTTGAACAGGTGAAACAGTCACAAATTCCTTTGCAACTCAAACCTTCTCACGAGTTATGAAGAAAGAGAACAGCATTTCAGTTTTCAGCGTCCTCCTCTGATTGCTGTGTTGTGACTGGAAAAGTGCATGCAGGAGCACATGCGCAAAATGTAGGTTTGTAAAATGTCCTTTTGTAAAATAAAAATAATTTTAGGGCGAAGCAGAGGAGGTCGTGCAAGAGGCCGTGGCGTGCAACTAGGGTCCGAGGAAGTAGAGGCCGAGGACGGGGTGGTCGCTGGAAAGCTACGCCGATATTGACACGCGTTTTATTTCTTTGTTTATCCAAAGACTTTTTGTTCATTACCTTTTCTTGTACTGTCTTCTTTTTTTGCCTTGTTTGCCTTCACTAACTGCATGCCGGTAATGTGAATTTTGATTGCTCTTTCTCTGCCATTGTTTTGCTATTCCTAGGTTCCGTGCCTCTCGAATTCCTCAAATCAAACGTGCGCGCGCAAGTGGGCAGATCCCGTGGCAAAAGGGTGGTTGCCATGGTTGCGAGAGAGAGTGACAGTCGCCTAAGCCAATCCTTTGATTCGTCCCGAATCGAAATAATGAGCTGTGTTTAATAAAGATTAAACGGTCTAGAGTCACTTGATTTTTATACTCTTTTTTTCAGAGTACTTACATTTTAATTATGTATTGATATATATAGAAAGTTTTAACAAATTTGGATCTTTTATTTTTATAAAGTCCTACCTACCCTGCCTTTAACAAGCAGAGTCACTGAAGGAAAGAGAAACACAAGAACTACAACTGACTTCAGACACAGCCTTAGATGAAATCAACTGAAGAGAAAAGAAGACATTAAATCTGTGAAGAGGAGGATTAAACAACTCCACAAACAGCATTACCAGCTTCACTTATTACTAACCAGACTGACTTTATTTCATTTCCGTTTGAATTAAATCAATAGTTATATTTTAAAGTCACCATGATGGTGGTTAGTGTTTGCTTTAGTTGGACTCTTGACCATTGACTCTGTAATGTAAATTTTTCCTGGTTGCTATAATTATGTGTTTATAAGACACATTTGTTGCAGCGAAAAAGCCAAGAGAACGTGAGATCAGGTGATGTTGGCTGTTTATTGATGAAGGTGTAATCATCATATTGTGGCCTGAATCACTTATCTTTTTCAGTGTCTAATGCTTTGATTATTGGGGTTATGTGATTTTGTTTTAATTGTTATAGTAGCTGTGTGACCTGACAGCATTAGATCCAACAGTTAATCAAATAATATAAAGAATTTTAAAAACATTTAGTGCATTAAACTTTCTACATTATTACTTGGACATCAATAATCAGTGTACGACTCTCAACAATGGTGACAATCAATGAAATGCTTCATGCTGCAGTGCATGCTGGGTACCACCAATCAAAACTCACCCATATCTCCCAGCATGCATTGCGACATTAATAAATTATGCATCAGGATTTTTGTATCTTTTGTCACCATTGTTGAGATTCATATGCTGTTACTTGATGTCTGTGTGAGTCTAAGTAATGCCATAGATGAAAGGTTTTTGTGCACTAACTAATGAAAATGGAAAAAAAAAAGTATATTGTTTGATAAACAACACTGTTAGATTTCATGCTGTAAAATCAAATGGCTTCTGTTATGAATAAAACAATATTAAAAAGCATTAGACACTGAACAAGATCAGTGAATCAGGCAATTACATGATGATGACTTTGTCGTCATCATCATCAATAAACAGCCAACATCACTTGATCTCTTTTTCTCATGGCTTTTTTGCTGCAATAAACATGTTTTATAAACACATAATTATAGCAGCCAGAGAAAATTTTATATTACAGAGTCAATGGTCAAGAGCACATCTAAAGCAAACGCTAACCACCATCATGGTGACTTTAAAATACACCTATTGTTTTCATTAAAACGGAAATGAAATAAAGTCAGTCTGGTTAGTAATAAGTGAAGCTGGTAATGCTGTTTGTGGAGTTGTTTAATCCTCCTCTGCTGAGATCTTCACAGATTTAATGTCTTCTTTTCTCTTCAGTTGATTTCATCTAAGGCTGTGTCTGAAGTCAGTTGTAGTTCTTGTGTTTCTCTTTCCTTCAGTGATTCTGCTTGTTAACAGCAGGTGTTCATAATTAATGCTCATTCATAAGTTAATTATCTCATTAACTTCAACACTGCTTTAACTCTGTAGTGTGCACACATATGAACACTGAGCAGTGTTAATTTAACATGGGCGTTTTTCTGTGTACTATTACATAAATCTTACCTGTTTCATTTACATACGACTGACACGTATAAATCACATTCAGTTTATTAATACAATTACAATCTTACACGAAATTCATCTTCATCACAATGTAACTGATGGTAATGTAAAAAAGTGTATCAATGCAACCTGTTTTTAGCTTATATAACTAGCTCGTTAGCGAATCAAAAAATATATATTTTAAATTTACCAATATCAATATGCTAGCTTGATAGTGAGTACTAAAATACATCTTATTTGTTTATATTCATAAGCAATTAGCGTTAGATTTTTTTATTACATGTGATTCTGACATGATGTCACTACATGCACTGTGCTCCTTCCTCTCTGCTTGTCTCAGGTAAATAATGCTCTTCAGCTCAGCGGTTGGAGTCGCGCGTTCATGTGTTTTGGGGGCGTGGCTTTGGAAGGAGCCCAGAAGGGAGGGGGTGGAGTGAATGGAAATAATGAACTGTCTTTAAAACAGTCGTGAGAGGTCTACAGACACTCGATTTTTATACTTTCTTTTTCAGAGTACTTACATTTTAATACATAAAGTTTAAACAAATTTGAAAAATAAGTTTTTTAGACCATTCCTACCTACCCTGCCTTTAACAGCAGGTGTTCATCATTAATGCTCAATCACCACTTAATTATCTCATTAACTTCAACACCGCTTTAACTCTGTAGTGTGCACACATATGAACACTGAGCAGTGTTAATTTAACATGGGCGTTTTTCTGTGTACTATTACATAAATCTTACCTGTTTCATTTACATACGACTGACAAATATAAATCACATTCAGTTTATTAATACAATTACATAAATCTTATCTGTTTCATTTAGATATGACTTAAAAATATGAATCACATTCAGATTATTGATTGGTTTATGTTAAAACTATGTAATCCAAATGCATGGGATTTTGTTATGCAATTAAAATACATAAATCTTATTTTTAGACAAAAAAATTTTTTTGAGTGTGTAAAGCACCGTGAAACCGATTCCAATATGGAATTCCAAGTTGAGGTGAGCAATATTTTTAATTACCTTTTCTCTTTTAAAAGTTAAGGAATTTAACTAGTATTTTGAGGAACTTGAATACATTGTGTTTACATAGGCATTCTATATTTCTGTAGCATTGTGTTTTTTAAAAGACTTTTTATTGATTTTTTTTACTTATTGCCTTTTTAAGGAGGAAGATAACACCAGAGATGATCATATCTCCATGGCCACACAGTCACCTGGAACATCTTCAACATCTGCTTCACCTCCAGAGACAACAACTTCGGACAGCTCCTCACCAGTTACGCCATCACCACCCCCCATCTCTCCACTTCCTATAACATTGCATATTCCACCATCTCCTACGCCATCTTTGTCCTCCCTACAAACACCATCACTGAGAGGCAATCCACATTATCCCTTCCAGTCGCCATGTCCTTTATGCCGTAAAAGAAAACGGAGCACTGAAGATGTCCTGCTAAAAAGACTGGAGAGGCTGGACGAAGAGAGACAAAGTGCCATGCAGCAGGACAATGAGGACTACAGGTTTACATTAGTTTTAGCTGACATGCTTGCAAAAGTGGACCCAAGGAAGAAGCTTGATGTAAAGTTCAAGCAGGTCCTTTTTGATGCACTGAGGGACAACGATGCATAGACTTTGTTTGCCATTACACACATTACAAAGTAGCCTACTTAAAAATTTGTAAACAGAAACGTTTTTTTTATCTATTGTGTATTATTTAAAATTCTAATTCATTTACAAAAGAGATTTGTATTTATAGTTTGCTGTGAAATAAAAACAAAAATAAAGATTTTATTTTTTGTTTGCATTCATAAATGTCTTCATAAATAAAAGTGAGGCAGTACACTGATGGTAACGGACAGTGATTAACCTCATTCTTTTGTCCCTATACACATAGAAACATTTACATTGATGGCGACCAATAAAAGCCTCTCATTTTGTGAATAGAAACACATTTCTATTAAGCACCCAGTTTGCACTTGTCTAAAGTAACTGCTTACATTTACAATAGCAGAAGTTTGCCCTGCTGATAAAATTAAAGTTTAAACACTCTTCAATAAGGCTTCAGCTGTTTTATTTAGTTTGCATGCAGTAAAAGTACAATAAACCTACTGCATGTATTTTTGTATTACAAACTCAGTTACTGTAAATGCTATATGCAAACTACTTCTTCACTGCTGTTTCCCAGTGGTTTAGAGGTAAATTACTCCGAGTCGCCCCCTGTCGTTTCAAAGAATAACACAACGGCGCGCGCGTCAAGTATAAATGCCTCGTCCGTCTGGAGAGGTGCGCGCGCGGTCTGCGGTGAAAATATTCCATTAGTTATTCCTTATAGAAAGCTTGAACTGTCTACTTTAAAAAAAAAAAAATTCAAAACGAAAATGCATGGAATCTCTTGTTTCTTTTCCCATATCTTCACTCGCGTCTCACCCATTTCCAAAGGGGATTATAAACGTTTCTTCCTTTGTTTGCTTTTAGGCAGAGGTGGGAGTAAGTCACACATGAACAAGTCACAAGTCTCAAGTCTTAACCTTCAAGTCTCAAGCAAGTCCAAGTCAATTTTGTGAAAAGCAAGTCAAGTCAAGTCAAGTCACTGCTTTATGTCAAGCAAGTCAAGTCAAGTCGTAGCTTGGGTCACAAGTCACTGGCAAGTCATACAAACGTTTGATGATTTCACTGAATTTATATATTAAAATAAGTTAAAACTACATAAGTTGTGGACTATGGTTTTATTTGAAACATTTTTTTAAATATGCATTTCCACATGCTGAGTGGTTAAAAATCTAAAAAAGAAAAAAGAAATAAAATTTCAAACTACATAGCCTAAAATGTAAATGTAATTGCAATTAGGCCAACATTAAAGCATGAAAAATAAATATGCCTCAAACATTGCAGTAGACCATTAAAAGATATTAAATAATTCACAATTCAAGTATAATTGTTCCTATGCCACCAAATGGCATTCTTCAAACTGGCATCCCCTTTACGGAACATGAACACATCCTTAACAACAAGTTAGATCTTTCCTTTTTAACAAAAGAATAACAAGAAAAAAAAAAACAGTAATAATTTAATTGACACAAAACTTACACCTGTCAATCAGGTGGATTGACTATTGTACATTATTAATCTGTGTGAGTGAGTGATTTATTAATATTTGTGAATGATGTGTGTGCATGTGTACACAGCAAAAACTCCAGTGTTAAATTAACACTCCTGGGAGTGTATACGAGTCCACACTCAAGAGTGTAAAAGTGTTAAAATATGAGTGTTAAATTAACACTCAAGAGTGTTAAAGTTAATGAGATAATTAAGTGATTAATTGAGTGATGATTGAGCATTATTGAAGACACCTGATGATAACAAGCAGAATCACTGAATGAGAAAATCACAAATTGTAAGTTACCATTATGGCGATTTGTGTTTGCTTTAGTTGGGCTCTAGACCATTATATGTTTACTTTAAATTTTGTTTGGCTGCTGTATTTGAGTTATAACTGCCAGATGAACAAAGCAAAAAAGTGATCTGATGGTATTATGACAATCATCATTTGAACTTGATCACTGAACTCATTAAGATCCTTATTTCTGACTTAGATTTAAGTTGTTGTTTACAGCATAACTGTGATTCTGCATAAATATCCAGAATTTTAGATATAATATAAAGGATATCTTAAAAGTTGTTTTGAAAAAAAAAAAGATAAAAAAATCTTTCTTTTAGGCACACACAGACGTCAAGATTCAGTCTATGCATCTCAACAATGGTGACGAGCAGAATATTCAATTAGGAAAAGTAAATTACATAGACAATTCAGATCATAATTTATTCATACCGCAATGCATGATGGGAGCCATTAATGAGTTGTGATTGGTGGCAGCCACTGCAACATGCTTTATTATTGTCACCATTATTAAGATTTACAGGCAGATTATTGATATCTGTGTTTCTAAATAAATTCATTTGAAAGTGTTTTGATCAGAACAATGTTTATTAAATATTTTGAATTATATGAAAAATACTGATAATCATATGCTGTAGAATCGCAGAGCTGCTGTAATTATCAAGTTAAGATACCTCAATAAATTTCGTTTTTTGGTTCACAACATGATTATGTCAAAACATAACCAACACTATCAGATCACACTTTTCTTTGTTCATTTGACTGTTATAAATCAATAACAGCAGACAAACAAAATTTAAAGTAAACATAAAAGGGTCTAGAGCCCAACTAAAGCAAACACCCATCACCATAATGGTAACTTACAATTTGTGATTTTCTCCTTCAGTGATTCTGCTTGTTATCATCATGTGTCTTCAATAATGCTCAATCATCACTCAATTAATCACTTAATTATCTCATTAACTTTAACACTCTTGAGTGTTAATTTAACACTAATATTTTAACACTTTTACACTCTTGAGTGTGGACTCGTATACACTCCCAGGAGTGTTAATTTAACACTGGAGTTTTTGCTGTGTACACATGCACACACATCATTCACAAATATTAATAAATCACTCACTCACACAGATTAATAATGTACAATAGTCAATCCACCTGATTGACAGGTGTAAGTTTTGTGTCAATTAAATTATTACTGTTTTTTTTTTCTTTCTTGTTATTCTTTTGTTAAAAAGGAAAGATCTAACTTGTTGTTAAGGATGTGTTCATGTTCCATAAAGGGGATGCCAGTTTGAAGAATGCCATTTGGTGGCATAGGAACAATTATACTTGAATTGTGAATTATTTAATATCTTTTAATGGTCTACTGCAATGTTTGAGGCATATTTATTTTTCATGCTTTAATGTTGGCCTAATTGCAATTACATTTACATTTTAGGCTATGTAGTTTGAAATTTTATTTCTTTTTTCTTTTTTAGATTTTTAACCACTCAGCATGTGGAAATGCATATTTAAAAAAATGTTTCAAATAAAACCATAGTCCACAACTTATGTAGTTTTAACTTATTTTAATATATAAATTCAGTGAAATCATCAAACGTTTGTATGACTTGCCAGTGACTTGTGACCCAAGCTACGACTTGACTTGACTTGCTTGACATAAAGCAGTGACTTGACTTGACTTGACTTGCTTTTCACAAAATTGACTTGGACTTGCTTGAGACTTGAAGGTTAAGACTTGAGACTTGTGACTTGTTCATGTGTGACTTACTCCCACCTCTGCAAATTAGTAACATTTAATAAAAACAAAATGACAAAAAGAAACGCAAATCATTGTAATAATCAATTGTCTGTGTTTACTCAATTAATTAATGAAACAATTGAAAATTGAAAATGAAAGTGTACCTGTCCAATTTGGGTCTGTCAAAGAAGAATAAAAAAAGCATGTCATGAGTATTATTAATTATTGATTATTATCATTCCCTACACTGGTAAGCTGTATATCAACTTTGACTAATTACTTAAAAATATAAAAAATTGTGAGATTGTTTGCTTTATTTTAGTAATGTGTGAAAAAAGTATGGCTCACGCCCAATATGTTCCCAAAATATGATCCCCGATCCCTGGCCTAACAGTAGAATATAGAAAAAATTTAGATGAAGAATATAAATATATTTTTAGCAGAGTCAATTTTTTGAGTCATAAATGGCAGGCTTTTTTGGAACTATCATAAGGCTTTGCCTTTTGAGTGTGTTTTTGAGTTGCCTTGTGTTTTTTTACATCACTAAGTTTGGCATAGAAATCAGCCTTACAATATTGTCTCCAATAAACGGCTTTAACCAACCTTTGAATTCAGGGTTTGATTCCCACTCCTTTCTGTATTTTTGTGTGTACAGTTTAGACATGATGAGCTAGCTAGTTTAGCTTATGTCACAGAAAGGCACAAACACGACGAGATAAGTAAGTAGACCAGACGTAAGTGACTGAGGCTGTGAGTCAAAATAAATGAAGATTTATTTTTGTTAAGTGATTTAATTATTTTAGACAAAGTACATTTTACATTTTAAATCCCTTGCTGAATTTAAGACAGGGCGGGATCAGCCAGCGGCGGCTTCACGCACATGATGCGCGATTCATTTGCACATTTTGCAGTCAGGACCATAGACTGTAAAAAAAGGCAATAGAATCTGTCTGCACCCCGCAAGACTTCAAGTTACGCCCACTTCAAGTTACGCCCCTTCAAGTTACGTCACTTCAAGTTACGCCCCTTCAAGTTGCGTTACGCCCCTTCAAGTTACGTCACGTCACAAGTCACGCCCCTTCAAGTTACGTCACGTCACTTCAAGTTACGCCCACTTCCGCGATATGACGAGATGACATCAAATGACCGCGAGATTGATTAAAGTATGCGATTAGTTCCGTATGCTTTTTAATCGATCTCGCACACGTTTAACTGAACATATTCAAATAAACTAAACTGACTCTTACCTGTTCATGAACATAAACCTTTGAGATGACATCTTCAAAATGCCTGTTTTTGTCTGTATTCAGTAAAGCAAGTTTCAATATGCATTAATGCCAAGGTATTGATAGCCTAATGTATTGCTAGAAAACATATTGCAATGTATTGTTTTTTTCTAATTGTCCCACCTCAACTACTGTGGAGTAAGTACTAATATAGCTATTCTTTTGAAATTGTGCTTTGTCTAAAACATTTTTTTTTAATAAATATTGTTAAACATCTTTTCATGTTTTAAATAAATAATTTTAAACATCTGTTCATGTCATATTGCCTGATGTGCTGACAAATGAATTTTTGACAACAGTAATAAACCGCTAAATGCACTACTGTCAAATATCTTATGATACTTTGAGACAAATTAACTACAAGAAAACTTATCACAATTTTTTTTTTTATTGAAAGGCAACACAATTGTGGCAATCCACAATTTCTGGCACTAATATTGTCATAGAAAATCATATTGTGCCTCCAGCCACATAAAAACAGTCCATGCAGCAGTATCCAGCAAAATCATTTTCAGAGTAGAACCCTTGAAGTTTTCCTCTTTGTCCACTTGCCCAGTATCCTTCACAGTCTTTGTACAAATCATCGCATTGAATGCAACGGGAGATCAGGGGCCTGTTTCAGAAAGGAGGTTCAACCAACTCTGAGTCAAAACTTAAACTCTGAGTTGACTTACCCTGAGATGAGAAACTCTGAGTTTTCGGTTACAGAACAGCTGAAATTAGTTAGTTTAATCAACTCTGAGTTGAACTACTCTGAGTTAGGCGCGTGCACCACAACTATAAAAAGCCATTATCAATGGAGCGCAGATATTATGAGTCACCATGGCAACAGCGCCAGACAAAAAGAGGTCTTCATATTTCTCACCAGTACAAACATTATTACTGTAATTTTACAGTATTAGAACATTAATACTGTAATTTAATGAAAGGGATTACTCTTAATTCTTCTGTAATTTAAAGTAAAATCTGATGTAATTGCATTAGACTATAGAACAATTCTGTATATTTAACACACATTTTTAAAAGGTATATTTTTAATGTAAAATACAAAGATGGTGTGCACATCCCAAACACCCAAATTGGGCGCAGGTGCAGGACAACTAAATGATATAAACAAAATAAAGAAGTGTGAAGTCCACACACTGAAAATTACTGCTCCAAAAGAGTTTATTCAAGCTATTCAAGCTCAAGCAACGTTTCGACCCTCAGGTCTTCATCAGGCTCAATGTTAATGTAATAGTGAAGTCAACTTTAAATAGATACAGGTGATCACCTTAATCAGGCACACCCAAGAAATCATGTGACAAATACAAGTCTATATTAATATATAATATTATGTGTCTACACATCAAACAATCTACACATTCTGATTATTTCACATTTTTATGTGGAGTAGCCGACATAATCAAAGTTTAAATCTAAGTATAAACAGGTATTCTTATTTGTTTAGAATGTAAATAATCTACTACTGTATTTTCAGTTGCCAGTTAAGGAGTTATATAGACTTCATCTTATTTATTTTTTAAAACTGCAGTAAAAATAGCAACATTTTATTTATTAATAAAAGATTAATTGTATTAATAAAAATGTACTGAAAGAATGAATGAGGTGTTTAAACACCACTTCCTCTTTAAAAAGGGGGAGGAGACCAAAAGAAACTCTGGGTTTACAGAAGAAAACCTGCTCCCGACCAGGTTAGGTTCACAGAGTCAGTTACCATGGTAACTGACTCTGTGTATAAGTTACCTCTCTTTCAGAAACGGGCTTGACTTACTCTGCTTTCTCAGGTTTGACATACCTCCCATTCTGAAACAGAAAACTCAGAGTTTCCCTCATTTCAGGGTTAACATACTCAGAGTTTTCACTTAACCTCCTTTCTGAAACAGGCCCCAGATAGGGAATGCGGTAGGTCCTTTTATACTCCTCTGAAAAGGAGTTCCAGTTTACCACACCTGTTGACAAAAAAAAAGAAAGGTTTAAGTGTAAAACATGTTTGCATTTCTTTCTTTTTTTTAATATGAACTTTTTCCTCAATATTAATTTTAGTAGTGGTGTGCCACCCCACAACAAGACAATTCAGAAATGAAAAGAAACACTTATTGCCTAAAACAAAAAGCATTAGTCTAATGTAGAAGTGAATGTTATATTATGATGATTAAAATAATTTTAGCACTAGAACCTTGACTTGAATCATAACTGTGGCCCACACAAATGTAGAATCGTCACTCAAAAGCACAACAGCTGCACACAAATCACAGAGGAAACAGTCATAAACTTATACAGAAAATAATATATTAGGAAACATCTATGTACAACATGCATTTACATTTTAATAATGGCAAGTGACCACTCCAGGGTCCATCTTATGTGTTGTGTTGCTGGCATCTTCAGGACACAGATTGACAAGTGGCACTCAAGTAATCACCACTAAGAAACGTGTATTATTCTGAATGCAGCGATGTGTGAGGAGAAATAAATAACATTACACGTTGCATGTTACAGAGTGAGCTCCCAAATTACCCTAATGTTTACCCTGACTAGCTAGCTTATTCTTATAGATAGATTAATAGATAGATTATCAACTCCAGAAACAGTAGAAAAATGTGTTACTGTATGAACATTTCTTATACAGTTCAATTTAAACAGTTATCTGTGGAAAATATTCTTACCGTGGTCTCTGAACGATCTGCCATCTTGCCAACAAAATCTCGTTCTACTGACATCTCGTGTGATTCGGTTGTGATTTGGACAACTTCAAGTTACGCCTACTTCAAGTTACGCCCCTTTCAAGTTACGCCCCCAGTCTTGCAGTCCGCAGACAGACCCATCTCAAAAAAGGGGTGAACACCTCCGCGCTCTGACTGCAGCTGGGAGGGGCTGGTGCGCGAGAACTGGGCCGCCTGTGAGTGCTTTGCCACGGGGGATGGGTCAAACGGCAGCACCCGCTGCTCGTTGAGAAGAGTAAGAACAATGTGCGGTTTCACGTCAAAAAGTCTCTAAAAGTCTCCAATAACACCAGTAAAAGTAGTTAGATTTGTCGCTAGTCGCAAGATTTGTGAAAGACTGCGGACAAAAACTCTTATGGTCATGATAAAATTATGATTTTATTATAGCTCTTTTCATGTGTAAACGATGTGCTTTATGTTTATTGTAATAGCAATACTCCCGGTATTCGCTGATGGTACGTATGATCACTTTACGTTGATACGCGAAGCCTTCGAGTTTTTCTTTCTCGTTTATTAAAGCTGTCAGTTTCTCTATTATTTCTCTATAGGCTTCACTGTGCACGGTCCACCTGATCCTCTGGTTTCTCCTCTGGGATCTTCAGTGGTTTTGCCCTGTTATGTTGATGAACCTTTACCAGTGAAAGATCTGGAGGTGGGATGGAGAAGAACAGACTCAGAGGCCCTGGTTCATTTGTTTCTAGATGGTGAGAGTCGAGCAGAGGTCCAGCAGCAGGATTATCATGATAGAGCTCATTTCTTTGCTGATCAGATTCAACATGGAAACTTCTCTCTTCGTCTGGATAATCTGACAGCTGAAGATGAGGGAAATTACACATGTAAATTTTACAGTCAACAGGATTCTGGAGAAACTCTGGTTCAAATAAAATATGTTGGTGAGTGAGAGACACTTGAATTGTGGTGAAAATTTCAATCAAATGGCATTTTATGTATTTTGTTTAATTTCAGAGCGTCTGCTGGTATCCGGATCGAGTCGCTCCATATCTGCGTATGATGGAGAGGACGTCACTCTGAACTGCTCTTTAAACTCTCACATCAAACCTGAACACATTGAAGAGGTTTCATGGAAAAGAACAGATGAAGATATTCCGGTTCTGCTTTACCAAAACAATGAGGCTTTATCAGGTTCATCAGATGAGCAATACAGAGACAGAGTTGAGTTCTTCACTGATGAAATCCCCAAAGGAAACTTCTCTCTCAGACTGAAGAGTGTCAGAACTGAGGACAAAGGAGTTTACATGTGTCAAGTGTTTGCTGGAGTACTTTCAGCCAATACAACTGTAGTACTGGAGCAACTGGGTGAGTCAACAAAACATGGCAAATAAATAATGCAGTCTGTTAACACTAGCCAACCTTCTTCAAAGGCGATTGTAAACAAGATGGTATTTCAGCTATATTTACACTTGGAGCGAAAAGTATCTAACTTTTTGTACACTTGGGGTTAGATTTAATTTAATAGCTGGGTAAATTAGCATGAGATCGCAATGCCATAAAAGTGTCATTACACTGTAAAACTTAACAGTTATATGTAATAAATAAAATTGAGTTCTGCACTCAAATTTTACTGAAAGTTATTATGTGGACACAATGACTGAAATAGAACTCAAACTGAATGAGTTATAGAACATTTCTAGATCCCAGCATGATAATTGGATTATAATTGGATAAATGAGTGATGATTGAGCATTAGTGATGAACACCTGCTGTTAACAAGCAGAATCACTGAAGGAAAGAAAAGAACAGAAAAAGAGACGAGCAGAAACACAAGAACTTACTGACTTCAGACACATTCTTAGATGAAATCAACTGAAGAGAAAAGAAGACATTAAATCTGTGAAGATCTCAGCAGAGGAGGATTAAACAACTCCACAAACAGCATTACCAGCTTCACTTATTACTAACCAGGGGTGCGTTTCCCAAAAGCATCGTTAGCCAACTATGTTCGCAAGTTCCGTCGTCATCAACATAGTTCAACGAGTGTTTCCCGAAACCATCGTTCTAACGAACATTCGCAAACAGCATCGCAAAGTTGTGTGGTTGTAACGACAGATCTCGAGCTGTGGTTAGAAGCAGAGTTTCTAGATTGCGTGACGTGTGGACTTAATAAATCCTTTTCTTGAGCAAAATAAGCAAGCTGACATTCAGTACAACCTGTGTATTTTATTTAGAATACATACAAATGTAATTTACGTCTTTTACTTTGTCAAGATATTTAAAGCGCTGTTTTTGAAGAGTGCGCATGTGCGAACGTGCTCTACTATGTAAGAACGAGCCTATGATTGAATATGGAAATAAAGCAAAATAACTGAGAAAAATGAAGAAGTCCTCAGATGCCATGTCTGTAATTTATAGCAAAACATCTAGCGTTAATTCAATCTCAAACAGATTCATTAAAAGAAGTTATTACTCCACCACGTGCGCGACGTCATAAACCAACGTGGCTGAAAGACCACTTTGCAACAATATGGTTTCGGGAAATAGTCGTGACTAGCTAGTTGATTTCTTCAACGATGCATCATACTATGGTAGTTAAGCAGCGAGTTACGTCGTTGTTCGGGAAACGCACCCCTGATTGACTTTATTTCTGTCAGACATCTAGTTCTTATGGGAATTAACAGAGGTTTAGATGTTGATGATTTGAGTTTTGCTTAAGGTCACCATGATGGAGATCAACGGTTGCTTTAGTTCTTGACCCTTGCACATAAGTTTTTCTCTGGCTGCTGTAACCGTCTGTTTATAAAACACTTTTGTTATGGCACAAAAATCAAGACAAAATATGATCAGGTGTTTATGGTTAAGTACTGATGATGACATCATTGTTTAGTGACCTAATTCTCAGATCTCATTCAGTGTCTAATCTCTGATTAAATGGGCAACATCTTCTATAGTTTTATTCAAAACTGTGATTCTACAGCATAAAGTGCCAGCAATGTTGTGACCATCAGAGAATATTAAGGATTTTATGAACAGTTTGTGCACAAAACTCTGAGCTCTGAGTTCATTTAAAGTTTGAAATTGCACTGTTTTTACTCAATATAGTGAAGTTTCAGCTATATAAAGTATTTGAATGCAGTTTAAAGTTTGTGTATTAAGAAATGTCCTTGTTTTAGTGCACTCGATTAAAATAAGTTCAGAGTACTCATAACTATTGTTTTTTATAAACTCAATTGAATTGAGGTAATCAGTGTCCGCAAATGAAATGAGTTAGCTTAACTTGTTGGGTTTTACAGTGAGTGCAGTTGTAAATGTTATGACGGATGTCTGTGTTTCACAGGTTTCTCTTCTTGGCACATAACTGTGTTGTTTGTCTGTTCTGTTGCTGGATTTGGAGCTGTACTTCTGCTCTGCTGTCTGATCTACTGCAGATCAAAAAACACAGGTGTGTTTTCTTGTGATTAACTGTATTAATCTTGTATTCATATTAATCTTAATTATTAATCTGAATTATTATTCATATAAATTTTATTAATCTTGTATTAATAAAACTGTATTAATTAACTGCATTCATCTTGGGATTAACTGTCACAGTGTTTCGCTCGTTTAACTGTTTATTCTGCATCTTCTCTCCAGTCAACAGCAGAACAATCTGGAATCTTCAGCTTTCTCTGGTCTTTTTTCCAAATGTCTGTATGTTCTTCGCCTTCATCCTCTGGGGTCTCACTGAAGGTGAGTTTAGTATAAATATAGCACTATAAAACATGTGGCAGATTTTATTAATCTTTTTTTATTAGTCACAAAAAATTTTGTAATGGGACTTAAATTGTTTTATTTGATCAATATTGTTTAATACCTGTCAATGAATATTCTGTTCCAGGTTTTCTCCATGAGACCATCACTTGCTCTGCTCTGTATATTCTGAGGCCTGTTATGTTGATTTGGGCTTTGTCTTATTTAAAGTATCACCAAGGTATGTTAGGATTTAAAGTTTTTTTTTTAATTATTTTTGTTAAGGGGATCAATAATGCAAACAAAAAAACGTAGCATGACAATATTGTTAATGATTAATTTTATTGTGGTTAAATACATAACATTTTCAAATTTAGAAGTATGAAATTATTTAAAACCACAAACTTAGATTATTTTGTAACTGTATTCTTGGCATATATTGATTGTGTAATTGAGTTTTAACTGTGTGCTAATTCGGATTGATTCGAACCCCTGCAGACAGTCGGTCAGAACTGTGTAATGACATCAAATGACTCCATAATCCCTTTAAATTAGTTTATGATGATAATTCAGATTGTACAGGTGTGGTTCTGGAACAAAATACAGATAGAAAAGTACATTAATTATACATTTACTTTAACATTTTACAAGTATGATAAAACAATTAACAGATATAAATTTAACAGCAATTTAGATCCTTTTTTTATTTTATTTTCTTAAAGGAAGAAAAAAGGGACTTTATATCAGAGGAGAATATTCTAAAATCAGGATTACAATGAAGGTTCTGGCTTTGTGAAGATGAAACTTGCCCAGAAGACAAAGTAATAATACCATATAATTAAGATTAACATCGTTAGAATGAAAATCGGACAAAAAATTATAGATTCTGACATTTGTACCAATTTGTTACAACAGCAAAAAACTAACAAGGTAACATCTGACCAGAAAGATTTAGAGAATGGGCACTGATCAAATAAATGTAGGATAGATTCGTCTTCAATATTGCAAAAGGAACATAAAGAAGATTCTCAGAAAACATGCTCAAAAATAAATTATAGTTCTTTAATTTTATAATTTTTAATTTAATATATAAATAGTTCTTTAATTTTATTAATGATAAAAAGTTTGTGAGAAAATGCCCATAAGTTATTCAAATCAGAGTTTGGATAACAGATACTTAATTTAGATTGTGCTTTAGAAAGGTTCTTGGAGTTGAAGAAAGAGCATTTCTAATAAAGAAGTTGTTGCATTTTTTATCTAATACATTAACACCATTGATTGCAAGTGTAGGAATATAGTTGTTTAAACAGTCGTATCTTAAATGCGCTTTAATCAAGGTTCTTACACTGACAGGAATACTTTGTCACCTTATTAAAATCTCTTACAGAAATCACAGCACATTTCATGGACATAAAATCAGAAAAAGAAAGAAGGTCTCCTTGAGCACTGAACAAATCAGAAGGAAAAAAAAGAATATTTTGATCCACCCATTCTTTGAAAAAAAAGTGATTTGTGACCACACAGTACATTTTCATTATTCCAAATAACATACATGTGTGGGGAGAAATTATGAGGGTTTAAAAGAGAGTTTAAAAGGTAATTTGCTGCACTTAAAATTACAAGATAATAACAATTTAAGGTCACCACAGTGTTTAAAGATGTGTTACTTTCCAAATAAAACGGAATAGCAGAGAGTCAATAGATTTAATCTTTTTTTTTTTTTATCAACATACAGGGAAAGAGCAGGGTAAACTAGGCGTGATATGCCCTCATCCTCAGACAGCATGACTCTCCCATAAATTGTTAAGCTCTGCAGCCAGCAACATAGTATTTTTGGGGTTTTATCTAACCTTGGTTGAAAATTGTTATGAAGACGTTCTTAACCTGATCTGCAAATATCGATCCCAAGGTATTTTACCTGATATTTAACTTTAATAAATCTGACTGCATCAACAGAAACTTTATCTGAATCATGCACATACAAAATTTCACTTTTCGTAGGATTTACCACCAATACTGAAGTAATGAAAATAAAAAAAGTCTGAAATAAAACTGCAGGGTATAAATTAAAAGTTTGTAATATACTTTAATTAAAAATTCTCATTAGTCCATCCATCCATCCATCTTCTACCGCTTATCCGGGGCCGGGTCGCGGGGGCAGCAGTCTAAGCAGGGATGCCCAGACTTCCCTCTCCCTCGACACTTCCTCCAGCTCTTCCGGGGGGACACCGAGGCGTTCCCAGGCCAGCCGGGAGACATAGTCTCTCCAGCGTGTCCTAGGTCTTCCCCGGGGTCTCCTCCCTATGGGACATGCCCGGAATACCTTCCCAGGAAGGCGTCCAGGAGACATCCGGAAAAGATGCCCGAGCCACCTCAACTGACCCCTCTCAATGTGGAGGAGCAGCGGCTCTACTCTGAGCTCCTCCCGAGTGACCGAGCTTCTCACCCTATCTCTAAGGGAGCGCCCAGCCACCCTGCGGAGAAAGCTCATTTCGGCCGCTTGTATCCGGGATCTTGTCCTTTCGGTCATGACCCAAAGCTCATGACCATAGGTGAGAGTAGGAACGTAGATTGACCGGTAAATCGAGAGCTTCGCCTTGCGGCTCAGCTACTTCTTCACCACGACAGACCGGTACAGCGACCGCATTACTGCAGAAGCTGCACTGATCCATCTGTCAATCTCCCGTTCCATCCTTCCCTCACTCGTGAACAAGACCCCGAGATACTTGAACTCCTCCACTTGAGGCAGGAACTCTCCACCAACCTGAAGCGGGCAAGCCACCCTTTTCCGACTGAGGACCATGGCCTCGGATTTGGAGGTGCTGATTCTCATCCCAGCCGCTTCACACTCGGCTGCAAACCGTCCCAGTGCATGCTGGAGGTCCTGGTTTGATGAGGCTAACACGACCACATCATCCGCAAAGAGCAGAGATGAAATCGTGTGGTCCCCAAACCTGACCCCCTCCGGCCCCTGGCTGCGCCTAGAAATTCTGTCCATAAAAATTATGAACAGAACCGGCGACAAAGGGCAGCCCTGCCGGAGTCCAACACGCACCGGGAACAAGTCTGACTTACTGCTGGCAATACGAACCAAGCTCCTACTCCGGTCGTACAGGGACCGGATAGCCCTTAGCAAAGGGCCCCGGACCCCATACTCCCAGAGAACCCTCCACAAGATGCCACGAGGGACACAGTCGAATGCCTTCTCCAAATCCACAAAGCACATGTGGATTGGTAGGGCAAACTCCCATGAGCCCTCCAGCACCCTGGAGAGGGTATAGAGCTGGTCCAGTGTTCCACGACCGGGACGAAAACCACACTGTTCCTCCTGAATCCGAGGTTCTACTATCGGCCGGATTCTCCTCTCCAGTACCCTGGCATAGACTTTCCCAGGGAGGCTGAGAAGTGTGATCCCCCTATAGTTGGAGCACACCCTCCGGTCCCCCTTCTTGAAAAGAGGGACCACCACCCCGGTCTGCCAATCCAAAGGCACTGTCCCCGACTGTCACGCGATGCTGCAGAGGCGTGTCAGCCAAGACAGCCCCACAACATCCAGAGACTTGAGGTACTCAGGGCGGATCTCATCCACCCCCGGTGCCTTGCCACCGAGGAGTTTCTTGACTACCTCGGTGACTTCAGCTTGGGTGATGGACGGGTCCGCCTCCGAGCCCTCAGCCTCTGCTTCCTCAATGGAAGACGTGACGGCGGGATTGAGGAGATCCTCGAAGTATTCCTTCCACCGTCCGGTGATATCCCCAGTCGAGGTCAACAGCTGCCCTCCTCCACTGTAAACAGCGTTGGTAGGGCACTGCTTCCCCTTCCTGAGGCGCCGGACGGTTTTACCAGAATCTCTTCGAGGCCAGCCGATAGTCCTTCTCCATGGCCTCACCGAACTCCTCCCAGGCCCGAGTTTTTGCCTCCACAACCACCTGGGCTGCAGTCCGCTTGGCCCGTCGGTACCCATCAGCTGCCTCAGGAGTCCCACAAGCCAGCCAGGCCCGATAGGACTTCTTCTTCAGCTTGACGGCATCCCTTACTTCCGGTGTCCACCACCGGGTTCGGGGATTGCCGCCTCGACAGGCACCGGAGACCTTATGGCCACAGCTCCGAGTGGCCGCGTTGACAATGGAGGTGGAGAACATGGTCCACTCGGACTCAATATCTCCAGACTCCCTCGGGATCTGGTCGAAGCTCTGCCGGAGGTGGGAGTTGAAGATCTCTCTGACAGGAGATTCGGCCAAACGTTCCCAACAGACCCTCACAGTACGTTTGGGTCTGCCGAGTCTGTCCAGCTTCCTCCCCCGCCATCGGATCCAACTCACCACCAGGTGGTGATCAGTTGACAGCTCCGCCCCTCTCTTCACCCGAGTGTCCAAGACATACGGCCGGAGGTCGGATGAGACGACCACAAAGTCGATCATCGACCTCCGGCCTAGGGTGTCCTGGTGCCATGTGCACTGATGGACACCCTTACGCTTGAACATGGTGTTCGTTATGGACAAACTGTAACTAGCACAGAAGTCCAATAACAGAACACCACTCGGGTTCAGATCAGGGGGGCCGTTCCTCCCAATCACGCCCCTCCAGGTGTCACTGTCGCTGCCCACGTGGGCTTTGAAGTCCCCCAGTAGAACGACGGAGTCCTCAGTTGGAGCACTTTCCAGCACCCCTCCCAGAGACTCCAAGAAGGCCGGGTACTCTGCACTGCCGTTCGGCCCGTAGGCACAAACGACAGTGAGAGACCTATCCCCGACCCGAAGGCGCAGGGAAGCGACCCTCTCGTTCACCGGGGTGAACTCCAACACATGGCGGCTGAGCTGGGGGGCTATAAGCAAACCCACACCAGCCTGCCGCCTCACACCATGGGCAACTCCAGAGTGGTGAAGAGTCCATCCTCTTTCGAGGAGTGTGGTTCCAGAGCCCAAGCCAACTATCTCTAGTTGGAATCTCTCAACCTCACGCACAATCTCAGGCTCCTTCCCCGCCAGAGAGGTGACGTTCCATGTCCCTAGAGCTAGATTCCGCATCCAGGGATCGGGTTGTCTAGGCCCCCGCCTTCGACTGCCGCCCGATCCACTTAGCACCGGCCCCTTACGGTCCCTCCTGCAGGTGGTGGGTCCACGGGAGGGTGGCCCCACGTCGCTTCTTCGGGCTGAGCCCGGCCAGACCCCATGGGGGGTGGCCCGACCACCAGGCGCTCGCATTCGAGCCCCAACCCCGGGCCTGGCTCCAGGGTGGGGCCCCGGCTGCGCCATAGCGGGCGACGTCACGGTCCTCTGTTTTTTTCTTCATCATAAGGGGTTTTGAACCGCTCTTAGTCTGACCCGTCGCATAGGACCTGTTTGCCTTGGGAGACCCTACCAGGGGCATATAGCCCCAGACAACATAGCTCCTAGGGTCATTCGGGTACTCAAACCCCTCCACCACGGTAAGGTGGCAGTTCAAGGAGGGGATTCTCATTAGTATTGTAAGAAAACACTAATTTTACCTGGTCAAAAACAGCTCTGTTTTCAGCATGCTGTTTAAGTGCATGTGTCTTTAAATTATAATGAGCTTTGCTCACCCCGCCCCTCTGTTCTGTGGGTACACCGCTTGTAACACAGTAACACAATAACTATAACGCGGTGTTCATTATAAACGGGGGATTATGAATTATATTGAGAAGGTCGTACATAGAAAACATGCCGTAATGTACCTGAGTGTAAAAATAGCCGCATTCATTGTGAAGCGTGCAGCAAGTGATTTGCAAAGATTAATAAAGATTAATATAAAGGTTAATAAAACGTTGCACTCACTTCTTCTTCTGGAGGTGCAGCAGGAACACGAATAGTTGGTGCCGATCCTTTTTTCAGGAGCAGCTTC
This sequence comes from Vimba vimba, assembly GCA_022828995.1. NCBI lineage: Eukaryota > Metazoa > Chordata > Actinopteri > Cypriniformes > Leuciscidae > Vimba > Vimba vimba. Next base: position 20,364,997 of record CM040817.1, on the reverse strand, counting down.
TTAGCAAAACCAGCTTTACTGACCCTAGTTTGTAAAGCTGTCTGGTGTGTGAAATGGTTCGTGCAAACATGAAAGCACTGATGTTGATCGTGGGGAATCCCCGCGTCAATGCTTTGGGAATATTCCATCAAAACATCAAAATAACTGCTGTGTTCCTTATTACACCCAAGAACAGAACGCCACAGTCGCTTAGACGCCATTCTTCTCCAGCATATCAATGCACTATGATGACAGACAGCTCAATCACGAGCGAGGGCGGGTCTATGTTGAAACGCTGCTGTCAATCACAATCGTGGGAGGGGCGTCGATTTTGTGACGTCACAAAATCGAACAGCTTGATTTCAGAGAGTGTAAAACATAAGGAGATAAAAAAAAAAACACTGGATGGATTTTTATCATTTTATGATGGTTGTGTACAGGCACTGCCAACACACATTTCAGTGCAATGAACTTGTAAAAGTGCATGTACCATTATATGACCCCATTAATACCATTATAAAGAGTACGAATCATGTTAATAAAGGAACTACAAAAACCAAACTTAGAAAGGGCTTCAAAAATAAAGGAATGCTCAACTGTATCGAATGCTTTGTAGAAGTCGATAAACAAAATTAAAGTTTCTTCGTTTATAAATTCAGAATAATTAAGAATATCTATAATTAATCTAATATTATTAGAGATATATCTACCTTTTAGAAAACCAGATTGAGTGTCAGAAATTATGTCTGCCAAACAAGGCTTATGCTTTTCAGCATATATAGAAGCCAATAACTTATAATCAGAGTTCAAAAGGGTGATCGGGCGCCAATTATCTAAAAATGTGTTTAAAATCCTTAAAATCCTTATTAGGCTTGGGTATAAGAGAGATGAGACCTTGTTTCATTGATTCTGCCAATTCACCTTTCATTGAACACTCAATAAGGGCTTCGTAAAGAAGATGTCCCAAAAGACTCTAAAAGACTCTAAAAAATTCAAAAGGTAACCCATCTGGCCCTGGGGATTTATTATTTGGCATTATCCAAAAAGCCTTTTGAAAAGAATGTGTCAAGAAATTGGTAGTGTTTGGTGAAAAAACACACTTTGTCCTACCCACACTATAACACTGTGTAACTGTTCCTTCAAGCAAGAAAAAAAAAAAAAAAAAGGCTTAAGCCTTAAGGCAATCATTTTATTTCAGAATTTATTTAAGAAATAAAACAATATTTATTTAGCCTACCTGCTCACCAGACCGTGTCCATGCCCAAACCAACATGGAAGTGTTAACGGACAGCACGATATTTGTGTCTGCATTTAAAACATATAATTCAGTGAAAAAAGGCTTTGTAAGTATAAAACCAAACAGTCAATATTCACTTGGCCTTTCTGCTCACCCAGACCGCGTCTGTGCACCAACACAATGAAGTGCTACCAAACAAGCACACTTCCAAATTCCAGACAAAAGATTGGGCCTCCCTTCAGGTGCCTGCTTAAAAACCCTATACCTACCTGACCACCTCACTGGCCCACTGCTTAAAGGATTAGTTCACCTCAAAGTTGAAAATTGTGTCATTTACTCACCCTCAAGTTGTTTCAAACCTGTATGAATTTCTTTCTTCTGCTGAACACAAAGAAAGATATTTTGAACAATGTCTGTAACTTGGGTCCCATTGACTTACATAGTATTTTTTTTTTCCTACTATGGAAGTCAATGGGACCCAAGTCTGTCTGTTTACCGACATTCTTCAAAACATCTTTCTTTGTGTTCAGCAGAAGAAAGAAATTCATACAGGTTTAAAACAACTTGAGGGTGAGTAAATGATGACACAATTTTCAACTTTGAGGTGAACTAATCCTTTAAATGTACATGCAATGGAACAGATATGCAATAATATTATATAATGACCTGATTTGATGTGTTCAACCCTTTCTGTCTACAGGCAACATTAAAACATGGATCAGGTTTTTCAGAATAACAAGTGAATTGACTGTTTTCACAGTCGTTGTTTATTCAGGTGAGTAAATCCTAATGTTTCACATCAGAGGTCATGCACATTATTCTGACATTTAAAAGTGTTTTATGAAATATTACCTGTTTTGCTTTAACTTCATTAGACTTGGCCAGAATTCAGGCATTAAATCTCACCCTTCCCTCTCTTTTCTAAAATCCCATCGTCCAAACCTGAATACTCAAAATGATTAAAAGACAGACAGTGTCTAGTATCCCAGGATTACTTTCTTTTTTTGCTGTTTACAAAGACACGTGTGATTTCTCAGAACATCTATTACAGTGAAATCTGTCAGGAAGTAGAAACATTTAAATGTGGAATGTTTGAAATATTGTTCATTACAAAATAGTAAAATTACAACTTTTTATAGTTTATACTTAAGTCTGTATTGTAGCCTTTTCTAAAATATCATGATGTACATGAGGTGACCTTCACTTTTCACTTGGTACAGATTATGTCAGTATGGCTTCATTTAAATCAGTTTATTTGACAAACACTGTTCAGTTCAACACATCTTTAGATATGTTCTGTTCTTGCTCAGGACATCATTTATCTTGAGTGGCATTTTAATTTTGATCTGTTCCTCTAGTTCTTTTTACATATGGCTGGAGAAAGAGAGCACATGACACAAGCATCATACCTCGTGTAGTTTCTGGAATAGGCTTTGGAGTTGTTGTGCTGTTGTGTCTCACCCTGAGTTTAGGTAAGAGTTCCTGCATGATTTGATTCCTTACTTTGTTAAACCGACAGGCTAAGTATATAAGCACAGATTTATTAGGTTAATAAGTTTATTGCCAATGGTTTTGTTCATATACATATATATTTTATTGTACAATTACCAATAATGAAAATCAAATACATAAAAGCAAAGTTTTCCACTTTTTAGGCCTAACTGTGTGTTAATGTTTGTTTTTTAGTTGACTTTAGGCTATCCAGTCAAGAGCGGCCAAGAGGGGCTTCCTTACTCATGCAAACTCTAGGTGAACACATTCTTATTGTTTTACTCAACATGAGTTATTAGAGTTGCAAAAAACTATTAGCTCTAGAAAAAACTTTGCTCTCAATACATTTTACATAGTTAAAAATATAGTTTAATATAGACTGTGTGTTACTGAGTGTTGATAAATAACGAAAACGTAACGCAAGAAAAAAATAATCCATAATTTAAAATCTGTATGATTCTTGACCCTCTACTATTCAAACAACATAAATTAGCTCACTTTCAAATTATTGACATAAATGTAGGCAAGCATTGCTATCGTGATCATTTCCAAGCAGAAAGTTTCATTTAACTGTGTAATGTTAAATTAATATGTCATTTATCTCTCCACATTGTTTTAATCAAAAAGGTTTTTGAACAGTATGCATTAAAAGCCAAGAGGCCTTTCTGTGTGGAGTTTGCATGTTATCCCAGATCCTACGGTTTCCCCGACAATCCAAAGACATAGGTGAGGATAAGTGAATTGGAGACTAATCTGTCTGTAGGTCAAGGGTGTGAAGGAGTGTGTGTGTGTGTGTGTGTATTCGCTCTGTTATGGACTGGCCATCAATTCATCCTCCCTATGGCACGAGATGCTGATGGCTCCAGTATTACTGCAACGCTGCAAAGGACCAGAATTATACTGGACAAATAGTTGTCTGTCACATCATACATATACTGTCATTAAGTGATACGAACTGTGTGTCATCTCAAGGTTTTTCCACTGGTGCGGCTCCTGACAGTGTTTGACCGAAACATTCAGTTATAAAAGCATTCAAATCTGCTGTAGGTTAAGATTTGACAGATGAACTGTGATGAGAGTTTCAGGTGTCAAGAGAATAGAAAAAGCACTTGCCATCATGTGACTGAGCCAAACATTAAGCCTCACAGACATTTAGCCTGATCAATCATCAGACCTCAGTGTTCCTCACTGCTGTAGGACTGAGATAGTCAGTGCTCACTGTGGTCAGGAAAGCTTTCGCAAAAGAAAGTTTAAACATTACAAAATGAGAGAGAGAGAGAGAGAGAGAGAGAGAGAGAGAGAGAGAGAGAGAGAGAGAGAGAGAGAGAGAGAGAGAGAGTGTGTGTGTGAGTATGAGTAGTTGGAATCCTATAATTCATTCTTTCATTCATGTTTACTTTTCTTTCTCTTTTTAGTTTTTTTGGAGGTGATTTTTTCCTTGTCTTTGTATCAAATGCTCCAGTTGATGTTCTCATTTGGATTTCCCTCTCTAGGTAATACCTGCAAACTGATTCCTTCATAATTAATTACAATGATATACAACATGTAGTTTTAAATTCCACCTGTTTCTGTGTAAAAATCCAGTTGATTGTAATTCAGCCAATTTCAGCTTGACATAGAACAGCTTGTAGAAGGACGTGCTGACATGAATGTGAAAACTGAATTAAGTCATTAAGAGCTCCGTAAGAAAACCACTAGACCTTTATTTCAGTGATTTAACATTTATGTTTAAGATCTTTTAAGCAATCCTATGTATTTTAGCTACGTATTACTGACTTTTCTTTTTTTATGGGAAAATAATAGACGTATTCTCCTATTTTAGGATTTTTCTCTATGACATTGGTTCCACCACTACTGTTGTCCTTCATGATAGTTTTGCCTCGTCTCCAAGCAAAATTCAAATGTAAGTACATGCTGAAACACATTTATTCTTATCATTGTTGTATTTGTATAGATGTGGAAAGAGTAAATCCCATAATTATATTCCTGTTTTTGTGAATTTATGATTTTGATACTGTATGAATAGAAATGCACTGCTTATATAAAAATATATGCTTAATTTATTTGCTAAATCATGATTTAAAGTCAACATGAAAGAGGAATTGCTATTGACACTACTGTATTGTGACATTTTAGGCAAGGCAAGGCAAGGCAAGTTTATTTATATAGCACATTTCATACACAATGGCAATTCAAAGTGCTTTACATAGAATAAATTAAAATAAAAGAAATAAGAATAATTAAAACAGTTTAGAAAAATAAAATAAAATACAGTACAAACATTCGGACGAACAGTGGCACAGTGCTCATTCAGTAAATGCATAGCTAAACAGAAGTGTTTTGAGTCTGGATTTGAAAGTGACTACTGTAGGAGCACATCTGATCTCCTCTGGAAGCTGGTTCCAGCTGCGGCTCGCATAATAGCTAAAAGCGGACTCGCCATGCTTAGAGTGAACCCTTGGTATCTCTAGCTGATATGATCCTAATGATCTGAGTGTTCTGTTAGGTTTATATTCAGTGAGCATATCTGCAATGTATTGAGGTCCTAGGCCACTGAATGATTTAAATACCAGTAATAATACTTTAAAATCAATCCTAAATTTAACTGGGAGCCAGTGTAAAGACCTGAGGACTGGTGTGATGTGTTCATATTTTCTGGTTCTGCTCAGAATCCTGGCGGCAGCGTTCTGTATGAGCTGCAACTGTCTTATGGTCTTTTTGGGAAGGCCAGTGAGGAGTCCAATCCACCCTGCTGGTGATGAAAGCATGAACAAGTTTCTCTAAGTCTTGTCTGGAAACAAAGTATCTAATTCTTGCAATATTTTTCAGATGATAGTATGCTGATTTAGTTATTGCTTTGACATGACTACTGAAACTAAGGTCTGACTCTAGTGACACACCGAGATTCCTGACTTGATTTTTAGTTGTTTGACCCCTAGAGTGAAGGTATGCGTTCACCTTGAGAACTTCATCTTTGTTTCCGAACGCAATGACTTCAGTTTTGTCCTTGTTTAACTGAAGAAAGTTTTGACGCATCCAACTGTTGACTTCGTCAATACATTGGCACAGGGAGTCAATTGGGCTGTAATCGTTAGGCGATAGGGCTAAGTAAATCTGTGTGTCGTCTGCATAGCTGTGGTAAGCAATTTGGTTCTTTCTCATTATTTGGCTCATTGGGAGCATATACAGGTTGAACAGGAGTGGCGCAAGAATTGAGCCTTGAGGGACTCCGCATATCATGGATGTCCACTCAGACTTATGATCTCCTATACTCACATAATAACCTCTCCCATCTAAGTATGACCTGAACCATTTTAGGACTATCCCAGAAAGCCCCACCCAGTTTTCCAGCCTGTCAAGAAGTATGTTATGATCGACAGTGTCAAATGCAGCACTGAGGTCGAGTAGTACTAGCACTGATAATTTGCCTGAATCAGTATTTAAGCGAATATCGTTTATTATCTTTATGAGCGCTGTCTCTGTGCTGTGGCGCGGTCGGAAACCAGACTGAAAATTGTCAAAGTATCCATTCAAGCTCAAGAATTTGTTCAGCTGATTGAAGACAACTTTTTCAATGATCTTGCCTATGAAAGGAAGATTTGAGATCGGCCTATAGTTGCTTAATATGGTCTTATCCAGATTGCTCTTTTTCAGGAGGGGCTTGACAACTGCAGTTTTCAGGGAGTTTGGAAAACTCCCAGAGCGAAGTGAGACATTTACCACTTCTAGAAGATCTGCTTCTAAACTGTTTAACACACTTTTGAAAAATGATGTGGGAAGTGTGTCAAGAGCGCAGGTTGATGTTTTAAGGTGCTGTACAGTTTCTTCCAAAATTTTGCCATCAATTTCTTTGAAGTCAGACATAGTAACTAATTACTCAGGTGGTTTGATCTGACCTCAGTGCAACTCAAGGATGTGCTGATCACCTTTCTGATATTACTGATTTTCTCAGAGAAGAAAGAAGCAAACTCACTGCACTTGTTCTCTGAGAGCATTTCACTGGGAATCTGGCTTGGAGGGTTTGTCAGTCTCTCTACAGTAGCAAAAAGACTGCGTGTGTTGTTTAAATTGCTGTTTATAATATTTGAGAAGAAAGTCTGTCTATCTTTGCCTAGTTCCATATTGAAAGCATGAAGGCTGTCTTTGTAGATGTTATAATGGACTACAAGTTTAGTCTTCCGCCACATGCGCTCTGCTTTTCTGCATTGTCGTTTGCACTGCTGTTGAGATTCTCCAAGGTGCTTTTTGTCTGCCACTCTTCTTCCTGACTTTCACAGGAGCAATATCATCAATTATACCTTTAACTTTTGAGTTAAAGGAATCAAGGAGAAAATCAACAGAGTCTGCAGATATGCTTGGTGTTAAGGATATAGCCTTCATAAATAGTACACTAGTGTTCTCATTTAAGCATCTCTTCTTGACAGACACAGATCTAGCTTCAGTGGCAGGAGAGATCAATATATCAAAGAAAATACAGAAATGATCAGACAGTGCTACATCCTTAATAACAATTAATGAAATGTTTAGACCCTTACTGATAAGTAAATCTAGAGTGTGTCCACGATTGTGTGTGGGTCCATGTACATGCTGAGTCAGATCAAAAGTTTTTAAAACAGTTTTGATTTCTTTTGCCATATTGTTCTCTGCACTATCTATGTGAATGTTAAAATCTCCTGCAATGGCAAAACAGTCAAACTCTGAGGTAATTGTTGATAACAGTTCTGTAAAGTCCTCAGCGAAGGCTGGAGAGTATTTTGGAGGCCTGTAAATAATGATAAGTAAAATGCGTGGAGCACCTTTTAACACAATACCCAGATATTCGAAAGACAAGTAATTCCCAAATGATATTTGCTTACATTGATAGATATCTTTAAAAAGAGCAGCTAGACCCCCACCTCTCTTAACAGCTCTGCAGACACTCATAAAAGTAAAGTTAGGAGGGGCTGCTTCATTGAGGATTGTTGCACTGCAGCTGTCTTCTAGCCAGGTTTCATTTAGAAGCATAAAATCCAGGTTGTTTGTGGTTATTAAATCGTTGACTAGAAGTGATTTATTTTTAAGTGAACGAATGTTTAAAAGTGCTAACTTAAGTCTTACTTTTTGTCCCCACATCAATCTTACTTTGACGTGTAATAGGCACCAGATTAGTTAGGTTTGCTGCACGGCTATTGAAGGCCTTAGATTTTCTATCTTGTAATAGAACAGCAATAGAGAAAGATACAGGCACACTGGGTTCCCACTTGTTCTGTAAACATTTGAGAAAGTTACTGTTATCAGAGCGGGGACCCAAAACACATCACTGAGAGCTGGTATCAGTTGTTTTTGGTTCACCTCGAGTAGATGGAGGAGGGTGTTGGCCCTGGCGTTGTGGTAGAGGCCGAAGAGCTCTCACAGGAGGGGGAGGGCGAGCTGGGCCCGCAGGCTTTGGTGGTAATGGTGCCTGTCGTTTTTTGGTTGGTATCTGGGGGCTTGCAGCAAAAGAGTGGGATAGTCTGGTTCCAGCATGCACCAGTTCTTCCATTTTCTGTGAGAAGCACAGTAGTGGCGATGCTGGAGAGAGGGATAGCGTGTCTGGTGAAAGGGGCTGTTGCTCTGGTGTTATAGGAGGTTGTGATATGCTGTCCTGGCTTCCCTGGCTGTTTTCCAGGAAGTCGTCCTTGGGTGCTGAATCTTCAAGCAGTTCTGATAAGTCTCTCTGTGGGCAGGGCTCAGCTGAGATTGTGTCCGTGAGCAGAGGTTGTTTTGGCGGAGTGGTGTTATCATTGTCCTTGTGTGATATGTCAACCGCATGTCCATTTTGCTGCTGAAGTGAAGTCCCGTGGTCATTCATACTGTGTCCAGGTGTGTGTGTGCCGTTCAGATTGAGTGGATTGGCACAAACTGCAGAAGGATGATTGAGGGAGAAGTAGAAATTGTCCTTTAACACTCTTGAACCAAGTTTGTTTGGGTGATGGCCATCCCGATGAAAAAGTTGTCTCTGACTCCATAAAAGATTGAAATTGTCAATGAAGTTTACTCCGTTTATATATTGCAGGTTTTTTGCAGCCATGTATTTAGCCCAAGTAACCGTGAAAACCTGTTTGTTCCTCTTGCTGGGAGAGGTCCACTGATGAATGTTTGAACTTTCAGTCTTTTAAGTGTTTCAAAAAGTTCATTGAAATCCTTCTTAAGGAGTGCTGACTGCTCTTTATGAATATCATTCTTCCCCACATGTATGATGAGTCGATTTGCAGTCTTATGTTTCATCAGAATGTTCTGAAGTTCCCTGTTTACATCAGAAGTTGTTGCTTGTGGAAGGCAGCATGTAGTTGTATCCCTGCTGCTAATGTTTCTGATTATGGAGTCTCCCACTATCAGAGTCCTGGGCTCGGCTGTGCTCTGAGCTGAGTGCCGCTGTCTGCTCGACCTTGAGCGCCAGTTAGCATCAGTGTTAGCTACTGGCCCATTCAGTCTGTGTTCGATCACATTCATCACATTTGGGGATTCCTCATTTACATTCATTAGTACTTCAAATCTGTTCTCAAGATGTATAGGCGGTGGTTGGAGACCAGTGTTTGCAATCCTTGTCAGAGCTGTATCTGGGGTAGAGGATGCTACTGCGGCATTATGTGATGCTCGTGACAATCTGATGTCTCGAGTGCCTTTGGGTCTCGCTCCCTGTTTGTGCCATCGATTAGTAAGTCGATCGGCTTGTTTCTCTACCTGTCGAGGAGCACTAGTTTCATGGGACTCACCAGCTGTATGCTGAGGGTGTCCATGACGAAGCTCTGTTGTGTGCTCCGTCTGGTTTGGTGGTCCCGTAAGTAACTTTGTTTCGAGAACTGCAATCCTTTGTAAAAGTCTGTGGCAGTTAGTGCAGCAAGTAGATTCTTGAACCTGAAGAGGCATTTTCTCTCTTATCCGTATGAATGTAGGCAGTTGTGTTTTCCTTTCCCGGAATGTAAGCTGGTCGGGTAAAAGAGTTCTGCGTTTTTGTAGTAATCCAAACTTTGTTGTCTGAGCACTGTGCTGTTTGCTGAAGTTAAAATTAGGTGATAAAAGTAAATAAAATATAAAAATATAGGAGATAAAATGTAAAAGCGATAAAGCAAAGCGCGGAGCAGTAAGCAAGAGCGTCCGAACAGTAGCTGAGCAGGAAGTAAAAGTCAGATAAAAAGTCAGATTTAGATCAAATTTTATCTAAAAAAAACCCCCAAAAATTGAAGTTGTAATTGAGGGTCTTGATTTTATCCATTGGTTGTTGATATTGTGAAAAGTGAGCGGTGTGTAACTGAATGGAGACACATCTGATAGTGAGTGGCTTTACTGAATGATTGTATACGTCATAGACGTCAAATGAATCCTGTCATGAGAAGATGAAGTTATTGTAACGCTTAGATCCACAGAAGATGAGGACGATCATACAATAACATAACACGTTTTTCCCATCGTGTAAACGGGGCCTGACAGTTACGACATTTTTTATTTTTTTGTTACAATTACAAGGTAAAAAAAAAACACAAAGAAACACACAGATGAATTGTTAATTCATACAGAACACAAATATAGTGTCAAATTTGATTCCATGCCGACTCTTCTCAGATTTGTATCAGATTTATGTGACCTGTAAAAGTTGATGAACTCAGAAGATCATCTTTTTTTTATTCACAGTTCTCCACCAAAGATGGATAACATCATTCTGGATGGTAACAACACCGCTCCTAGATATCTTCCTTGTGATTTATATTCTTCTAACCATATTGGAAAAGGAGAAAGGTATGCTACTTTATTTTTAGTCATTTTCAATTTTCATTTAGAAAAACACTTTCTAATATTTGTAAGTAGATTTGTTGTGGTAAGTCACAAATTTGTCTGCTTTTATGCAAGGATAAATATATTGTGTAAGGTTTACATTTATGATACACTAAAATAATTGATTTGTAAGAGATGTGCTGATCAGAAGTGCTTTATTTAATCAACAGAGTATTTGGGATGGACCTGTGTCATTGTATTTATTGAAGTTCTGAAGATGATAGTGGTGTATGAAAACGGCATTACAGGTATTACACATCACTGACATACAGTGTCCTTTATTACCCCACACTGTAATTATAAAACAACATAAAAATATGGCGCTAAGAAGTAGAAATTACATTACTGTGATGTTTATGTCTTATATATGCAAATTAATGCAATACAAATGTATATGTAAAATGTATAAATCATTATTCATATTATTATAAGACAAAATTCATAAGTTATATAAAGCAGATAAACCCTTTAGACTATGCGCTTGGTAAACTGCACATTGTTTTTAATTTCTTAATGATCACTTCATTGCTCATGATGTGTGAGACTGTTTTTTCACATTTTGTTGTTTCAGCTTTATGCTAAATTGTTCTATTTTTTTCCCACAATCTACACTCCATATACCATAATGAAAAAGCAAGAACATATTTGTGATTTCATTTTGAAAATGTATTAATAAAAAACTGAAATATCACATTGACACACAGGGTCAGAATTACTAACCACTTACGCCAGCACAAGTCCTCTAGTCAATTTACTGGTATGTGTGCCATTATTTAATGCCACAAAGTTAGCGCTTGACATGCTGTGATAGTTACTGTACTGAGAACGTGTGAAAGAAGGGAGATAATTTTCTCCACTCTTGTTCATTTATTTTGAATGCCAGAGGAAGAAGTTATCCGAACGTATCGTTTGCCAAGCCATATTATTATTAATTAACTGAGAAACAGAAACCAACCATCTCTACAACATTCACTGTTCTGAGCTTTATGGGAAAGTGTCTGTACAGAAGCCTCTCCTCAGTGAATAACACATGCTTGAAATTTGTAAAATTACACCAAAAGGACTCTTAGACTGTGAGAAACAAGATTCAGTGTCTGATGAACCTCGATTCCAAGAGTCACATCAGGAATAAACCAGACACTGTTCATCATGTGCACAACACCATCCCAACGCCGGGGAAGTTTCGTCATTTAATCTCATCATGCAGTGAAGCTGTTTATACTGTAATTGACAGGGACTAGAGAACTGGTTAGGGCCGCAGAAGGAAAGCTGAAAAAAAAAAAAAAAAAAAAAAGATTTCCTAGTAAAAACCTGATCCAGAGAACTCAGGACCTTAGACTGGGTCGTATGTTCAGTTTCTAATGACAAGCTTTACAGAAATCCATGTGTGCAAAGCTTATCTTATCATATTCCAAAAGACCCGAGGCTGTAATCACTCAATGCCAAATACTAATACTAAAATACTAATGCCAATGTGACACTTCAGTTTTTTTGGGGTTATTTTTAATACATTTGCTAAATAATTACACATTTCATTATGGTGCATTGAATAAAACAGTTTAGCATATAAGGCTGCAAATATATTCTATTATGGAAAAACTATTTAAAAGAGAGAAAAATATATAACTAGGGAGAATCAATCAATAATGAATAATTTACTGCCATTGTGTATTCTGATTATGAATGTTTTAACATTTAAATGTACTTACAAGTGCTTAATTTTTGGAATCTGAAAACATTATTCATACTGAATAATCAGCAACTGCCCAACACTGGGTACAATATTCTCTCCCTTTACTAGACCTATTGATTGATTGATTGATTGATTGATTGATTGATTGATTGATTGATTGATTGATTGATTGATTCACTGTAAAAAATGAATCATGAGTCTTGTAATTTTCATTAAAAAAATGGAGGTGATCATTAAAAATATTATGTGTATTTTATTAAAAAAATTGTGGTTCAGTGTTTATTAGAAAATATTGAGAACATTTAACTAATAACACCAAGAGATGCATTTTCCTATTTTTTTTTTTTAAGGAAACGTACACAATTTTAAGGCTTGAAGTGAGGAACTGATAAACCTCATAAAATTAAGGAAAAGGGGCTACCTATTTATTTTAAGAGAATTAGCTCATTTATGCGGTTTTATTTGGAGACACCATTGTTTGTTCCCAGCATACTTTGTACATGGCTGGAAATGGAGGGGGAGTAAATCTTGAAATTAAGTGTTATTTCATGTGTTTTTGAGTAAAGGGAAACATCTGTTAATGTTTAATGTTCAGGTATGTTTGACATTTGAAAGAGTTTCTATTATGTTAAAGTTTTGATCGTTATCATTGTGCAGAAGAGTAGGGCTTATGGTTAGGCTGTGAATAACTGCATCTTTTAAATATTCTGAAGCATATTGTTACATACATGTAGCAATAACTCTGCTAATGATAGTGCAGTAACAAGTTTGATTCTGTGCTGTTCTAGCAGCATACAGTCTTTTTAATAAAACAATATATCTCAAAGTTAAATATAAACGGGTCATATCCATTCACTTGACTTCACACAATTTTGAGAATAAAAAATACTTCAAATAAAAAAGCACATTTCACTAAACTCATTATGTTATAGACTAAATAAATTAGGGCATTTTACATGATTTATTCAGGTAGATTCCATGAATGAAATCAAGCTTTAACTACTCAAAAATATTATGTGTAATATTGTTACCATCATTTTTTTAAGTAAATAGCAGTAACATTTTTTACAGTGTTGATTGATTGATTGATTGATTGATTGATTGATTGATTGATTGATTGATTGATTGATTGATTGATTTGTAGGCCATTCAGTAAATTAGTCAATAAAAACATGTTATTGTCTGTATTTTGTTATTACTAGAATAGATATTATGATCCTAGGATAAATCCATATTCTCTTCACATCCTTTTGGCTTTTGAATCAGATTTCAGTTTTGTTTTAACAGCGGCAGAACGTTCAGAAGCGCAGAGACGAATACAACAACAGACTGAAACAAACCAACAAGGATCAAATACCGGTACATGTAATTACTCACTGCTGAATCTTAATAATAATCTTAATAAATAGTGTTAATTAGCATAAATACAATAAAGTTGATTGTATATATATATATATATGTTTAATTGATGCAACTATTTGATTGTTTGATGTTTGTTTTGTTTTGTGTGTGTGTGTGTGTGTGTGTGTGTGTGTGTGTGTGTGTGTGTGTGTGTGTGTGTGTGTGTGTGTGTGTGTGTGTGTGTGTGTGTGTGTGTGTGTGTTAGTGCCTCTCTGTAATGAAATCATGTACATGTTTGGAGCAGTTGGTCTTGTTTGGCTGAACTCTGTTACACTGGCAGCAGAACTGATCCTGAAAGCACGTAAGTACATGTCTAAAATATTATATCATATTATAGAAATCTTTTAACATCAGTTTTATATAATTACACACACAATAAAAAACATGCTGAAAAAGAACCGAACACAGCAGGGTTACATTATACATTATACTACTAAAATATGCTTTACTGTTTTGCTTCCAAATGTCCCGTGTATCTTCCTTTCTCTTCAATGTTATTCTATCATTTTAATTCTTAGAAAACGGTGAGCGCGTCTTGAAGGATCTGAGAGTCATTGTCTTCCCCTCCGAATGTGTTTTTGCCTTGTATTGGCTCATTTTACTTCTGCATGCTTACTGTAAGTATCTTTTTAATTTTTTAATTATCATTAGGGGTTCATGTGCGTAGCACTGAAACTAATTTGCAATTGCTAAAATTTCTAAAGATCAGCATTCTCCCCTAAACGTGATCAGGCAGAAACTTTAAAACTTTAAGGGATGGGAGTTCTCACAGCGTCTACAGCGTCACCCGATCGGTCTAATAGTGCCGTTACAGCTATCAAATGTAGCCTACGTAATGGCTCATAACTCCAAACTGTTCGCCGCAGAATCGAGTGCATTATATCCTTGACTTAAGACAAACAAAACACACTAATTATGCATATAGCGCGGGAACTGAAGATCGGATTTAGTTTAATTTTGCGGAGACGCATTTATGTGGCCAAGTGTAAATGGAACCGTTTTAACAAATCGGATAACTTTCCAGTCAGTAAAAAAGTGGTGTAAATAGGCCTTTGTGAGTTAAGAATTATTATTTTTTTTAATAATCTAAAGAAACCTTTTCCACTATAAAGAACCTTCAATGGAAAGATTCCATGGATGTTTGAGGTTCTTCACTAAAACTTCAATAACTGTAAATAACCTGTATTTTTAAGAGTGTATCCTAATATGACAGTAAATGGGGCTGGTGGGTCACTGGTTTATTTGACAATATCTATAATGCTGATTTGTAACAGATGCAAACAGTTATTGAAATGATGTTCAATGCTGGTAAAATGAGACAAATATTAACCTACTCCTTACAGAGACTGATACAGAGACTGTGATTCTGATTTTTCCTTAATTATTAACATTTTAAACAACTTTCTCTCTCTAATGTCTCCTGTCACACAGGGAAGGTTGTTACAAATAAGTAAGTTCAGATTTGTATTCAATACAGCTCTCATGGGCCTATGTATGTATGTATGTATGTATATACAGTACATTCAACTGTGTATATCAATGTTATATCTGTAATTGTGTTTTCTAATACAGATTTACACACAATCTAAGACACAGCCGTCAACTCAGGGTAATACAATAATTATGAGTGATATAAACTGATCTGCAAGGTTTGACATCTTCACAGTTCAGATGTGTAGTTGCCAAATAACAATGTCTTGTTTTGATCACAGAACACACCATCAGAGACTCATGAAATGGAGAATCTGTCAGCGCCTGATTCTGCTGTTTCACAGACACAGTGATCGAGACACGGACTCTTCCACATTTCTCCTGCACTCTGACGCTCTCTCCATCTGTAAAAACCATGAAGACTTCAAAATGTGTTGCATTCTGTTGCAAATTGCTTGGATCATTTTATATTGGTTGTTGAATCATTTCAAAAGCTAATCATGGCAGTATTAAGCTTCTTATAAACAAAGTTTTTTTTCATAAACAGTCAGATTTCAGTACAGCGCTTTTGTAAATGTGTTGTGCTCTAAAAAATGTGAATATTCATATTTGAGTATTTAGTGAGGGAGTTGAATATGTTTTGTAAATGTTTATGTGGCTATTGCGTCAGAATTAGGCATCAGCTTTTATGCACAGGCTGTTTTCACTTTTAATGACTCAAAGATATAATTTTTCAACTCAAAATGGATCTGCTTATGTTTGTGTTTGTCTTTATTTTGATAATGTCTCAGGGTACTGTATAGCCATACACTGAAGTTGCAGAATTGGCTGTGTCAAATTGAAATCTGTGCAAATATATTTGTGTAATGTTTACAAACCAGTTTGTAAAAACAAATCCTTTTGTAAAGTGTCTGAATTTAGTCTGTGTGTGCATGCTGTCAGATAATAGTAAATGTTCAGAGAACGCTTTCTATTGTCGTCAAGCTCATCAAATATATATATATATATATATATATATATATATATATATATATATATATATATATATATATATATATATATATATATATGAAATGGGAACTCTGGGAGAAGAAGCTGGGAACTGTGTGGAGCAAGAGGAGCAGATCAACTCATAGCATAGGGTTCATGAAATATTTCTGCTGACAGACTGTTACACATCAGCCTATTATCAAGGTTAGGGCTGGACATCTATTTATTTATTTATTTAATTTTTACACATTTTACATTTATGCATTTTGGCAGATGCTTTTATCCAAAGCGACTTACATTTCAAGGTACACATTTTTACATTCTTATCAGTTCTTGCTTTCCCTGGAAATCGAACCCATGACCTTGGGTTCCTCTACCGTTTGAGCTACAGGAAAGCTGTACAGACAGAATTTATATATTTGCGATGATGTGCCATTGGTACTGCAGTATGTGTATGGTTTGCATGCAACGTTGAGTCACAATTAGTTTCTTAAAAAGATTACAGCCAAAGATTCTATACTTTGAAAGAAAAAAATATCTATCTACTATAATTTTTAAACTTTCAACCTTGACTATAACTATGGCTACAGTTACTGTACCATAGCCTATTAAAATATGCACTGTGAACACTTCAAAGTGAATCCCTTTATGTCTATAAACTAGGGCTTGTTGTATAAATGCCTACATTTTGTTATTATTATTTCATTATCATTAAGTAGTATTATTGTAATAATTCATTGTTTTTTCTTTATCTTATTTATAACACTGAATTATTTTGCTTTTGCTGATATGTCTTTATAAAATTGTTGGAGTTCTTGGATAGAATAAGCTGAAAAGTTAATACATGTGATGGCAACAATATGACCTTCTGTTATTTTTGTTCATTGACATTTTTACTGTCATACCTGTAAACATTGGCTCCTGCTATATTATATATGATGTTACTGTAAATCTCATTCTGTAGACTGGGTAAATAATTTTGAGGATGAAGACTTTTGTTTTCCAACTGTAGAAGGATAATGTTGTTACAAAAAAAATCATTTTCCAAAAGGTGCTTTTATTTGTGGTTCACTTTTCAATGATTATTTGATTATGATTATTTTAAAATCAAAGACTTTGCTTGAATAGTGTATTCAGTTCACATTAAATTGCAGCGAGTTTAAATGTTTATGTAAATGTTCTCAGTGTGTGACCTGCAAAATGTTATCTCTCGAGTACATTTCAGAGTGACTCTCTAAGTTACAAATCTTTTTTGTGAGAAATTACAGTCTACCTCCACATGAATGTGAATTCCTTCAGAGACAAATCAGTGTTTGTCTTGGCTGTATTTTACTCCTGTTAAGGTTGACCATAAAACCACTGTAACAAGAAACTAATTCAGTAGTTTCAATTTACCTGACCTTGAGTTATTTAAGACAAAAACTGGTTTCTGCTTTGCATTCTCACTTTGCTTTTGGTTTGTAAAGGGTTCTGGTTTGTGTAATTTCCTGAAATGAGATATCAGATCAACCATTGCAAAGCGCTAGGATTTCTGAAGAGTATTGTATGTCTGTATTAGGCCATTATTATATTTTTGCATCTGATCTGATGTGAGCTGGAATGATCCTGACACAGTCCTATAGATTCAGATAAGCATCTTTATCTGTGGATTGACTGATCAGATCAATGTATTTCTCTAATATGGGTGGGTGTGAATAGGCCTAAGTAGACAAAACCTGCTACTCCAAAGAGCTATAATACTGCATGGTTAGGTTACAAATATATGGATACTTAAGAGATTTGATGTAAAAAAAATATATAATACAACAATACAGAAAATCGTAACCTTCAAGACAGTGATGGTGATGAGAGCATGTCTCTCATCACCATCAAAATGAAAATGACATTTATTTTCCCGCTGAAAATGATGAGGCCACAAACCAACGACACGTTGTGCATTTGTTCACATCAAGGAATTCTCCTTAGATTTTCGTACAGCATCACCTCTGTCGGATGCAGGAGATTAAGAAGATCAGTTGTGTTTGCAAGTGATGTCTGTTTTTGCAATGCTGTAATAAAGTGCTCCCAACAGTTCGCAGTCGGACTTAACGATTCGATCGCATATCAGTTCTCACTCCATACTCCACTGAACCACTCACTGATGGCAAAAGATGCTGCCGTGCCGAAGTCGGTAACTAGAGGTCGCTGTTCACTAAATTTTCGCGCGAGAACGTGCCTGGCGCTCGTGCACGTTATAGTGCGTGCGGCGGGGTTGCCACAGACAATTTTAAGCATAAATAGCTATCAGAAAGCTTAAACACAAACAAAAAAATACAACAAAAATAATGAGCAAGCAATACAATTCGGAAAACGTTTAATGTTCATTTAAGGAACGTATCCTGTTTTACATTATGCAAATTGCATAACAGAATATAGCCTATAACAAATATATGCTTCATTAGAAATGTTTTCGTTTTAATAAATATATTTTTATATGTGAATTGTGGCTGCACAAACGCCTCCAAAGGGGCAGACCTCGTAATAAATATTAAAGTACCATTTCAGCCAATTAGTTTGGTCAACTGAGTCAACGTCACGATGCGTAATTAATATTCATAAGTCTACACAGCTGGTTGGTAGATTCGTTTACGGGACAGAGACTGACCGCAGGAGAAGAATCGAGGACTGAGACATGTGAAAACATTTACGTGTTTGCTTCTCGGGTTTTCAAAGTAAGTTTTTGTGTGTGTGCGTATGAACATGCAATAGCCCTCCCCAAAACCACATTTATAATATGAAAATGTGTATTACTAGTGTTGTTTACAATTTGATATCCGCTCGTCACGCTGGTTTGAACGGTGTTGAATGAAATGCTCGCGAGTGTCTGTTGTTGTTGTTTTAAACTATGTTTTTTATGCCTTATTGAGCGGTTGTTATGACTTTTGAGTAGTTTAGACATACACATGCTCGTATTTAGATAACTAAACAAAACCGTGAAGTATTTCTTCACAAATCCTCCTTCACTGAAGATATCGATAGAATGTGAAAGTAAAGTAAAGTTACAGTTGCAACTGATTCTACCACTGGTTATTTGGATCAGCAGTTTATCATGAAGTTGTTGTGTGCCTGTTGAAAGTGTGAAGCCGATGGTGTTTGCCCGGTTGTCCTAATCCCTTTATCCCTTTAACACACAAGCTGCCCTGATTCCCTTTCAAAGTCAGACGGATGACGCCACACATATTTCACACATGATCTGTTTCACCACAGCACAGTGACAACATGGCAATAATGTGTTATTGGTCTGAGAACGTATTTCTCATAAAATCACTTCATATTAGTTTCACATTCAACAAAACCCACTTCTAAGCCAGCAAATACATATGTCTGGCAACTAGGTCACTATGGTTTTAAACCCATAACTAGAATTAAATAAACATTATCTACTGATAACCAATTAGGCTACCCCCCACATCTGGGGCATTTTTCTCACTTTGAGATATACTATATTTGAGCCTTATTTTTACACTTTGGTCATGATTTTAGGCAAGTTTTTTGAGATGTTGCAGACAGGAGAGGTTGACTATATAAGTGTTGCTGGTAGTTTTCTATAACATGATTGTTTCTGTTTTTTTTTATTGTAGATCAACTTCAACTTCTTTCTCATTGCAGTTTCAGACTAATTGTGCATTGCTTCAGATATTTGCTATGGCAGTAAACCGGATCTCGTGTGCCCGAAGGTCAGTTATTGATTGACTGATCAATTGATTGACTCTCTTTCCACCCTATCAGAATGGAGAAAATGGAAAACTCATCTAAAGAAGATTACAAGATCCAGTCGTTTGATTTGGAGACTCAGAAACTCCTCAAAACGGCTTTGAAAGGTCAAATGTTTGATATGCAGCGGTTTTGTATGACCTGTTTTACGGTTCGGCTCAAATATTGTTGAATAAAAGGCCTTTTTTACTTGTCAGACCCAGGTTCAGTTGACCTGGAGAAAGTGTCCAGTGTAATAGTGGATCAGTCTCTGAAGGACCAGATCTTCAGCAGGGAGGCGGGACGCATCTGTTACACCATTGTGCAGGTAAACAAATGCAATGCTCCACATGTAAACTTTAATACAGTATGATTATCAGTTTGCATGTTGCATTGTCTTCAAGTAAACCTTTAGCTTGTAGTTTGTTAGGACTGACTTGTAAGCAGTTGACTCGCTCGATTCAGGCCGAGGCCAAACAGAGCAACGGGAGCGTGTTTCGGCGTAACCTGTTGAACCGCCTGCAGCAGGAGTTTAAAGCCAGGGAAGAGACGCGGAAGAGATCCACCCAGGAGTGGGTTTGCCTCGTGTCCTTCATCTGCAACATCTTCGACTACCTCAAGGTGAACAGTTGCCTTCCGTTTTAATGCTGAAATTCACAGAGTAAGAATTAGGAAGGTAACTCTTATTTAAAGAAATGCATGTATAAGTTCAAATGAATATGTTTTTACTTTATTCTGTGGACTGCAGGTGAACAACATGCCCATGATGGCCCTGGTTCCTCCTGTCTATGACTGTTTGTTCAGACTGGCTCAATCTGACGCCCTGAAGAATGAGGAGGAGGTGAATCTTGAACAGTATTACTGGGGTTTGACAGAAAGGGATCAGCTAAATACAACCCAAGATATTCGAATGAAATTGCAAAAAATAAGTTTTAAAATAGTTTTGGAGAGTCATAATCATCAATAGTGACTCTTAATTTGCTCTTCTCCGATGACACGCTTTGACCGTTTCAGTGTCTATTTCATGAACACAACGTGGATAAGCTGCGACAGATGAACAGGTCAGCAGTGTGGACACACTTTACCGTGGCAAACAAATAATGCCAATGCAACCGTTTGTAAAATTTGTTCAGCTGAAATAGTCAAACCAAAATTCATTCGGACACCCTCAACATTTCTCACATTATCACAGTTTATTCGCTATAGTTTAGAAAATGGTAATAAAATATGACAAGAACTCAGAGTTATCAAATCAGTTGATTTTTCACTGGTTTTGGCCATCCTTCTGTTAGACTGTCTCACAGATGAATTATGTTGAATATCTGTCAGTTGTTAAATTTAACTACACACTTAGATAATACCAATTTAGCTCAACAAATTATCAAGCAATGCTTCATTTTGTTCAGTCTATGGTGTAAAAAGGTCGCATTAGCAATTAAAGAAAAATCACTTCAGCACAATATGGTCAGGTCAAGGTGTCTGAATAATATTTGGTCATAAATTTTACTGTATGAAGAATTTTTCGGTATAATATGTCAGTTTACTTTATTTTGCTATCCTTACTTGCATAAATTAACTATAGTGTCCTGCACCCACTAGTACAAAAATATCACAAATTATATCTGGTGTCTGAATAATGTTTGGTTTGACTGTATCAGGAGGAGGCTAGTTGCTGAAAAACGTTACTATGCCTGGTTTAATTTATCATTTACATTTAATCATTCAGCAGATGCTTTTATCCAAAGCGACATATCACTTGAAAACACGATACACCATATGAACATCACAGTTCAGTTTCCTAAATTACCTAAATTCAATTATAAATTTTTTTTGGGGGGGGGGGTTCACTATTCACAAATTATTACAAATTAAATTACTATTCATAACTACCAGTATTAGTTTTGTAAAAAAATGTCATGCATAGGCACAATTTATTTTCTGTAAGAATTTGTATGAATTTAAGCCATTAGATCAAAACATTTGTTTTTTAAGGCAGATAAGTTCAGTAAATTGTTTCTACTGTTGTACTTGGCTGATATATTATTTGATCAGTTTTCTCATACACTTCAGCTCTTGTGGATCTTTTGTTTCTATTCACTGGCCAGTACAAACTGATGTTTTTCTTTTAATATCCATATTATTAACAGGGGCGTAACAATATATCGTGTCACAATATATCGCAATACAAAAATATGTATCGTGGATAGTGACAATATACATTGTGTATAGTTCAGTTTTGGTGTCGGTACTACATTAAACTACTATATATGATGTTGAATATATAATAATGCAGTAGGGTAATATTTGTGGGTGCTGATAATGCCAAATGTCTGATTTTAAATATATCTGGTCAGTGACAGTGACCACATATTCGTCTGAAATAATTCTGTATATTCAGCTTCAGAATCATGAATATTTTTATTCTGGTGTCACTATTGTCCTGTGCATTGAGTTTACCAGCACCAAGCCTATTCATTTCCGCCATCAGTGTAATACCAAATTTTCCATTTTAATCAACAATACATTTTTTGTTAACCTTTCGCCACATGTCTTGGAGTATCGCAATAATATCGTATTGTTCAGTATCGTCGTATCGAATCGTGACATGAGAGTATTGTTACACCCCTATTATTTAATTGTTCAGATACCAGAAATATTTATCAGCTCTCCATCATTCATCTGTTGGTTTTACCAATATTTGATCTTACTTTGATCTTACTCTCTCTCTCTCTCTCTCTCTCTCTCTCTCAGGTGGACTGTCTGGTGTTGCAGCTGCATCGTATTGGAGATCAGCTGGAGAAGATGAACGCGCCGCTGATGGATGAGCTGTTCAATCTGCTGAGGGACGGGTTTCTCCTGCAGGAGGACCTGAGCTCCATGGGTCGCCTGCTCCTGCTGGAGATCCTGGAGTTTCGTGCGGGAGGCTGGACTCTCAGCGACACGGCACAGAAATACTACTACAGCGAAGTCACGGACTGACGCCTCCACCAGTTAGGAAACACAAGAAGAAATGGCATTCGAAAGGAACCAGGAGTGGAGGTTTTATTTTTATAATGACCTTTTGGGTGATTCAGAAGTTTTGAGGATTGAAGACTGTTCAAAGTTAGAGGCAGTTGTGGGTTTTGGTGGTGTTTTCACTTGGTTAGGGGAGTTTTGGTCTTTTGATGACCATTTTTAAAGTCAACATGAATTCAAAATTGATCTTATTTACTTTTAATACACATTCCTCCTTGTGTTAGTTATCCACATTATTAAATGCTCCAAAAAACTTCCAAATGCTTTCTGATGTTTTTTTGTGTTTTCTAGTTGAATATCCTGCTTTTCTTGTAAATGTCAAATTACTGAAATAAGATTTGATTTGTTTCATGTTGACTTTAAATCCTGATATGAAGGAGCCAGACAAGATGACCTGCCTGCAAAATGTAGTTCATGTGTTAATGTTACAGAGATATAAGTTAATGTCCCAGCATTCTCTCGGGCAAACTATTAACCTGTGCAATAATGCAGTTCGTTCATGGTTAATCAAGATTCCTCCAGTTCCAGTTTCTGGAAAAAATTATTTATAGCCACAGTGATTTTCTTTTTTCTACAAATATGGCTCCTTTAGTGATCATCAGTCACAGATCTTCAAACATTCGTTTGGTTAATGAGTTTGAAAGTGAATGGAGTTCAAACAATCTCCATTTGATCTTTGAAGAATTATAGTTTCAGCATTACAGTCATGATTTATTAATTTAGTTATTTTGTGTGTCAAAGATAAACACAAAGGGCTATAATCGTAACATTAGAGGTGACATTTTTCTTCATTGTAGATGGTTTTAACATCAATATTTAATTGTAGTTGTTTGATTTTCTAACCAATTTATTACTAAAGAATTATATTCACCTCAGTCGAAGGAAAAGCTATTTTTATTGTATAGTGCATTATAACTTTATATAACTATATATTTATGTTCTGTAATAGATCTTAATTTAATTCAGTGAAATAACATTTATAATACACCAAAAACAGTTTACAAGAGTCACAACATTTAAATACAATGTTTCCTTAAGGGATAATAATTGTATATAATGAAAGAAGAATGGATGTATATCTGACAAAACTTAAACATGTGCTGGATGAAGGAATAAAGCGTTGCAGTAAGTTTGTATAAATTTGCACAGTTTCTTTTATTTTGCATCATTTCTATCTGATGAAGATCCACTGGATTGAAATGTTAACATGGAATCAGGTGATGTGCCAAAATGTTCTATTTGAAAGTATAAAAATAAGCTCCTGTTCAGCTGTTTTTGACAATTAGACAATGACTTGATGCCATTTGAACTGTATCAAATAAAGAATTAAAAAATATATATGCACAATTTTACAAAAACGTGTAATAAGATATTTTAGATGTGGTTAATATTTTAATTGTTAATTAATGTAAATTCATCCACAGTGTTCAACACAAACTGTATCGGGTAGTGTTCATGATATTTTAGTTTTATAATGGGATGTCAGTCGAACCTGTCTGTAAATTAAATGAACAAAGTTGTCTGTTATTTTAAGTATTATGTCATTGACAAATTACAGTATTAATAATTATAGTATTTTTTTCACTTTTCTTCAGTTACATGCAAATGAATGTAAAATTACAAAAAGAATGGCAATAATAATTAGCAAAATCACCACCAAATGGTGTAAATGGACAGTTGGCACCCTTGTTCACACTAAAAAAAATAAAGAAATCCTAATTTAAAAGTGCAGAATCTTTAATTTAACATTTTTCAGAAAATTTTTTTTCAATATTTCACAGGTATTTCATGAATTATGATCAAACACCTTCACTGCAAAAACATACAAAAAAAAAAAAAAGTCAAATGACAGTAACAGAACATTAAAGCTGTTGTCTACGATGTTGAAAATCGGTCGAGAAAGCCTGAGACGGTTGGGAAGTTTTAAAAAACTCATCCCGCCCTTCCACACACACCCC
This sequence comes from Vimba vimba, assembly GCA_022828995.1. NCBI lineage: Eukaryota > Metazoa > Chordata > Actinopteri > Cypriniformes > Leuciscidae > Vimba > Vimba vimba. Next base: position 20,340,279 of record CM040817.1, on the reverse strand, counting down.
CCTCCCCTCTGTGCTACCTGATCCCTCCCACCGGGAAACGACCTGAACAACGTCACTCAGTCAAGCTGTGATCACCGGTAGTAAACATCGGCGCATCTTGTTCAAATCGGCTCGAACAGAAACCCGCTAGGCCTACTGAAATATATTCAAGCACTTCAAGAAATATAATTACTTTGACCCGTGATAGGCGATGCTAAACGGCTAACATTCCAATGCCGACCGGCAGCATAAGCATGTTGTCAGACTGTTGTCAGACAAAAGTTCTAATTGAGAATTAACAGGTTCAAATGTTGTTTTATTGAAAATAAAGTTTGATGTCACCATTGTGGCGTTAGTTTTTCTAATGCTTTAACTGTTAATAGCAAACACTGATCACCATAATGGTGAAATCAAACTTTATTAGTTACATTTAGTTGCATTTGCTCATGCCTGAGTGGTGTTGCTAGCTAACAGTTAACTGCAAGAGATTTGGATTTTACAGTGAAAGTGTTTGATCATAATAGTTCAGGAAATGCCTGTAAAAATAATATTTTTTCTGTTAAACTTTTAATGAAAATTTCTGTTAAAGATTTTGACCTTTAATCGAATTATGATATTTTACTTATTTAAAAAAAAAAAAAAATGTTTGTTTGGTGGCAGTCAGTTGACTGCCAGTCAATAATTTTTTTTTTTATTATTTTGTTGTGTTTGATCATAATTAGGCACATTATGTAACTTTTTTGTTCAAGATGTAGCTTACAATATGTATACAGACCCTTTCCAAAAAAAATTAATATCATGGAAAAGTTTATTTATTTCCATAATTCCATTCAAAACGTTAAACTTCCATAGATTATAGATTCAGGGCCCACAACTTCAAGTATTTAGTTGTTTATTTGTACATAATTTGGGCTTCCAGCTCATAAAACCCACAAAAACAGGATTTCAAAAAATTAGAATATTACATGAAATCACACAGTAATTACACAGTGATACCATGGTCATTGAACCAGGTTTTGGTTCTTTTGGCAGTGTGGGCAGGTGCAAATCCTGCTGGAAAATGAAGTCAGCATCTCCATAAAGCTTGTCTGCTGAAGAAAGCATGAAGTGCTCTGGAAATGTCCTGGTAGACGGCTGCGTTGACTCTGGATTTAATAAAGCACATTTGAACAAAGTCCTCTTTTCTGATGAGAGCAAATTTTGCATCTCATTTGGAAACCAAGGTCCCAGAGTCTGGAGGAAGAATGGAGAGGCACACAATCCAAGATGCTTGAAGTCCAGTGTGAAGTTTCCACAGTCTGTGTTGGTTTGGAGAGCCATGTCATCGGCTGGTGTTGGTCCACTGTGCTGTCCACTCAACGCAGCCGTCTACCAGGACATTTCCAGAGCACTTCATGCTTCCTTCAGCAGACAAGCTTTATGGAGATGCTGACTTCATTTTCCAGCAGGATTTGCACCTGCCCACACTGCCAAAAGAACCAAAACCTGGTTCAATGACCATGGTATCACTGTGTCATTACTGTGTGATTTCATGTAATATTCTAATTTTTTTAAATCCTGTTTTTGTGGGTTTTATGAGCTGGAAGTAGCCGCATTCATCGTGAAGCGTGCTAGCGATTTGCAAAGATATAAAGGTTAATGAAATGTTACACTCACTTCTTCTTCTGGAGGTGCAGCAGGAATACGAATAGTTGATACCGATCCTTTTTTCAGGAGCAACTTCTTTAGAAAAAACAGCTTAACTGACCCTCGAGCAGTCTGGTGTGTGAAATGATTTGCGCAATCAATGCATGAAAGCATTGATGTTGATCGTGGGGAATATTCCCTTCGAAAACAAACTCAGCCACTGCGTCTTCAGCGGTTCGTCAAAATGCTGTGTTCCTTATTAAAATGACTTTTCCTTAATAACCTAAACAGAGGCTGTACTCCCTAATAACGTAAATTGACAATGTTTCATTACATCACTGTTGAAAACTTTTATCAGAATATATTTTTTTCATTACTCGATTAATTGGAATGTTATGTTTTTATTACTTGGCCTGCCCGACCTGCGGATTATGATGATCCGCGCAGCACTATCGGCGAACTATATGGTTTGAGAATGAACACAGGCCGGGAACCCGCAACAGAACCATCACGGTGGGAAAAGTGTATCTGAGCATGTGACTGTGTGTCCGAGTTTTGTTAAGAGCCGGAGGTGGCACGAAATTTGATGTAGGCAGCCACCTTGTAATTTTCTATGCAGGAAAAACCCACATGACATTAATTTGTCTTAGTTTAAGAGTAAGTACAGAGCTTTAAAATTTAAGGTGCAATATGCAAATAACTCTCTTTGAGTTTCCTTGTTTATATGCAATGTGAGTCTACATCATGACTTCTGAAAATGTTGATGCTCTCAAACAAAGAACAGAAGAATTTTTTCAGTCATATTCTTTAAATTCAATACATTCTCAGTTACCTCAAAAATGTCTTTGAACGACTCTTCCCCATAGTAATGAAGATGATTGAAGAAAACTTACTTCCAAGTAAGTTTGGATCCCTTCCATTTGTCCTAAAGGCCAAACAGATTTATGAAAATTCCTGTGTCATTTGGCTTTATCTTTATGTGCCTTCACCTTCATGTGCCTTCACTTTAAATGTCCATGTTTCATGGATTTATTCCTCTGGCAAGATTTCAAAATTAACAGTAGCCTACTGAAAAAATTACAGTCCAAAAAAACAAGCCAAAGAGTTTAGACTTATATATAAAAGGCAAAAAAGAGTCTCTAAAACCTTGAAAACTGTCTATTTAAAGGATTAGTTCACTTTCAAATTAAAATTAGCCCATGATTTACTCACCCTCAAGCCATCCTAGGTGCATATGACTTTCTTCTTTCAGACGAATACAATCGGAGTTGTATTAAAAAATGTCCTGGCTCTTCCAAGCTTTATAATGGCAGTGGATTGCAACCAACAGATTGAAGCTCAAAAAGTGCATCCATTGTAAATAATCTCCAAACGGCTCCGGTGGGTTAATAAAGGCCTTCTGAAGCAAAGCTAGATGAGTTTTTGAAAGAAAAATATTCACATTTAACACGTTACAAAGTAAAATTCTAGCTTCCGGCCAAGCGGCTAATTTTCATTTGAAAGTTAACTAATCATTTAAGCTTTATTATTGTGGAATAAAAAATAAAAATCTCAATTAAAAGATTTTTAAAGACACCATATGAAGGATTTTTGGATCCATACATCCATCATCTTCTGCTTATCCGGGCCGGGTCGTGGGGGCAGCAGTCTAAGTAAAGATGCCCAGACTTCCCTCTCCCTAGACACTTCCTCCAGCTCTTCCGGGGGGACACCGACGCGTTCCCAGGCCAGCCGGGAGACATAGTCCCTCCAGCGTGTCCTATGTCTTCCCCAGGGTCTCCTTCTGGTGGGACGCGCCCGGAATACCTTCCCGGGAAGGCGTCCAGGAGGCATCCGGAACAGATGCCCAAGCCACCTCAGCTGTCCCCTCTCGATGTGGAGGAGCAGCGGCTCTACTCTGAGCTCCTCCCGAGTGACCGAGCTTGTCACCATATCTCTAAGGGATCGCCCAGCCACCCTGCGAAGAAAGCTCATTTTGGCTGCCTGTATCCGGGATCTTGTCCTTTCGGTCATGACCCACAGCTCATGACCATAGGTGAGAGTAGGAACGTAGATTGACCGGTAAATCGAGAGCTTCGCCTTGCGGCTCAGCTCTTTCTTCACCATGACAGACCGGTACATCAACCGCATTACTGCAGAAGCTGCACCGATCAGTCTGTCAATCTCCCGTTCCATCCTTCCCTTACTTGTGAACAAGACCCCAAGATACTTGAACTCCTCCACTTGAGGCAGGAACTCTCCACCAACCTGAAGTGGGCAAGCCACCCTTTTCCGACTGAGAACCATGGCCTCTGATTTGGAGGCGCTTATTCTCATCCCAGCCGCTTCACACTCGGCTGCAGACCGTCCACGTGCATGCTGAAGGTCCTGGTCTGAAAGGGCCTGCACGACAACATCATCTGCAAAGAGCAGAGACGAAATCGTGTGGTCCCCAAACCTGACCCCCTCCGGCCCCTGGCTGCGCTTAGATATTCTGTTTATAAAAATTATGAACAGAACCGGCGACAAAGGGCATCCCTGCTGGAGTCTAACATGCACTGGGAACAAGTCTGACTTACTGCCGGCAATGCGAACCAAGCTCCTGCTCCGGTCGTACAGGGACCGGACAGCCCTTAGCAAAGGGCCCCAGACCCCATACTCCAAGAGCACCCTCCACAGGACGCCGCGAGGGACACAGTGGAATGCCTTCTCCAAATCCACAAAGCACATGTGGATTGGTTGGGCAAACTCCCATGAACCCTCCAGCACCCTGGAAAGGGCATAGAGCTGGTCCAGTGTTCCACGGCCGGGACGAAAACCACACTGTTCCTCCTGAATCCGAGGTTCTACTATCGGCCGTATTCTCCTCTCCAGTACCCTGGCATAGACTTTCCAGGGGAGGCTGAGAAGTGTGATCCCCTTGTAGTTGGAACACACCATCCGGTCCACCTTTTTGAAAAGAGGGACCACCACCCTGGTCTGCCATCCAAAAGGTACTGTCCCCGACCACCATGTGATGTTGCAGAGGCTGTCAGCCAAAACAGCCCCACAACATCCAGAGACTTGAGGTACTCAGGGCGGATCTCATCCACCCCTGGTGCCTTGCCACTGAGGAGTTTCTTGACTACCTCTGTGACTACAGCTTGGGTGATGGACGAGTCCACCTCCGAGCCCTCAGCCTCTGCTTCCTCAATGGAAGACGTGTCAGTGGGATTGAGGAGATCCTCAAAGTATTCCTTCCACCCTCCGATAACATCCCCTGTTGAGGTCAACAGCTGCCCACCTCCACTGTAGACAGCATTGGTAGGGCACTGCTTCCCTCTCCTGAGGTGCCAGACAGTTTGCCAGAATCTCTTTGAGGCCAGTCAGTAGTCCTTCTCCATGGCCTCACCGAACTCCTCCCAGGCCTGAGTTTTTGCCTCCACAACCACCCAGGCTGCAGTCTGCTTGGCCTGCCGGTACCCGTCACCTGCCTCAGGAGTCCCACAGGCCAGCCAGGCCCGATAGGACTCCTCCTTCAGCTTGACGGCATCTCTTACTTCCGGTGTCCACCACCGGGTTCGGGGATTGCCGTCTCGACAGGCACCGGAGACCTTACGGCCACAGCACCGAGTAGCCATGTCGACAATGGAGGTGGAGAACATGGTCCGCTCGGACTCAATATCTCCAGCCTCCCTCGGGATCCGGTCGAAGCTCTGCCGGAGGTGGGAGTTGACAGGGGATCTGATCTGATTTGGATTGAAATCCAAATCCACAAACAATGTTTTATATTTTGTTGATTTATGTTCTAGCGTTATCCCGAATGTTTCTAGATTAAAACTAGATTAAAGACGCATCTTTTCGGCCAGGCATTCATATAATATTTTTAATCTTACAGTTCAAACTACAATCCGGCCTCTAGTTCATAAATGCCAGAGGAGAACTGGCCCCCGACTGAGCCTAGGTTCTCCAAAGGTTTTTTTTTTTTTTTTCTCCATTAGGTCACTTGATGGAGGTTTTTTCGGTTCCTTGCCACTGTTGCCTTTGGCTTGCTCAGTTGGGGATATTTTGGGGTTATTTAATTTTATTTTATCAATAAATAAATTCCACTAGAAACAAACCTTGTTGTATTAATTTATTTTAATTTAATACTGTGAAGCTGCTTTGATGCAATCTGTATTGTGAAAAGCGCTATACAAATATACTTGATTTGATTTGATTTGATGTTTCCAATGTTTAACTCTTGAGAAATATGCAATTTTAACCATGTGTAACTGTAAAGGCACATGTCCCTCGATTTCCGGTTTTATGCTGCATTCACGCCTTGTCGTAATTACCGTAAATAAGAGATGACAACGTGACACTGTACTTTGACCTGTTATTATGAGAATGATAAGGACCTTGAAACCAGAGTTGTAAATAAGAGTTGTTTTTAAGAATATCATGGCAAGAAAAGCCAAGAGAAACTGATCAGGTGATATTGGCTACATTTAAAACAAACCATTATTTTCAATTAAACAGCATCTAAACCTCTGTTAATTCTCAATAAAGTCAAACTGGTTTGTAATAAGTGAAGCTGGTAATGCTGTTTGTGGAGTGGTTTAATCCTCTTTTTGAAGTTTTTGTTTCTGCTCTTCTCATCTCTTTCTATTCTTGTTGTTTCGCTTTATTTCAGTATTAACAGCAGGTTTTCATCACTAATGACATGAGTGCCAGAATTCGCTCACTTGTTTTAATTCACTCTGTCGAGTGGACTATAGTAAACTAACTCTTCAGCACGATGGTGACCCAAAAAACTAACTTTTACAGTAAACTACTGGCAACAGTGTTATATACAACAGTGCCAGTATATACCTGTTTTATAACTTACAGTTTATTACTGTTAAAATACATTTCATGGGTGTGTCTTTTTATTTTACACTGTTAACCCTTTCATCCCCACAGGAAAATCCACACTACAGAGAGTAAAAAGTAACATTGACACAGTGTTGCATTGAGATAATTAAGTGAATATGTAAGTGATTGTTGAGCATTAGTGATGAACACCTGCTCTTAACAAGCAGAATCACTGAAGGAGAGAGGAACAGAAAATAGAGAAACACAAGAACTACAACTGACTTCCAGCCATTACACATTATTACACTTATTATTACCCAGTATGACTTTATTTCTGTCATACATCTACAGAAGTTGTTATTGAGATGTTTAATTGAAAATGTTGGGTTTGAAGTTACCATTATAGAGATCAGTGTTTGCTTTAGTTGGGATGCTGACCCTTGACTGTAGTTTTTCTCTTGCTGCTTGAACTGAGTTTTTGCAGGCTACACTTGTGTACATACATGGTTTGTGAGCGATTGCGGTTATATTGGTTATGATGACAAAATCATAATTTTGCCTGTTTGTTAACTAATCTCATTCAGAGTTCATGTATCAAAAGTGATACATTACCACCACTGTGAAACTACAGCAATGAATTACAATGATGAATTTCTTTAACAAATTATGCGCAACCAAAAAAACAGAGATGCACTGCCTTGTAGAAACACAGAAATATCAAAAATCAGCACATGTCTCTCAACAATGGTGGCAATATTTTTTTTTATTCATGCAGCAATGCATGCTGGGAGTTTTCTACTATCCTGGAACCCAGCATGCATTGCGACATGAAACTTTTGATTGTCACCATTGTTGAGATTCATATGCTGATTGTTTATGTCTGTGTGTGTCTGAGTCAAGCAGGAGTTAAAAATATTTTAATGCACTATAAGATTTCAATATTCTTCCATATAACTGATTACAGAAACATTGTTTTTCATGTTGTTGACTAAATTGTAAAATTCCCATAAATTCAATGGATATATACAGGATATGATCGGAGAGTCAGGCATGTCCAGGGGCCTGTTTCAGAAAGGAGGTTAAGTGAAAACTCTGAGTATGTTAACCCTGAAATGAGGGAAACTCAGGGTTTTCGGTTTCAGAATGGGAGGTATGTTAAACCTGAGAAAGCAGAGTAAGTCAAGCCCGTTTCTGAAAGAGAGGTAACTTGTACTCAGAGTCAGTTACCATGGTAAGTTACTCTGTGAACCTAACCTGGTCAGGAGCAGGTTTTCTTCGGTAAACCCAGAGTTTCTATGGGTCTCCTCCCCTTTTTTAAAGAGGAAGTAGTGTTTAAACACCTCATTCATTCTTTCAGTACATTTTTATTAATAAAATTTATATTTTATTAATAAATAAAATATTGCTATTTTTACTGCAGTTTTTTTCTTTTTTTTTAATAAGATGAAGTCTATATAACTCCTTAACTGGCAACTGAAAATTAGAGTTACATAATGTAGTTCTGAACAAATTTTATAGAATTAAACTGTGGCATTTACTGAAAATAACTGAACTGTGTTCATCTGTGCAACAGAAGTTGATGGACCGTCCTCCTGCTGTTCTTCCACACTCTGGGGGCGGAGGGAGAGATAAGAATACCCGCTTATACTTAGATTTAAACTTAGATTTTCCACATAAATATGTGAAAAAAATCTGAATGTGTAGATTGTTTGATGTGTAGACACATAATATTAACATTACCTACAGATAGGCCTCTCTGTGGCAGCAGAAACTATTTATCCCCGTTGTCCTGTGAAGATGAGCATTTGGTTGAGTACACTTTATCAACTTTATTAATTTATCAACTTTATTAACACTATTTGTCATCATTTCTGGTGTATTAAGTTGGCGACTTACAACTGCCTGTGGTTCTGTTGGGACAGGAGGTTCCATCATTACCTTTATAATCTGTTGGGACCAACAAAAAACCCAACCCAAATTAAAATAAATGGAAATATCAAAAATAGCCTATATAAAAAATAACACATATGTAAACCTTTTACATTTTATGAGGCCCTTGGATCTTCGGGAGCGACTGGCTCTGAAGTCCTGAAGAATGCTGCTGCACTGCTAGACACTGGATGCTATTTAGTTATTTAATATGTCAAATGTTTGTAAAGTCAGGTAGCCTACACCCGTGATATGCTCAAGCCGTACTTTATTGAATTATGTTTTTATATTTAAAACTGCTGCCATGTTCTTTTAATACCTGCAGGATTGCCCCTACATGAAAATTAAAATTAGGTTGAATAACATACTGTTCTTCCAGTTTCATCTCTGATATTATAACAGTTGGGTAAGTTACTTGTATTACTAACTACAAATTACATCTTCAACAGTGTAATTAGATTAATGTAATAATGACAATCTTTAGAAAGTATTGGTCTACTTATTACTACTAAATCCAATATAAACCTCAACCACTTGAACAATACAAGGAGAGACAAGAAACTGCACTTTTATTGCTTTCATATAAACAATATACAATTGCATGAATTATTCTTGAATTGACCAAAGTGTGTAGAGGGAGAAGGTTACATTAAAAATATACCTTTTAAAAATGTATGTTAAAGGAGAAGTTCACTTTTAAAATGAAAATTCTGTCATCATATACTCACCCTCATGTTGTTTCAAACCTGTATGAATTTCTTTCTTCTGCTGAACAGAAAGGAAGATATTTAGAAGAATGTCAGTAACCAGACTGGGTCCCATTGACTTCCATAGTACATTTTTTTCCTACTATGGAAGTCAATGGGACCCAAAAACTGGCTGGTTAGAAACCAATCATTTCTAAAGACAGTCATTATTACTTTAATCTAATTACACTGTTGAAGATGTCAATTGTATTTAGTAATACAAGTAACTTGCCCAACTGTTATAATATCAGAGGTGAAACTGGAAGAACAGTATGTTATTCAACCTAATTTTAATTTTCATGTAGGTGCTATCCTCCAGACATTAAAAGAACATGGCAGCAGCTGAAATTTAAATATAAAAACATAATTCAGTCAAGTAAGGCTTGAGCAGTCCTGTGCTAGGGATTCCCCGCTTTTCAGGTCGAGTCCAAAGCTCTGCAAGGAAGCTTTAAGGGTGTCCTTGTAGCGCTTTTTGGGGCCACCTTGTGCTCGCTTGCCATTTTTCAGCTCGCCAAAGAAGACTTGTTTTGGAAGTCTCACGTAGGGCATTCTGGTCACGTGGCCAGTCCATCTAAGCTGTTCCTTCGCAAGCATGGTGTAGATGCTGGGGATATTTGCCTTGCTGAGGACTTCCGTGTCAGGGATTCTGTCTTGCCACTTGATCCTCAGCAGTTTCCTTAGACAGCTCAGGTGGATATGATTCAATTTTTTGGCATGGCGCTGGTAGACTGTCCAGGCTTCGCACCCATACAGAAGAGTTGGTAAGACAACAGCCCGGTAGACCTTCAGTTTTGTCTCCTGCTTGATGCCAGTCCTTTCACATACCGAGTCACGTAGACGTCCAAAGGCTGCGCTGGCCTTGACAATCCTGATGTTAACTTCATCATCTATGTGCACAGCATGAGACAGTGTGCTACCAAGGTAAATAAACTTGTCAACGGCTGAAAGCTTTTGCCCATTCACAAAGATGGTTGGCTCAGTGTAGGGTTTCCCAGAAGCAGGTTGGTATAGGACTTCAGTCTTCTTTGTGCTGATTGTTAGGCCGAAGTTGTTGCAAGCTGAGGAGAGGTGGTCCATACTGTCCTGTAGATCTTTATTTGAGCCAGCAGCCAGAGCACAGTCATCAGCAAATCACTGAACTCATTTAGAGCCTAATCTCTTGAGTTAGGTTTACTTTATTGATTATGACAGCACTGTTATTGCATAGCGTAATATATATATATACATACATATTAGCATTTTAAGTGTAATCCAGTGGATTTCTTTAAGTTGTTCTGAAACCAAAAGTTTTTTTTTAAAGCTTTTTTTTAATTTAGGCACATAGACATCAGAATCAGCCTGTGAATTTCAACAATGGTGACAATTATAAAGCATGCTGCAGTGCATTCTGGGTACCACCAATCAAAACTCATTCATGGCTCCCATCATGCATTGCTGCATGAATAAATAATGAGGTTAATTTTCTTGTTAATGTCTTTTATTCTTACTATTTGCTACTATCTGCTATTTTTATGTGACTTTTTAGTCGCTCGTGTTCTAATGTTCAGAGTTTATCTGTTTATCTGAATATGTTATTTGTCACCATTGCTGAGATTCATACGTTGAATCTTGATGTCTGCGTGGGCCCTTTTTTTTTGTATCAGAATAACTTAAGAAAATCCTTTGGATTACATTGAAAATGCTATTATTATACTGTAGTATAATAATTTAGCTAAAAAATATATTGTTTTAACATAACCAACAACTACCAGATCCCAATTTTTCTTTGTTCATCTGACAGTTTTAACTCAGTTACAGCAGTCAAACTAATGCTAAAACTAAAATTGTAAGGGTCAAGAGCCCAACTAAATCAAACACTGATCATCACAATGGTGACTTGGAATTTGTGATTTTTTTTTCTTCAGTGATTTTGCTTGTTAACATCAGGTGTATTCAATAATGCTCAATCATCACTCAATTAATCACTTAATTATCTCAGTGTTAATTTAACACTGGGGATTTTTGCTGACACAACTGCAGTTGTGTTCTAGTTGTATAGCTGTAAAACAGTCAAAACATAATAACAATTAATAATTTCTAAACATTGATTCTCAGTCTTTATTCACCCTTTTCTCATGGTTTCTCAATAGAATTCATAATAGAATAGCATAGTTCTAAAATGGGCACATTGTAATGGGCACAAAACGTTATAACATTCCCCACATGTGCAACTGGGATTTAAACCTAGTGTCTTCTGCTAGTTAGTGAAGCATTAAAGAACCATATCAACTGTTAAATATTAGATTTAAGATTAAAATAATATCAGATTTGTCTAATTTTTAATAAATACAAAAAAACAGAGATGAAAAATTTACATATGTATGAAATTTACTTTTGCTATGGTTAAATAAATGTTCAGTGACATCTTCTAAAGATTTTTATTTTTTTTGGCACAACTTTTTCTCTGTATAGTGTTGATATGGCAACTACTTTATACACTAAGTAACTTTGTGGGCGGATCTCTAAAATGGGTTGGTCTGATGTAGCTACATTACTCATAGGTGTGGTTTGGGCATAACATGAAATAAACCAATCAGAGCATCATCTCACATTCCCTTTAACCCTCTGGAGTCTGAGGGGTTTTTGGGGTCCTTGAGATGTTCTGACATGCCCTGACATTTGTGCTTTTTTCAGTTGCTTATAAACATATTAATGGCAAAGGTGTAAATTCACTCTATTTAGCACAAACAGGGCTACCATAATATGTGAACAACTTGCATGTACATGTTTGTATTTTTGATAGAATAATGTTTATGCATGTTTTTTTTAAAAACAAAAAACTAAAGTTTCTGAAATAAGGCCATAAAACACATTCTAAATATATGTAAATAAGACTTTTGACTAATGGATGTCGTTGCCTAGAATTTTTTCTTCAAAAATATGTGAAAATCATCCTGCCTAATCATTCACATAACACAATACATTGATTTAAATCTTGTAAAACACTTTTTGTTTGGAAAGGCCTTATGCGGGTGGGCGTGATTCACACCTGAGTCAATGGGGCCCGCATAATGAGGCTGCATACGTAATGAGCCTTTCATTCAGGTGTGTGACTGAGCCACAAGAATGCAAGGACAATATATAACTGGTTTGTTGTTTTTTCCACAAATTTTGCTTGCAAATTGTACAATATCCAAGGTAAACATTTCTAGTAATTGTTCTCATACTGTATTTTCAGATTTGGAATATATTCTCTTCCCAAATGTGTCACTAATAAAGCATAATAAAATTATTTAAAGATAAGGCTTATAATGACCTTTTAAGATTTTGTTTACATCTATCCTTATATATATATATATATATATATATATATATATATATATATATATATATATATATATATATATATATATATATATATTTTTTTTTTTTTTTTTTTTTTTTTTTTTAAGGTTATACAATTACAACAACATTTAAAATTGTAACAATATTTCCAGTGTAATCTTTCTTTGTATTCGCGATTCATATTAAAACAGTATTTTTGCCAGCTGTAGTAGCTCCACAACAGCACACATCTTTGCGTTCATTCATTCATAGTAACGCGATTCATATTAAAACAGTATTTTTGCCAGCTGTAGTAGCTCCACAACAGCACGCATCTTTGCGTTCATTCATTCCGATTAGAACAAAGCAAACAGAACTGACCTAATTCCTCAGCGGGATCCGTTTGCTCCTCGAAATGATACTTCCAGAACTTCTGAGGTAAATTTTTGCAGGATTATTATCAAGATAGTATTATTCCTCACAGCATCCTAAAGTACATAAGTCTGAAAGTGAACTCGCGGTGTGTGTTATCAGCTGATGGGCGTTTTACAGGATTGTTTGGATCGGCTCACATTTGCGTTTGAATAGCGCGTGCTCTCCGTGGGCGGAGCACATTAAAACTTAATTAGCTGAGATGAGAACGACTGACACCTCTCTCTTTGCATACATATTACATAAACTGTGAATATTTGTTTTTTATAAAAATTACTTCGTTTAAAAGAAGATAATTCAAGCTTCATGCCTGTATGTCTGAATGCCTGTTTGACTGAGTATTCGCTGAGTTTTGGTTCATTTTCGGACGCGTTTCAGAATGGACTACACTGACAGAGAGGAGGCAGAACTCGCTTCGTGTTTATTTTTCTTTATTTGGCAAAAAGCACAACACTTTGTTTTTATTGTGAGTATACACAAAAATAATACACATTTAACAGAATCGATTGATGTATGAAACTTGTTTTGTAAAATCAAAGTCAAAAGAGTATTTTGGGTCTCAATTCAACTCATAAGGAAAAAAGCGAGCAGATCACGCCGGCGTGATCTCCGACCTCTGAGGGTTAAAAGCAAGCATGCTTGTTCCATGGCGGATTGCTATTATAACGGCGGATTTGCCAGGCTCACGCCAGGAGCGGTTCACAGCCGAGGAGACTGACGTTCTCGTCAGAGTTGTAAAAGTGACATTGTATGGGGATGGGAGAAACCCACCCAAATTAGATTCGGTTACAGGCGTATAATAATTTGCGCAAATGTGTAAGCTAGATTTATGCCTCAATGATTTCCCATGTGTGGAAATATTTTTCCTTGTAATTATGTATGGTATGCAAAAATGGGAACTGCTGCCTGCGCCTGTGTGTAGATGAGAGAAGCAAAGTGTATGCGCATTGTGCACACGCCACATTATGGCCAAGCAGGTGCCCTTAAAATAGCATCTGAATAACGCGCCACTGACTTTAGACTAGGTTTTTCTGGTCTGTGGCGAAATTTTTTGAAACTGCAAAATAGCACCAGGGAACGATTGCGCCGGAACACGCCCCCTATTTTCGCTGCACCACCCCCAAGAGCGCAAGTTCATTCCCTAATTTACCAACGTGCGTCTGTGGAGGGAAAAGTCTGCTGTGCGTCGGCTGATGTAGTACTCGAGACCGGTCTCGAGACCGATTTCTGCTTTCTCTGACTTGTCTCGGACTTGTTCCTTCAAAGACTCGGTATTGACTCGGACTCGACCCTTCAAAGACTCGGTCTTGACTCGGACTCGACCCTTCAAAGACTCGGTCTTGACTCGGACTCGGCGGTCTCGTCCCCATCACTAGTCCACTAGAATACATACCACTAGAAAATTAGTCTATATTAAGACGTTAAGACTGCTCCTCTAAACAATTCCCAATCTAGCTTAGTCTGTAGGCCTAACTGTTAATTATTAACTGGGGTGATATTAAATCATGAATATGAAAACTTATATTGTTTTTATGGTCTTGGTCTTGACTCCTAAAGACTCGGTCTTGCTTCCTCAAAGACTCGGTCTTGACTCGGACTCGACTGTATTTGAAAACCAACGGCCTCGGCCTCGACCCTTCAAAGACTCGGTCTTGACTCGGACTCAGCATAGGCGGTCTCGTCCCCATCACTAGCGTCGGGTGTAAAATAGGAATGATACATGCATTGGTGTACAAAGTCAGTTGCGCTGGGTGCAAGATATAGGGTCCTTAGTTTCGTCATGATGGCATGTTGTGGAAAATTTTAAACCATGTGTATAACAACTAGCCCTGTGTTAGTTTGTGCCCCGCTCACCTGTATACTTTTATTTCCATCAATTGAGGTGCAGGAGTGTTTTTTTTTATTTTTTTCAGGTGGTTTGATCTTGATACAAAACAATGACACTGACACATCTTAAGATATGCCAGTGCAAGTAGCTTTAGCTAAAACAGCTAGAAGCTGTAAAACTAGACTTAAGCATTGTCTGTGAAACCGGGGGTTAATATTTTGTCTTTCTTTAGAAAAAAGTAGGTCTACTTGAACAAAATCAAACATTTGAGCCAGGGAAGTTTCTAAAAATTTGGTTGATTTTACACTGAATGACCCAGTACAAGAAAAAACACACCCTTCACCACACACTGCTCTTGAGACAACTTATTTTTTGAGACTACTCTGCCCTCTATGGAGGGGAAAAAACAACAACAATTAAATAATCAGCTTTAAAGGGTTTCAGGGAGTTGCTCATATGACAGAACCACACAACCTATGCAACCAGATGGACTGTCATCACAAACATCACTGCACAAAATCAGAAATTCACCATTAGAGGACAAATACTAGCACAGATCTCAGATCAGTAGTTAAACTCACTCTGACGCGGTCGTGAGAGGACCTTAAATGAGGAATCCTAAAATATTACCTGAGTAAAATAATGTCACTGAGTCAAATAAAATGTGTTTATGCTGCCCCCCAGCGTTGTAGATTTAATAATAAATAAAAAAAACTCTACACAAGGTTCAAACAATCTCATAACGTCTAGTATTAAAAAAAAACAACAAAAAAAAAACCGTTACATGAGTTTTGACGAAGAGTTTGTGATGAACAGCTCGTGTTATAACAGACATTGCTTGTAAAGTAACTTAAGAAAAGTGTCTGCTGCTTTTAGCAAAACAAATACCAAACTATTAAAATTGATTTAAAAAAAAAATGGGATAAAATTCTACAAATTTTCAGCTCTAAGCAGTTAATTATGGATTTTATAATGTGGGATAGCTTGCGCTAAAATCTGGGACAGATTTTTATGTTTTGAGTTAGAAATTGTTTAAATTTCTATAAAATCAATGTGTTTGCTGTCTTTATCAGTTTGGCTAAAAAAAAAAATAATAATAATAAAAAACTAGTAGCCTGAGGAATGTTAATTACAAATATATAACACAGAAATTATATACTATTTAGGATTTATTACAAATATGTCAGATTTTTGTCAGCAACAATAATAACCATGCAATGAAAGTCAAATATTAAAATAAATTAAACTTTGGAACATGAAATGTCTTAACTGTTATTAACTTGTTAACTTTTTTACTCTTCACATGAAATATAGGACATGTGTTTTCAAAAACATGCTTTAAGCAAATTGTAATAATTTTTTTTTTTTTTAAATTAAAAACTTCATGACAAAAAATAAGCAGCCCTTGCTAGTTCAGTATGTCATTGTCCTCTAGTCCAAAGTTTTAGACTTAGACTGTCCCACATTAGTCAAAACATGGTGTCCCACTTTTGAAACGACCTTTTCAAAAGGAAGAAAATATTCTTTAACATTTAAACAATATTATTGCAACATTTGATGTAGCCTAAATACATCATAAATAATTTAGAACATTTTATTGAACGGATTTAAATTATAATGTTGGAAGAGATAACTGCACTGAAGCTTAAGTGTCCCATGTTAGTCAGTGTCCCACATTACACTAATCCACCCAAGTTGTTACATGTTTGTAAAATATCAACGTCTAAATTGGAAAGCTGGATAACCAGATACAGAAACAACAAGAGGAACTTCTGCTGTTTATTCATATTGCCATTGTGTAATGGCTAGTTGTTATTGTTCAAGTATATCATCAGTAACGGCTAAGGAGTCGAACAGTGAAGCTTGTCCTTGGAAGTTTGAACAGGTCCTGACACGCATATGCAGGAATTTAAGAAAGCAAAAGTAGGCTTAAAGTGAAGTTTATTTGTGGCCTCGTGTGAAAGACTGCGGACAAAAACTCTTATGTTCGTGATAAAATTATGATTTTATTATAGCTCTTTTTATATGTGTAAACTATGTACATTATGTTTATTGTTATAGCAATACTCCTGGTATTCGCTGATGGTACGTATTATCACTTTACGTTGATATGCAAAATAGTCTTCAAGTTTTTCTTTATCATTTATTAAAGTTATCAGTTTCTCTATTATTTCTCTATAGGCTTCACTGTGCACGGCCCACCTGATCCTCTGGTTGCTCCTCTGGGATCTTCAGTGGTTTTGCCCTGTTATGTTGATGAACCTTTACCAGTGAAAGATCTGGAGGTGGAATGGAAAAGAACAGACTCAGAGATTCTGGTTCATTTGTTTCTAGATGGTGAGAGTCGAGCAGAGGTCCAGCAGCAGGATTATCATGATAGAGCTCATTTCTTTACTGATCAGATTCAACATGGAAACTTCTCTCTTCGTCTGGACAATCTGACAGCTGAAGATGAGGGAAATTACACATGTAAAGTTTACAGTCAACAGGATTCTGGTGAGACTGTGGTTCAAATAAAAGATGTTGGTGAGTGAGAGACACTTGAATTGTGTGAAAATTTCAATCAAATGGCATTTTATGTATTTTATGTTTAAACCATTATTCTTTCAGAGCGTCTGCTGGTCTCAGGATCGAGTCGCTCCATATCTGCGTATGATGGTGAGGATGTCACTCTGAACTGCTCTGTAGACTCTCACATCAAACCTGAACACATTGAAGAAGTTTCATGGAAAAGAACAGATGAAGATGAAGATATTCTGGTTCTGCTCTATCAAAACAATGAGGCTTTATCAGGTTCATCAGATGAGCAATACAGAGACAGAGTTGAGTTCTTCACTGATGAAATCCCCAAAGGAAACTTCTCTCTCAGACTGAAGAGTGTCAGAACTGAGGACAAAGGAGTTTACATGTGTCAAATGTTTGCTGGAGTACTTTCAGCCAATACAACTGTAGTACTGGAGCAACTGGGTGAGTCGACAAAACATGGCAAAATAAATAATGTAGTCTGTTAACACCAACTTTCTTCAAAGGCTATTGTAAACAAGATGGTATTTAAGCTATATTTACACTTGGAGCGAAAAGTATCTAACTTTTTGTACACTTGGGGTCAGATTTAATTTAATAGCTGGGTAAATTAGCATGAGATCGCAATACCATAAGAGTGTCATTACACTGTAAAACTTAACAGTTGTATGTAATAAATAAAATTGAGTTCTGCACTCAAATTTTACTGAAAGTTATGTGGACTCAATGACTGAAACAGAACTCAAACTGAATGAGTTATAGAACATTTCTAGATCCCAGCATGATATTTGGATTATAATTGGATAAATGAGTGATGATTGAGCATTAGTGATGAACACCTGCTGTTAACAAGCAGAATCACTGAAGGAAAGAAGAGAACAGAAAAAGAGACGAGCAGAAACACAAGAACTTACTGACTTCAGCCACAGCCTTAGATGAAATCAACTGAAGAGAAAAGAAGACATTAAATCTGTAAAGATCTCAGCAGAGGAGGATTAAACAACTCCACAAACAGCATTACCAGCTTCACTTATTACTAACCAGGGGTGCGTTTCCCAAAAGCATCGTTAGCCAACTATGTCCGCAAGTTCCGTCGTCATCAACATAGTTCAACGAGTGTTTCCCGAAACCATCGTTCTAACGAACATTCACAAACAGCATCGCAAAGTTGTGTGGTTGTAACGACAGATCTCGACCTGTGGTTAGAAGCAGAGTTTCTAGTTTGCATGACATGTGGACTTAATAAATCCTTTTCTTGAGCAAAATAAGCAAGCTGACATTCAACCTGTGTCTTTTATTTAGAATACATACAAATGTCATTTACATCTTTTACTTTGTCAAGAGATGTAAAGCTCTGTTTTTGAAGAGTGCGCATGTGCGAACGTGCTCTACTATGTAAGAACGAGCCTATGATTGAATATGGAAATAAAGCAAAATAACTGAGAAAAATGAAAAAGTCCTCAGATGCCATGTCTGTAATTTATAGCAAAACATCTAGCGTTAATTCAATCTCAAACAGATTCATTAAAAGAAGTTATCACTCCACCACGTGCGCGACATCATAAACCAACGTGGTTGAAATACCACTTTGCGACAGTATGGTTTCGGGAAACAGTCGAGACTAGCTAGTTGATTTCTTCAACGATGCATCGTACTGTGGTTGTTAAGCGGCGAGTTACGTCGTTGTTCGGGAAAACGCACCCCAGATTGACGTTATTTCTGTCAGACATCTAGTTCTTATGGGAATTAACAAAGGTTTAGATGTTGATGATTTGAGTTTTGTTTAAGGTTACCATGATGGAGATCAACGGTTGCTTTAGTTCTTGAGGTTTTTCTCTGGCTGCTGTAACTGTGTGTTTATAAAACACTTTTGTTATGGCACAAAAATCAGGACAAAATATGATCAGGTGTTTATGGTTAAGTATTGATGATGACAATCATCATTTAGTGACCTGATTCACAGATCTCATTCAGTGTCTAATGTGACCATCAGAGAATATGAAGGATTTTATGAACCATTTGTGCACAAAACTCTGAGCTCTGAGTTCATTTAAAGTTTGAAATTGCACTGTTTTTACTGCATATAGTGAAGTTTCAGCTATATAAATTATTTGAATGCAGTTTAAAGTTTGTTTATTAAGAAATATCCTTGTTTTAGTGCACTCGATTAAAATAAGTTCAGAGTACTCATAACTATTGTTTTTTATAAACTCAATTGAATTGAGGTAAGCAGTGTCCTCAAATGAAATGAGTTAGCTCAACTTGTTTGGTTTTACAGTGAGTGCAGTTGTAAATGTTATGACGGATGTCTGTGTTTCACAGGTTTCTCTTCTTGGCACATAACTGTGTTGTTTTTCTGTTCTGTTGCTGGATTTGGAGCTGTACTTCTGCTCTGCTGTCTGATCTACTGCAGATCAAAAAACACAGGTGTGTTTGGAAGGAAAACCTTTCTATTTCTTGTGATTAACTGTATTAATCTTGTATTAATATTAATATGAATTATTAATCTGAATTATTATTAATTGTATTAATCTTGTATTAATAAAACTGTATTAGTTAACTGTATTAATCTTGAGATTAACTGTCACAGTGTTTTGCTCGTTTAACTGATTATTCTGCATCTTCTCTCCAGTCAACAGCAGAACAATCTGGAATCTTCAGCTTTCTCTGGTCTTTTTTCCAAATGTCTGTATGTTCTTCGCCTTCATCCTCTGGGGTCTCACTGAAGGTGAGTTTAGTAGTTTAAATATAGCACTATAAAGCATGTGGCAGATTTTATTAGTCTTTTTTGTAATTTTGTACAAAATTACAACAATTTTTTTTTTGTGATGGGACTTAAATTGTTTTATTTTTTTGAACAATGTGTTTATTGTTTTTGATTATACAGGACAGAAATCAGAAAAACACATTTCCATTTCGTCACAGTTATTTCCCACCCCAACAAGAGAACTTTACTCTCTTCTCCCATATAGAAATGCAAAAAAAATCTCACACAAGAGACAATCTAATTGCAAAACACATATTGCAAGGCACCCAAAAACCAATTATAGGTTACATTACTGTACTTTACACATAAAAGTGACCTTTTCCAGCCAAACAAAACGAAACAAAAAAACAAACAAACACTATACATAGTTACACCTCCTGTAGTAAATGACCAATATTATTGTTGTTAATGTAGTAATTAAACGGTTTCCATATTTCTTCATACACATCCATTTTGTTTTTAATAAAATATGTTATTTTTTCCATGGCCATACACTGTGCCATGGCATTAATCCAATTTCCAATAGTTGGTGGATCAGGCCTTTTCCAGCTAAGAGCTATCATTCTTTTAGCTTGTAGTATAGCATAATCTATAAATTTACGCTGTTGAAGATTTAGTTTAAGGTTCTTTGGATATAAATGTAGCAAAATCATTTTTGCATCTAGAGGAATATTCAAGGATAAAATGATCTTTGTAATATTAATCACTTCCACCCAAAAGTCTCTAATAATGTTGCATTCCCAAACACAATGCACAAATGAACCTTGAGCCTCTCTACATTTAAAGCATGTATCAGGAATATTTGTATTAAACCTATTTAGCTTGACAGGAGTAATGTAAGTCTGCATCAACCAGTTATATTGAAGTAGTTTTAAGCTAACGCTACCTAGCTGTTTCTGAGAGTTTTTACAGACTTGTCTCCATTCATCCTCAGATATATCCTCATTCAATCCCATCTTCCATAATTCAAGTTTCGGGGTTGTTGATTCAGTAGTCCTGATACAAGCCAGTTGTAAAAAACTGATATTAATCCTTTATTATTGCATTTCTTGTTAATTAATTCCTCCAAAGAAGAAAGTACTGGCAAATTTAATGATTGGTTCTGCATAGAAAGAACAAAACTCCTTATCTGTAAGTATTTAAAGAAATGTTTTCTTGGAATATTATACTTAGCAGATACCTGCTCAAACGACATCAACATTCCCTCCTCAAAAAGATCGCTAATTTTGCTTAATCCTTTTTCAACCCACAGTCGGAATCCTGAGTCCTTCGTGCCTGGTTTGAATAATGTGTTGCCCCAAATGGGACTATACTGGGATAAAGAGTCAGCTATTTTCATGTACTCTCTAACTTCGTACCATACTCTAATCATATTACAAACTATGGGGTGCCTGGTAACTGTTTTCAGTTGTTTAACCTTATCTGAGTATATATACAAGTTTAAAGGCAACGCAAAACCACATGACTCCATATCCACCCAAGATGGTTTATTTCCAGAGGAAAAATAAAACATTATTGTTCTTAATTGTGCAGCTAAATAATACCAGTACAGGTTAGGACATTTTAGCCCTCCAGTGTCAAATGGAAGATAAAGAAGAGAAAGACGAACTCGAGGGCATTTCTTGTTCCAAATAAATTTCCTAAATAATGAGTTAATCTTTGAGAACACTCCAGCTGGTGGTGCCAAGGGGATATTTTGGAATAAATACATGAATTTAGGCAAAATATTCATCTTCAATATATTTATCCTTCCTATCAATGAAATTGGTAAAGATACCCATCTCTCTAGATCTTTAGATGTTGATTCCATTATAGCATTATAATTTGTAGAAATTATATTTTCTAATTGGGGAACAATTTTGATACCCAGATATGTAAAGCTGGGTGATATTTTCAAGGTAATAAATTGTTTTATTTGATCAATATTGTTTAATACCCGTCAATGAATATTCTGTTCCAGGATTTCTCCATGAGACCGTCACTTGTGCTCTGTATATTCTGAGACCTTTTATATTTATTTGGGCTTTGTAGGATCTCCAAGGTATGTTAAAATTTAAAGTTTTTTATTATTATTATTTTTGTTAAGGGGATCAGTAAATGCAAATTGATGGCAACATAAAAACATAGCATGACAATATTGTCATTGATTATTTTTATTGTGGTTAAATACATAACATTTTCAAATTCAGAAGTATGAAATTATTTAGAATTATTATTTTTTTTTCCTTTTCCTCTGTATTCTTGGCATATGTTGAATGTGTAATTGAGTTTTAACTGTGTGCTAATTCGGATTGATTCGAACCCCTGCAGACAGTGGGTCAGAAAACTGTGTAATGACATCAAATGACTCCATAATCCCTTTAAATGAGTTTACTGATGATAATTCAGATTGTACAGGTGTGGTTCTGGAACAAAATACAGATATAAAAGTACATTAATTATACATTTACTTTATCATTTTACAAGTATGATAAAACAATTACCGATTCAATAACAAATTCAGATATGAATTTTAAGGGACAATTTTCCTTCTTTTCCAATTTTAAGTATCCTTTAATACAGGTACTAGGCAAATAAATAGAACAGCCTTTCTATGTATGCCCACAAGACGGCGCCATTAGCGCATTGATGAAAACTAACACATTTAATCTATAATAAACTGGTGCTCTTTAATTGCGAAATAACACTCAACCATATTACACTTATAAATTGGGGGTATGACTTGCAGTAACTATAATGAACATTAAAGAAAGAAAAACAAGACTCCAGAATTAGATAATACACATTCATATGGCGCTGGATGCATCTGGATCGCGGCATGAAATTATCTGCAAATTAAAGAGCAAGAACTGACAAAATACACTTTGTATTCCTGCACAACGAGCGATGAAGTGGATTTCTCTGCTGAGATCTTCACAGATTTAATGTCTTCTTTTCTCTTCAGTTGATTTCATCTAAGGCTGTGTCTGAAGTCAGTTGTAGTTCTTGTGTTTCTGCTCGTCTCTTTTTCTGTTCTCTTCTTTCCTTCAGTGATTCTGCTTGTTAACAGGCTTATTAAGGCTGAGATGACTCCATATTTAATATACACAGACTTTTATCAGGCTCAGATAAGGTCCAGTTCTGGTTTATCTCTTTGCTCTTGGCTGACATGTGGCATTGCTATGGCTTGCTTCTGGCCCAGATCTGGCAAACAGTAGTGGGCCACTCAAGTGCCGTCATTCCACGCTGCATGTGGGCCAGATCCGCATTCCACAAGTGCCAGATGTGGGCCGGATCCGGGCCGAAACAATGTTGCTATCTGGGATCCACCCCTACCAAGTTTCTATATGTTTGTAAAATATCGAGTCTAAATTTGAAAGCTGGATATACAGAAACAACAAGAGGAACTTAGCTGTGTCTGTTAAAAACGCATTCATTCATATTACCGTTTATTTGTGTGTGTGTGTGTAATGCAAGTTGTTATTGTTCAAGTATAACAGAAACCGCTAAAGAGCCAACCGAAAGTGACGCCTTGAATCTGACGCGCGCATAATTTAAGAAAGCGAAAGTAAGCTGAAAGCGAAGGTTTAGACGTGGCCTCGTGTGAAAGACTGCGGACAAAAACTCTTATGGTCATGATAAAATTATGATTTTATTATAGCTCTTTTTTATGTGTAAACGATGTACATTATGTTTATTGTAATAGCAATACTCCTGGTATTCGCTGATGGTACGTATTATCACTTTACGTTGATACGCGAAAATAACCTTCGAGTTTTTCTTTCTCGTTTATTAAAGTTATCAGTTTCTCTATTATTTTTCTATAGGGTTCACTGTGCACGGTCCACCTGATCCTCTGGTTGCTCCTCTGGGATCTTCAGTGGTTTTGCCCTGTTATGTTGATAAACCTTTACCAGTGAAGGATCTGGAGGTGGAATGGAAAAGAACAGACTCAGAAACTCTGGTTCATTTGTTTCTAAATGGTGAGAGTCGAGCAGAGGTCCAGCAGCAGGATTATCATGATAGAGCTCATTTCTTTACTGATCAGATTCAACATGGAAACTTCTCCCTCCATCTGGACAGTCTGACAGCTGAAGATGAGGGAAATTACACATGTAAAGTTTACAGTCAACAGGATTCTGGAGAAACTCTGGTTCAAATAAAAGATGTTGGTGAGTGAGAGCCACTTGAATTGTGGTGAAAATTTCAATCAAATGGCATTTTTATGTATTTTATGTTTAAACCATTATTCTTTCAGAGCGTCTGCTGGTATCAGGATCGAGTCGCTCCATATCTGCATATGTGGGTGAGGATGTCACTCTGAACTGCTCTGTAGACTCTCACATCAAACCTGAACACATTGAAGAGGTTTCATGGAAAAGAACAGATGAAGATATTCCGATTCTGCTTTACCAAAACAATGAGACTTTACCAGGTTCATCAGATGAGCAATACACAGACAGAGTTGAGTTCTTCACTGATGAAATCCCCAAAGGAAACTTCTCTGTCAGACTGAAGAGTGTCAGAACTGAGGACAAAGGAGTTTACATGTGTGAAGTGTTTGCTGGAGTACTTTCAGCCAATACAACTGTAGTACTGGAGCAACTGGGTGAGTCAACAAAACATGGCAAAATAAATAATGCAGTCTGTTAACACTAGCCAACCTTCTTCAAAGGCTATTGTAAACAATATGGTATTTTTTAGCTATATTTACACTTTGAGCGAAAAGTATCTAACTTTTTGTACACTTGGGTCAGATTTAATTTAACAGCTGGGTAAATAAGCATGAGGTCGCAATGCCATAAAAGCATCATTACACTGTAAAACTTAACAGTTATATCTAATAAATAAAATTGAGTTCTGCACTCAAATAGCCTATTACCAAAAGTTATGTGGACTCAATGACTGAAACAGAACTCAAACTGAATGAATTATAGAACATTTCTAGATCCCAGCATGATATTTGGATTATAATTGGATAATTAAGTGATGATTGAGCATTAGTGATGAACACCTGCTGTTAACAAGCAGAATCACTGAAGGAAAGAAGAGAACAGAAAAAGAGACGAGCAGAAACACAAGAACAACAACTGACTTCAGACACAGTCTTAGATGAAATCAACTGAAGATAAAAGAAGACATTAAATCTCTGAAGATCTCAGTAGAGGAGGATTAAACAACTCTACAAACAGCATTACCAGCTTCACTTATTACTAACCAGGGGTGCGTTTCCCAAAAGCATCGTTAGCCAACTATGTTCGCAAGTTCCATTGTCATCAGCATAGTTCAACAAGTCAGTGTTTCCCGAAACAATCGTTCTAACGAACATTCACAAACAGCATCGCAAAGTTGTGTGGTTGGCAGACAGCTCTCGACCTGTGATTAAAAGCATAGTTTCTAGTTTGCATGACATGTGCACTTAATAAATCCTTTTCTTGAGCAAAATAAGCAAGCTGACATTCAGTACAACCTGTGTGTTTTATTTTGAATACATACAAATGTCATTTACGTATTTTACTTTGTCAAAAGATTTAAACCACCGTTTTTGAAGAGTGCGCATGTGCGAACGTGCTCTACTATGTAAGAATTGAATGATTACATGATTTCCAGTATGATTGAATCTGGAAATAAAGCAAAATAACTGAGAAAAATGAAAAAGCCCTCAGATGCCATGTCTGTAATTTATAGAAAAACATCTAGCGTTAATTCGATCTCAAACAGATTAATTAAAAGAAGTTATTACTCCACCACGTGTGTGACATCATAAACCAACATGGTTGAATGACCACTTTGAGAAAATACAGTTTCAGGAAACAGTCGTGACTAGCTAGTTCATTTCTTCAATGATGCATCATACTATGGTAGTTAAGCGAGTTGCGTCGTTGTTCGGGAAACGCACCCCTGATTGACTTTATTTCTGTCAGACGTCTACAGAAGTTCTTATGGGAATTAACCAGATGTTGATGATATGAGTTTTGTTTAAGGTCACCATGATGGAGATCAACGGTTGCTTTAGTTTCCTTTCGTAGTCACTCCGAGTTACGTCGGATGACGACGAATGGGGTTTCGCTTAGAAAGCCTATCATCTTCGAGTATATAAAACGAGCCAATGGCAATGAAATGCCATGGGTCTGCGGAATTTGCATAGCGTATCTTTGCCCTACCCTGGGGGTATATAAAGAAGTACGCTGGCAACATGCAGATATGTTTTCTCTTCGGAGCCAAGTTCATCATTTCACTCCACAGCCAATTCTGAGTTCATCTCTGTATTTCTCTTCGAGACGAGCCTCTCTCCAGGTGTTGGTGTGACAGCGAGTTCCAGCGAGTGCACATTCCATGCTTATCTGTGCAGTGATTTCCCTGGTCGTCAGCACAGATTTTGATTTAATGGTTTTTAACACACCATTTACATATTTTGGGCTTCTGTGAGTTTTACTTGCACACAGACATCAAGAATCAGTATATGAATCTCAACAATGGTGACATGCTTCAATGGTGCAATGCATTCTGGGAGCCATGGATAAGTTTCGTATGATGCACTCAGAATGCATTGCACTATGAAGCATGTCACCATTGTTGAGATTCATATGCTGATTCTTGATGTCTGTGTGTGAGTAAAATGAATAGAAGCCCAAAATATGTAAATGGTGTGTTAAAAATCGTTTGATGTTGTGATTAAATTCTATTATTCTCTTGCTGTAGAACCA
This sequence comes from Vimba vimba, assembly GCA_022828995.1. Taxonomy (NCBI): domain Eukaryota; kingdom Metazoa; phylum Chordata; class Actinopteri; order Cypriniformes; family Leuciscidae; genus Vimba; species Vimba vimba. The sequence continues at coordinate 20,313,666 of CM040817.1, read as the reverse complement.
CAACAACAAAACAGAATTAATAACATACTACCCGTATAAACCTCACACATAATCAATGAGCTAAGCCACTACATGATGATTATACTCTTATCATCAATCAGCTTACAGCATCTGATTATATTTTCTCTTGCTGTTCTCACCATAACAAACAGACACAGCTGCCTGAGAAAAACTAATGTTAAAAAGTCAAGAGCCTGACTAAAGCACACACTGATCGCCACAATGGTAACATCAAATCAAACTATTACTTTCAAATAAGTAAGCAACATCTAAGCCTCTTCTTAATTCTTAATACGAACTTCTGTAGATGTCTGACAGAAATAAAGTCAGTCTGGTTAGTAATAAGTGAAGCTGGTAATGCTGTTTGTGGAGTTGTTTAATCAGATCTTGAGAGATTTGATGTATTTTATCTTCAGTTGATTTCATCCAAGGCAGTGGCTGGAAGTAGTTCTTGTGTTTCTCTTTCCTTCAGTGATTCTGCTTGTTAACAGCAGGTGTTCATCAATAATACAAAATCATTATTCAATCACTTAATTATCTCATTACCTCCAACACTGATTAAGTGTTACATTAAACAGCCTGTAGTGTGCACACTAAGCAGTGTTCATTTCATCTTGGCAAATCCATGTGGGGCCTACATGGAAACTGGGGGCAAAACTGTCTGGGTCCCAGTTAGATAGCCCAGGTCAAACTCATTTGGGCCCCACATGGCTGTGCTGGCTGGGAAGTGACGATTCGGCTGTGCTGACGATTCAGCTGTGCGCTGGCGGCTGGACTATTGGTTTTTGGGTGCGGACGCTGATCCCCATCAGTGTCCAACCCCAATTGCTCCCTTTGAGCCTCTGCAATCAGTGGAGCTTAAGTTCCTGTCAATGAAGACAGCGCTCCTGGTTGCATTGGCCTCCATCAAGAGGGTAGGGGACCTGCAGGCATTTTCGGTTGACGAAGCGTGCCTGGAATTCGGACCGGCTAACTCTCACGTGATCCTGAGACCCTGGCCTGGATATGTGCCCAAGGTTCCCACCACACCCTTTCGTGATCTGGTGGTGAACCTGCAAGCGCTGCCCTCGGAGGAGGCAGACCCAGCCTTGGCACTGCTCTGTCCAGTACGCGCCCTCCGTGCTTACGTAGACAGAACACAGTGTTTCAGGACCTCAGACCAGCCCTTTGTCTGTCATGGTGGGAAGCTGAAGGGAAAGGCTCTCTCCAAGCAAAGGTTGTCTCACTGGATTGTGGACACCATTGCTTTGGCTTACCAGCAGCAAGGTCGACCATGCCCCCTTGGTGTGACGGCCCACTCCACTCGGAGTGTGGCCTCCTCTTGGGCTCTAGTGCATGGCACCTCGCTAACAGACATCTGCAGAGCTGCAGGCTGGGCGACACCTAACACATTCGTGAGATTCTACAATCTCTGAGTGGAGCCAGTTTCTTCTCATGTACTCGCTTCAACCAGCCGGTACTAGATTCGCCATTCCTCTTCACGGATGGGATACGTGCGATATTCTCCTCAGGTGAGCCTAATAAGTCCTGAGTCTCCTCCAGCACTGTTGACGTCAACGCCAAAGTTATGCCACCGGCAGCTTTCGCGCTTGGCTAGGTGCCTCCATGTGCATGGTTCCCCCTCTGGGCAACCCCCACATGTGTATTTCCACTGTAAGCCTCTCTGAGCATGTGTCTTTCCCTCGGCAAGCCACCTTGCCACCCCTGGGGTTGAAATATTCCACCTGCGGCTGGACACCCCAGTGATACTCCATATGCAGCCCCCCGGGGTCATATGTGTATTCCAAGTCCCCCCCCCCCCCCTCCCCTTCGGGCTGGGCATAATTGCATATTTCCACTGAGATATGCTTCCCAGTGTACCTTGGTATTCCTGTGTTAAGTAGGAGTCCTTCGTCCATGCCTGTCTCACGACAGGGAGCACAGACTTACGCAGGGCACTGGAAGACAGCCGAGGTGGCGTGATTTGAACCCCATTCGTCATCAACCGACGTAACTCGGAGTGACCACGAAAGGGAACGTCTCGTTTACGTATGTAACCCTTTGTAACGTTATGTCTCCCTGCCACTTCCGCTGTTCGGCTGGAACGCCTGAGTTCAGTCTCGGCTCCTCAGCGAAGACATATCTGCATGTTGCCAGTGTACTTCCTTATATACCCCCAGGGTGGGGCGGAGATACGCTATGCAAATTCCGCAGACCCATGGCATTTCATTGCCATTGGCTCATTTTATATACTCAAAGATGATAGGCTTTCTAAGCGAAACCCCATTCGTCGTCATCCGACGTAACGTCTCCGTTCCCTACTCAGGGAACAAGGGTTACATACGTAACCGAGACGTTCTTGACCCTTGCACATAAGTTTTTCTCTGGCTGCTGTAACCGTGTGTTTATAAAACACTTTTGTCATGGCATAAAAGTCAAGACAAAATATTAAGTATTGATGATGACAATCATCATTTAGTGACCTGATTCACAGATCTCATTCAGTGTCTAATCTCTGATTAAATGGGCAACATCTTCTATAGTTTTATTCAAAACTGTGATTCTACAGCATAAAGTGCCAGCAATGTTGTGACCATCAGAGAATATGAAGGATTTTACGAACAGTTTGTGCACAAAACTCTGAGCTCTGAGTTCATTTAAAGTTTGAAATTGCACTGTTTTTACTCAATATAGTGAAGTTTCAGCTATATAAATTATTTAAATGCAGTTTAAAGTTTGTGTATTAAGAAATATCCTTGTTTTAGTGTACTCGATTAAAATAAGTTCAGAGTACTCATAACTATTGTTTTTTATAAACTGAATTGAGGTAATCAGTGTCCTCAAATGAAATGAGTTAGCTCAACTTGTTTGGTTTTACAGTGAGTGCAGTTGTAAATGTTATGACGGATGTCTGTGTTTCACAGGTTTCTCTTCTTGGCACATAACTGTGTTGTTTTTCTGTTCTGTTGCTGGATTTGGAGCTGTACTTCTGCTCTGCTGTCTGATCTACTGCAGATCAAAAAACACAGGTGTGTTTGGAAGGAAAATCTTTTTATTTCTTGTGATTAACTGTATTAATCTTGTATTAATATTAATCTTAATTATTATTAATTGTATTAATCTTGTATTAATACAACTGTATTAATTAACTGTATTAATCTTGGGATTAACTGTCACATTGTTTCGCTTGTTTAACTGATTATTTAGCATCTTCTCTCCAGACAACAGCAGAACAATCTGGAATCTTCAGCTTTCTCTGGTCTTTTTTCCAAATGTCTGTATGTTCTTCACCTTCATCCTCTGGGGTCTCACTGAAGGTGAGTTTAGTTCAAATATAGCACTACACAGCAAAATCCCCAGTGTTAAATTAACACTCCACAGTGTACATATGTGTCCACACTACAGGGTGTTAAAAAGTGACACCTGATGTTAATAAGCAGAATCATTGACGGAAAGAGAAAAAACAATAACAGAAAAAAGAGAAACACAAGAACTACAACTGACTTCGAGTCATTACACATTGTTGCACTTATTATTACCAGTTTTACTTTATTTCTGTCATACATCTACAAAAGTTCTTGAGATTTAACAGAAGTTTAGACGGTAATGTTTTATGGAATTTTTATTTTCAAGTTACCATTTTGGTGGTCAGTGTTTGCTTTAGTTGGGCTCTTGACCCTTTTTTAATATTAGTTTTTCTCTGGTTGCTACTACTCTGTGTTTATAAAGAACATTTGTTATTGCAAGAGAAAACATGACCTGCTCACAATATGTTTTGGTGATAATGAAAATATCATCATGTAGTGGCCTGATGTCATAAGCATTTGTTTGATTGTCACCATTGTTGAGATTCAAATGTAGATTCTTGATGTCTGTGTGTGAATTTAAATCTTTCAGATTCTTAAAACATTGCTGGAAGTAACTAGCCTGGCTCCGCCCTCCTACGTACTTCCGCTCAATTTCATTTTACTTTAGTACTATGTCTGGGACTGCTGTATATTCTTAGGTTTCCAGAAACCAATTTTTTGTAGGACCAATCAGCGAACAGAGGGAGTGGCTGAGAACGATGACGTTGATGTAGTGCGTCACTGCGTCAGTTTGAGTTGGAGTAATGGCAGCGGAGAAAGACGTGAGAAAAGCTATTCGGTCCGTTGTTGCAAAACTGCCGAATATACAGAAGTTAAAGCCGGAGCAAGAACAATGTTTGCTTAGTTTTGTTGGTGGCCATGATGTTGTGGCCCTCCTCCCCACGGGGTTCGGGAAAAGTTCGATTTTCCAGCTCACTCCGCTAGCACTAGAAGTGCCAGAATTCCATAACTACTAGAACTGCCGCAAGCGGTCATTTTGATCGCTATTCAAAACTCTATATCTTTAATGATGAATCCCCAATTGAGAGATTAATGCATTTATTGTATTAGGATGTCTTTTAAAAACAAAACAACACCAAACTGTACATTTAAACAAGTTTAATTATAATTTATAAATAAATAATATTCGTAGATGCCCTGAACAAAATAGTAGCCTATGTTTTCATGTTTCCACTGTTTGATCGCGCCCGCCGACACACACACACACACACACACACACACACACACACACACACACACACACACACACACACACACACACACACACACACACACACACACACACACCATATTCCAGCATTGCAGCCTGTTCATTATAGCCATAATAAAATATAATAATAAAATAGTCAACCTAACATATAAAAATTCCACTGCTCTGTTTCTCAGTACTAGTAGGCTACAATTCGTACCATTTTATGCGTGTGAAGAGGATGATTTTTTCCGTCGATATTGGAACGTGAGTGAAGTTCAAAGCCTATGATAAAGAATAGTTTAGCATCCAAATACATCGCAAATGTTGAAACATTTTGATTCTAATTAGAGAGTTACGTGAGCCCAACGCCGCTTACTTTCACTTTCGCTTATAAAGCATTTCATTTTGGCTTTAGTTATTTTTTCATTCTTGTTCTGTTCTGAATATCATTACATTTAAATGATTTGTTGTTGAATATGTTTAGTGTATTTTTTACCACATTTTATTGTTGCGTATATTGGTATAATAATACCGCGAAATTCAGTGCGGTCAATATGACCGTTTATGGCCGAAATAGGTAAATATGTTCATTTGGGTTTTTTTTTGCCTTATGTGTAATTTATATGAAAAACATTTTAAATGAAAATACAGACACTTTTAGGAAAAGTCAGGTACCAGCAGGATTGTATTTATTTTTTCAACAAAGTTATTGCAGATATAAAATTCAAAACGGTCAAAATGACTGCCATGGCAGCTCTAGTGGTGAATGAGTTAGCTAAGGCGAACGATAGGGATGCAAAGCCGATAGTTGTTGTCGTCTCCCCTCTTGTTGCACTAATGGAGGACCAAGTGAAGGAGGCAGAAAAGTTGTTTCCGTATCGCGCAGTAGCCTGGTGATCACTGTACAGCATTTGCGGCAGATCCGAAACGACCGCAGCGGCGTATTGTTAATGATTAGACCCAGCTTCGACAGTTGACTGAATACATCACTGTCCTTAGTGTCAAATATACATTTAGAATTTGTAAATGTTTCCGGACGGTTTCGGCGCATGACATACGTCACGACCACACGTTAGCGATTGGCTATGGCAAATCCTGAGTGACTCTGGGCAGATCCAATAGTTTTGAACTTTTAACAGAGAACCCGCCTACAAGGAAGTAAACGTTTCTCAATGGAGAGAGGCCAGACTCTCTGTACAAATGAAATGTACGAGAGTCTGGTAGAACCAGGGTAGAAAGTAACTACTGTAGTGAAAAATTAATAAAACATTTAGATAATCAGTTTATAATAATGGGTGCCATCAGTAAATCAGGTCACTAGTAATTTCATCATCAAAACATAACCAGGGCTGCATTTCCAATAACATCTTAGGCCTTACTTGATCACAGACCAACTGCAACAAATGGTCTATACGATCAAATTAGATTTACGATGCTTTTGGGAAACACAGCCCAAATCATAGTTTCTCTTGCCACAACACATATACTCTATAAGCACAGAGTTGGAGCAGCCAGAGAAATACTAATGTTAAATAATAAAGGGTCAAGAGCCCAACTAAAGCAAACGCTGGTCACCATAATGGTGACATGAAACGAAACATTCCATAAAACATTACCATCTAAACTTCTGTTAAATCTAAATAAGACCGTGTGTAGATGTATGACAGAAATAAAGTCAAACTGGTCAAATAATAAGTGCAATAATGGTTCAAAGTCAGTAGTTCTTGTGTTTCTCTTTTTTCTGTTCTTGTTTCTCTTTCCTTCAGTGAGTCTGCTTGTTATCATCAGGTGTCACCACTAACGGCCAATCATCACTTAATTAATCACTTAATTATCTCATTAACTTCAACACTGCTTCAGTGTTAACTTAATTATCTCATTAACTTCAACACTGCTTCAGTGTTAATTTTTAACACCCTGTAGTGTGGACACATATGTACACTGAGGAGTGTTAATTTAACACTGGGAATTTTGCTGTGTATAAAGCATGTGGCAGATTTAATTAGTCGTTTTTGTAATTTTGTATAAAATTACCCAAAAAAATAAATAAATAAAAATAAAATAATTGTGATGGGACTTACATTGTTTTATTTGATCGATATTGTTTAATACACGTCAATGAATATTCTGTTCCAGGATTTCTCCATGAGACCGTCACTTGCTGTGCTCTGTATTTTCTGAGACCTGTTATGTTGATTTGGGCTTTGTCTTATTTAAAGTATCTCCAAGGTATGTTAGAATTTAAAGTTTTTTATTATTATTATTTTTGTTCAGGGGATCAGTAAATGCAAATTGATGGCAACATAAAAATGTAGCATGACAATATTGTCATTGATTAATTTTATTGTGGTTAAATACATAACATTTTCAAATTAAGAAGTATGAAATTATTTAAAACCACAAACTCAGCCTCATTTCTTTCAGCCTCAACTGTATTCTTGGCATATATTAGGGCTGGGCGATATATCGCATCACATTGTTAGGCGCATCTCGTTAGTAAAGCTGGTTCCTTGATTAGTAGTAAATCGCCATCACCTACTTTCAGATGGAGCGGTGGTCAAGACCGCCTAAACCGAGACCAAGACACTACCAAGACCAGAGGGTATCGAGACCAAGACAAGACCAAGACCAAGACCAAGACAGACCAAGTCAAGACCGAGACCAAGTCGAGACCGGAGGGAAAAAAACAGACTAGTGTTGAAGCTAAGCAATAACTTGTATGATTTCAAGAACAGCAGCATACTAGGGTTCAGCCGCAGTTTACATTCAATACATATTAGACGGTATTACTTCAACTACACAGGCAGAACAATACAGAGACAGACCATGTCATGTGTGTGACTGTGAGCTCACTGTAAATGTTTTTGCAGACTGGGTGAGATCAACTATGTGTAGCAATTGCATGACGGCTGTTACTGCACTATTAGAGGATTGAGACTCCCTTAACTTTTGTGTACTGTTGAGGACTGACATGACTGGTACTGACTGGTTCATCTGACAAAACATCAAACACCTCCAACACCATCTTGCTCCTCCAACAACTGTCTAAAGAATGAGAAATATGTAACCAACTGAAATTATACTTAATGTGTAGATGAAATCGTAACATCAAATTAAAGATACACAATTATAAACTTGGATTAGGCCTAATGTTTAGTCAACACAACAGAGATATGCAGATGATATTTAAAAGACCATTTATTTAGTCTAACGCCATCTTAAATACAATACTGTAATCAAACAACACACACACACACACAGCTATCAAAGACACAAATTCATCTAAGCAAATGCCTATCTCTGCTGATTTCGGAGTCTCCAAATGAATCCATTCTGCAACTTTTAAATACATAATAAAATGTTTAAAAACGAAATTATAGGCTTAAGTGCAGGATCCGAAAGTTGGTCGTTTTGTCGCTATGGTTACACACACACACACACACTGTTGGCGGTGCGCTCAAAGTCATCTGTCAGTTGTGCAGTTGTGCAGTTACCCAAAATCTCCTGAATGAAGTTAAAACCCTATGTGTTTTTTAAACCAAATGATCAAAGTGCTCGTTGCCGCTGCGATCAGTGGCGCGGATAAAGTGTTTTCTCGTGTGGCTCGCGCCTCGCGCACACGCCGCTCTGTCTTCACTCGGACGCGCGCTTCAATCCGTTACGTTGCAGATAATAATGTTGCATTATCGAACGTTGTGTCGTCGTGGATATTGTAGTATTGTATAGCTAAATCCCCCGACCACTATGTCGGTCTGAGACAGCGAGACCTAGACAAGACCGAGAGGTCCGAGACCAAGACAAGACCAAGACCAAAGACCCTCAAGGCCGTGACAAGACCGAGACCACGTAAAAGTGGTCTCGAGACCGGTCTCGAGACCAAGACCGGTCTCGAGACATACATCACTACTTTCAGATGGAGCGGCATTTACTACGCAGCAAAAACTCCAGTGTTAAATTAACACAAGAGTGTTAAAGTTAATGAGATAATTAAGTGATTCATTTAGTGATGATTGAGCATTATTGAAGACACCTGATGTTAACAAGCAGAATCACTGAAGGAGAAAATCACAAATTGTAAGTTACCATTGTGGTGATGAGTGTTTGCTTTAGTTGGGCTCTTGCCCCTTATACATTCACTTAAAATTTTGTTTGTCTGCTGTTATTGGTTAATAACAAACAAGTGAACAAAGTAAAAAGTGTGATCTGATAGTATTGGTTATGTTAAGACATAATCATGCTGTGATCTGAAAAGTGAAACTTATTGAGATAATTGGTTAAACTTGTTAGCAGCAACTTTGTGATTCTACAGCATATGATTATCAGTATTTTTTTTATAATCCAAAATATTTATTAAACATTGTTCTGATCAAAACACTTTCGAATGAATTTTTTTAGAAACACAGACATCAATAATCAGCCTGTGAATCTCAACAATGGTGACAATAATAAAGCATGTTGCAGTGGCTGCCACCAATCACAACTCATTAATGGCTCCTATCATGCATTGCGGTATGAATAAATTATGATCTGAATTGTAATTTACTTTTCCTAATTGAATATTCTGCTCGTCACCATTGTTGAGATGCATAGACTGAATCTTGATGTCTGTGTGTGCCTAAAAGAAAGACTTTTTTTTTTTTTCAAAATAACTTTTAAGAAATCCTTTATATTATATCTAAAATTCTGGATATTTATGCAGATTCACAGTTATGCTGTAACCAACAACATAAAATCTAAGTCAGAAATAAGGATCTTAATGAGTTTAGTGATCAAGTTCAAATGATGATTGTCATAATATAACCAACACCATCAGATCACTTTTTTTCTTTGTTCATCTGGCAGTTTTAACTCAGATACAACTGCCAAAGAAAATTTAAAGTACACATAAAAGGGTCAAGAGTCCAACTAAAGCAAACACCCATGACTATAATGGTGGCTTACAATTTGAGATTTTCTCCTTCAGTGATTCTGCTTGTTAACATCAGGTGTCTTCAATAATGATCAATCATCACTAAATTAATCACTTAATTATCTCATTAACTCAGAGGAGTGTTAATTTAACACTGGAGTTTTTGCTGTGTACAAAGAGCCATAGTTAACTGACAAGCAGAGCCATATCGCATTAATTATCGCTGGCGATACGTCCGCGATATTAATGCGATATGGCTCAGCTTGTCAGTTAACTACGGCTCTTTGTAGTAAATGCCGCTCCATCTGAAAGCAGGTGATGGCGATTTACTACTAATCAAGGAACCGGCTTTACTGACGAGATGCGCATAACAATATCGTGTGATATATCGCCCAGCCCTAGCATATATTAAAGGTGTAATTGAGTTTTAACTGTGTGCTAATTCGGATTGATTCGAACCCCTGCAGACAGTCGGTCAGAGCTGTATCATGACATCAAATGACTCCATAATCCCTTTAAATGAGTTTACTGATGATAATTCAGATTGTACAGGTGTGGTTCTGTACTGGAACAAAATACAGATGTAAAAGTACATTAATTATAAATTTACTTTAACATTTTACAAGTATGATAAAACAATTAGCCTACCTTAACAGATATGAATTTAACAACAACTCAGATCCTTTAATACAGATACTAGGCAAATAAATAGAACAGCCTTTCTATGTTTGCCCACAAGACGGCGCCATTAGCGCATTGATCAAAACACTTTTAATCTATAATAAACTGGTGCTCTTTAATCAGGAAATAACACTCAACTTTGGTATATTACTCTTATAAATTACAGTAACTATAATGAACATTAAAGAAATAAAAACAAGACTGCAGAATTAGATAATACACATTCATATGGCGCTGAATGCATCTGGATCACGGCATGAAACAATCTGCAAATTAAAGAGCAAGAACTGACAAAATACACTTTGTATTCCTGCACACTACATTACATCAGTTATCTCAAGATGTTACCAACAAAACGAGCGATGAAGTGGATTTCTCTCGCAACAGCTCGAGTTCACTGCATTCTGCTCAGCGAACCTGCTTTTGCTTCCTTGGCACATGATCTTTGTTGACGTTGCAGGATGCGATTGGTCAATTATCCAAAAAGCCTTTTGAATAGAATGTGTCAAGAAATTTGTAGTTTGGTGAAAAAATACACTTTGTCCTACACAACCTGTAACACTGTGTAACTGTTCCTTCAAGCAAGGGAGATTGAAAAAAACTAACTACAATGTAGCCTACTCACACACACAAAAAAAGATTTATTGACAAATAAACCAATATAACAATAATATATATAATCAAAGAAAATACATTGTAGAACAAAAACTCATTCCCCTTCAAATGATATTAATAACCAGCCAACCCCAATACAATCCCAACCTTGTCACACAGGACAATTCAAAATAAAGCAAAAAGTAAATTACACAAATAACCCCAAAATCATATTACATAATACATAAAACAATATTCCACTGCAAACTTAAGTCTCATGTGAAATAGTTTGCATGAGACTTAAGAAATAGAAATAGTGAAAATAAAATAGTTAATGTGTTTTAAAGCATCAATATGAGTAACATTGGCTGGCAACACAAGGGTGGGAAGTGATATACAAACAAAGAAAAAGAAAGAAAAAAAAAACACGAACACCCCGCTAGCTAGTACGATTCACAACATCCATAAACTCATTGCGTCCGAGGCATACAGCGCACACATGCAGGAATGGCTAGCTGGGGAAAATCAAACAAAACAAACACAAAAGAAATAGCAATCAACTAAACCTGATACAAAAACACAATTAACAATACCCACCACAAAACTTTTTTTTTACTTTAATCTCATTAGAAAAATAAAATCAAGACAATTACAAACACTGTATATAAACCTCAAATTACCTGCAACACAGACACCAACCCCGGACTAACTTCCGAGATCAAAATAGGAACAGGCGTGACCAACGCCCTACAAATCCACGATGTTTGTGTCTGCATTTAAAACATCTAATTCAGTGAAAAGGGCTTTGTAAGTATAAAACCGAACAGTCAATATTCACTTGGCCTTTCTGACTCTGTGCACCAACACACAAGGAAGTGTTACCAAACAAGCACACTTCCAAGTTCCAGACAAAAGATTGGGCCTCCCTTCAGGTGCCTGCTTAAAAACCCTATACCTACCCGGCCACTTCACTGGCTACAACTGCTTAAATGTAGAGTACAAGCAATGGAACGGATATGCAATAATATTATATAATGACCTTATTTGATGTGTTCAACCCTTTCTGTCCACAGGCAACATTAAAACATGGATCAGGTTTTTCAGAATATCAAGTGAATTTACTGTTTTCACAGTCGTTGTTTCTTCAGGTGAGTAAATCCTAATGTTACACATCAGAGGTCATGCACATTATTCCGACATTAAAAGTGCTTTATGAAATATTACCGGTTTTGCTTTAACTTCATTAGACTTGGCCAGAATTCAGCCATTAAATCTCACCCCTCCCTCTCTTTTTCTAAAATCCCGTCGTCCAAACCTGAATACTCAAAAGGATTAAAATGTCTATCCCAGGATTACTTTATTGTTTTGCTGTTTACAAAGACATGTGTGATTTCTCCGAACATCAGTGAAATCTGTCAGGTAGTAGAAATATTTTCTGCTGCTTTAGTCATTTTATAGTTTATACTTTACTGTACTGTTGCCTTTTCTAAAATACCAAAAAATACTAAAATGATGTACATGAGATGACCTTCACTTTCTTTGGCACAGATTAAGTCAGTATGGTCTCATTTTATGATAATTGTACAATGTAAAATTATTTTATTTAAAATATATATTTTCAAAACATGTTGAGCTCTAAAACTGCAAGAAAATGCTTGTCAAGATTAGTTTAGGTTTAGTATAGGATATTACTGTTTTAAATATGTAATGGTTGTGGGCCCACCGGTGGGCCAGTGACACTTAAAGGCACACTATGCAGTTTCTGTTTTTCTCAAACAGCGACCCCTAGAGTCGCTGTGGAGTACTTGTATTTAACGTTACTGTCGTAAATACCACCTCTTTTGAACGCTTTCTTTGTTTTCTTCGTTGACTCTGCCATGATTCACGTCTGAAATGCGTGCTGTGTCTTCCATAGAGGCTGCTTCATATGTTGTTGATGTATGTGACGTCGTGCCGTAAAGCAAGTCGTGATTCTCGCGAGATTTGTCGGGCCACCCCCCCCCCCCCCCCGCTTTGCTATCGGGATGATTCGCCCTGCTACGAGTTGTTTTACCATTGAAATGACTTCAAAGCTGTTATATTAATGTACAAATCTTGCATAGTGTGCCTTTAAAGTCTGTTTGTTTGACAAACACTGTTCAGTTCACCACATCTTTAGATATGTTCTGTTCTTGCTCAGGACATCATTTAACTTGTGTACATTTAATTTCTATCTATTCCTCTAGTTCTTTTTACACATGGCTGGAGAAAGAGTGCACATGACACAAGCATTGGACCTCGTGTAGTTTCTGGAATATTCTTTGGAGGTGTTGTGCTGTCGTGTCTCATCCTGAGTGGATGTAAGAGTTCCTGCATGATTTGATTCATTAAAGTGGCAGGCTAAGTATATATAATCACAGATTTATTAGGTTAATGAGTTTATTAACAATGGTTTTGTTCATTTACATTTATTTTTTTATTATACAGTTACCAAAAATAATATAAGAGCCAAGTTTTCAACTTTTTAGGCCTAACTGTGTGTTAATGTGTGTGTTTGTTTTTTAGTTGACTTTAGGTTATCCAGTCAAGAGCGGCCAAGAGGGGCTTCCTCACGCAAGCAAACTAAAGGTGAACACATTCATATTATTTTACCCCAATATGAGTTATTAGAGTTGCAAAATACTATTAGCTCTAGCAACAACTTTGCTCTCAATACAGCATTTTACATAGTTAAAAATATAGTTTAATATAGACCTAGACTGTGTGTTACTGAGTGTTGATAAAGAATGAAAACGGATGAAAAAAGTATCCAGAATTTAAAATCTTTATGATTCTTGGCTCTAAACAACATGAATGTGTGTGTGTGTTTGCACAGGCATGTGTGTGTGTGTGCATGCATGTGTGTGTGTGTGTGGGTGTACATGCGGGTGTGTGTGTTATCTCTGTTATGGACTGGCCATCAATCCATCCTCCTTATGGCACGAGATGCTATAGGCTCCAGCACTGCGACACTGCATAAGAAAAGCAATTTGGAAAATGTTCTGTGTGACCAGAATTATACTGGACAAATAGTTTCTGTCAAATCATACAGTGCTCTTTCACTTAGACAGTGATGCGAGCTGAGTGTCATCTCAAGATTTTTCCACTGGAGTGGCTCCTGTCAGAGTTTGACCTAAACATTCAGTTATAAAAGCATTCAAAGCTGCTGTAGGTTAAGATTTGACAGATGAACTGTGATGAGACTTTCAGGTGTCAAGATAATAGAAAAATACTTGACATGTGACTGAGCCAAAGATAAAGTCTCACAGACATTTAGCCTGATCAATCATCAAAAGAAAGAGGTGTTTAAACATTACAAAATGAACAACCAAGCAGAACAAGAGAGAGAGAGCAGGTGCAGTACAGGCAGAGTTGGAATCCGATAATTCATTCTTCCATTCATGTGTATGTTTCTCTCTCTGTTTAGTTTTTTTGAGGTGGAATATTCTCTTGTCTTTCTTTCAATTGTTCCAGTTGATCTTCTCATTTGGATTTCCCTCTCTAGGTAACACCTGCAAACTGATTCCTTCATAATTCATTACAATGATATGCAACATGTAGTTTTAAATTCCACCTGTTTTTCTGTGTTAAAAATCCAGTTGATTATAATTCAGCCAATTTCAGATCGACATAGAACAGCTTGTAGAAGGACATGCTGAGATGAATGTGAAAACTGAATGAAGTCATTAAGAGCTCCATAAGAAAACCACTAGACTCTTATTTCAGTGATTTAACATTTATGTTTAAGATCTTCTGAGCAATCCTATGCATTTTAGCTACATGTTATTGACTTTTATTTTTCAATGGGAAAATAATAGACGTATTCTTTTATTTTAGGACCTGTATTTGTGGCATCTGTTCCACTACCACTGTTGCTCTTAGATTTGCCTTGTCTCCAATCAACATTGAAATGTAAGTACATGCTGAAACACATTCTTATCATTGTTGTATTTGTATAGATGTGGAAAGAGTAAATCCTTTAATAATATTCCTGTATTTGTGATTTTGATACTGTATGAATAGAAATGCACTGCTTATATAAAAATAAATGCTTAATTTATTTGCTAAACCATGATTTAAAGTCAGCATGAAACAGGACTTGCTATTGACACTACTGTATTGTGACAATTTTTTTTAGCGAAATGGTTATTTATATATATATATATATATATATATATATATATATATATATATATATATATATATATATATATATATATATATATATATATATATATACAGTACCAGTCAAAAGTTTGGAAACACTACTATTTTTAATGCTTTTGAAAGAAGTCTCTTATGCTCATCAAGCCTGCAGTTAAAAACAAAAACAAAACAAAAAAAACCCCGTAATATTATGAAATATTATTACAATTTAAAATAATGGTTCTCTTTTTTAATATACTTTAAAATGTAATTTATTTTTGTGATGCAAAGCTGAATTTTCATCAGCAAGTACTCCAGTCTTTGGTGTCTTATGATCCTTCAGAAATCATTCTAATATGATAATTTGATACTCAGTTATTATCAATGATGGAAACAGTTGTGCTGCTTAATATTTTTTTATAACCTGAGATACTTTTTTCAGGATTATTTGATGAATAAAAAGTTAAAAAGAACTGTATTTATTTAGAATAGAAATATTTTGTAACAATATACACTACCGTTCAAAAGTTTGGGAACAATAACTATTTTTTTTTAAAGAAATTAGTACTTTAATTCAACAAGAATGCGTTAAATTGATAAAAGGTGATGGTAACGATTTATATTGTTAGAAATGTTTTTATTTTGAATAAATGCTGTTTTTATGAATAAATGCTGTTAACGTTTTACTCATCAATGAATCCTGAAAAAAGTATTCCAAAAAAATATATTAAACAGCACAACTGTTTCCATCATTGATAATAACTGAGTATCAAATCAGCATATTAGAATGATTTCTGAAGGATCATAAGACACCAAAGACTGGAGTACTTGCTGATGAAAATTCAGCTTTGCATCACAAAAATAAATTACATTTTAAAGTATATTAAAAAAGAGAACCATTATTTTAAATTGTAATAATATTTCATAATATTACTGTTTTTTTTTTTGTTTTGTTTTTTTAACTGCAGGCTTGATGAGCATAAGAGACTTCTTGCAAAAGCATTAAAAATAGTACTGTTTCCAAACTTTTGACTGGTACTGTATATACAAAAATTGAGGGACTTATTAGTGTGTGACTGAATGGAGGCACATCTGATAGTGAGTGGCTTAACTGAATGATTGTATATGTCATAGACGTCAAGTGAATCCTACCATGAGAAGTTATTGTAACGCTTAGTTCTACAGAAGATGAAGACAATCATACAATAAAGATTTAATACAATACTTACACTGTAAAACCCAACAAGTTAAGCTAACTCATTTCATTTGAGGAAACTGATTGCCTCAATTCAATTAAGTTTATAAAAACAATAGTTATGAGTACTCTAAACTTATTTCAGTTGAGTTTACTAAAAGTAGATATACAGTGCAATGCATAAGTGAATACACCCATGCTAAAGTTGACTAAAAAGAGGAATAAAAAATCATATTTTGGAAATTGAACTTAATGCCTTAATTTAAAAAATTAGGAAAAATCCAACCTTTAAGGACACCAATTTTCTTTGTGAATGAATAATGTATCGTAAATAAATAAATGTTCTTCCTTAAAATACATGGTGCATAAGTGAGTACACCGCTATGTTAAATTCCCATAGAGGCAGGCAGATTTTTATTTTTAAGTATTTTTAAAAAAAATTTTTTAGGATACTATGCATCCTGATAAAGTTCCCTTGGCCTTTGGAATTAAAATAGCCCCACATCATCACATAGCCTTCACCATACCTAGAGATTGGCATGGGGTACTTTCCATAAGATCATCTCTCAATGCAAATCAAACTAGCTTTTAGGCTAACCATGCCAATCTCTAGGTATGGTGAAGGCTATGTGATGATGTGGGGCTATTTTAATTCCAAAGGCCAAGGGAACTTTATCAGGATGCATAGTATCCTAAAATTAAAAAAAATAAAAATACTTAAAAATAAAAATCTGCCTGCCTCTATGGGAATTTAACATAGGGGTGTACTCACTTATGCACCCTGTATTTTAAGGAAGAACATTGATTTATTTACAATACATTATTCATTCACAAAGAAAATTGGTGTCCTTAAAGGTTGGATTTTTCCTAATTTTTTAAATTAAGGCATTAAGTTCAATTTCCAAAATATGATTTTTTATTCCTCTTTTTAGTCAACTTTAGCATGGGTGTATTCACTTATGCATTGCACTGTACATTGCAGTCAATAAATTAAGTGATTAATTAAGTGATTATTGAGCATTAGTGATTAACACCTGCTGTTAACGAGCAGAATCAATGAAGGAAAGAGAAACACAAGAACTACAACTGACTTCCAACCACAGCCTTAGATGAAATCAACTCAAGATAAAAGACGTTTAAATCTCTAAAGATCTCAGCAGAGGAGGATTAAACCACTACACAAACAGCATTACCAGCTTCACTTATTACTAAACAGTTTGACTTTTGTCATGCGTCTACAGAAGTTGTTATTGAGAATGAACAGAGGGTTAGATGATAATGATTTATTGAGTTTCATTTAAAGACACCATGATAGTGATCCGTGTTTGCTTTAGTTGGGCTTTTGACCCTTGACTTTATAACACTAGTTTTTCCTCTGGCTGCTGTAACTGAGTGTTTATAAAACACATTTGTTATGGCACATACGCCAAAAGAAAATATAAGCATGTGGTTGTGTTAAGATGATAAAAATCATCATTTAGTGACTTGATTCTCTGATCTTTTCCAGAGTCTAATCTCTGATTAGATAGGTGATGTATTACTTGTATTATTCATTATAATAGAACTGATTCTGCTGTAAGACCCATTGTTGTGATTAACAGATTTTAAAAACCTCTATGGTATTATGCTGACTTACACAGACATCAAGAATCAGCATATGAATCTCAACAATGGTGACCATTAAAAAATGATTTATGCCGCAATGCATGCTGGGAGCCATGGATAAGTTTTGTATTATGCTAGTACTCGGCATGCATCATTTTTTAATGGTCACCATTGTTGAGATTCATATGCTGATTCTTGATGTCTGTGTGAGTCTTAATAATGCAATACCTTTTCTGTGTAACTTTTTGTGCACAACTATTTATAAAGTCCTTCATATTATCTAATGGTCACAACATGGCTAGCTCTTATAGAATCACAGTTTTGAGTTAAACTAATACATTGCCCTTTTATTCAGAGATCAGACTCTGAATGAATTCAGTGAATCAAGTCACGAAATGATGATTGTCATCAACAATCCTGCACCATCAACACCAGATCAGACTTGTCCTTGGCTTTTGTACCATAACAAATATGTTTTATAAACACTCAATTATAGCAGCCAAAGAAAATCTTAAGTGCAAAAGTCAAGGGTCAAGAGCTCAACTAAAGTAAACGCTGATCTCCATCATGGTGACCTTAAATGAAACTCAAATCATCAACTTCTAAACCTTTGTTAATTCTAATAAGAACTTCTGTAGACGAATGGCAGTAATAAAGTCAGTCTGGTTAGTAATAAGTGAAGCTGGTAATGCTGTTCGTGGAGTTGTTTAATCCTCCTCTGCTGAGATCTTGAGATATTTAATGTCTTCTTTTATCTCCAGTTGATTTAGCTGTGGCTGAAGTCAGTTGTAGTTCTTGTGTTTCTCTTTCCTTCAATGATTCTGCTTGTTAACAGCAGGTGCTCATCACTAATGCTCAATCATCACTTAATTAATCACTTAATTATACAATTATCATTCTGGGATCTAGAAATGTTCTATAACTCATTCAGTTTGAGTTCTGTTTCAGTCATTCAAGTTTCGGTAATATTTGAGTGCTTTGAACTCAATTGTATTTAGTACATTTTACTAGGGCTGGGTAAAAAATATCGATTTCTCGATTTTAATCAATTCTCATTTTTACGAAACGATATCGATTCTTAAATCCCAAGAATCGATTAGTCATCCTGTTTTCAGTGATGAATGAATGGAATATTGTTGCACGCATCCCATTCAATAAATCGCAATAATCTTTGTGCTTTGTTATTATTAATATGAAACAAAGTCTCAGATTTCAAATTACGTCCATTTTCTTATGAAATTCAAAAACATAAATACCGTTTTGGTGCTGTGGCGTGAGATCGCTCTTGCTCAGCTCAAGAGAAGCAGCAGCGCGGAGCGCACACGATCTTCTCTTCCGCCTTAATAATATCCGTTACAGCGCGAGATAAACATGAATGAGCATCTGAAAGTGTGTTAAAAGATAGAGTACAACTTATCGAAGTCCGTATCATGTCACATGGAATCGCTCAATTAGTGTTTCAACCGTAGAAAGACGTTAGTAAACAATGTCATGTAACGTCACATTTACCTCAGAAAAAAACATATCCAGTGACCATAAACTCGTTAGTCAGCTAGAAAAATTAGAGAGGAGCATTTTGTTAAACATATGCACAATATTACATATTCATTATAATTTTTAATGTTCTTCAATATTTAATGCATGTTTGAATAAATCTGGAAAGTTTTTTTTATGACAGCCACCATTTAAATTTGTATATAATTTCAAATAACTTTATTATTATAAAAATAAATAAGTGTATTTTAAGTGTTTGTATACAAATCAGTTATTTTTTACCTTCAATATTATAGTAGGCTAATGAAACCTATAGGCTACAACTGACTCCCATAGTTTACAGCATTAGTTAAGAGATTTGTTTTCCTTGAAAAAATTTGCAATGTATACCTGATATCCAAAATAATCGATATTGAATCGAATCGAATCGTAATCGAAATCGAATCGAATTGCAAGCTTGTGAATCGAAATCGAATCGAATTGTGAAATTTGTGTCAATACCCAGCCCTACATTTTACTGTTAGGTTTTACAGTGTAGAATACAGGTGCTGGTCATAAAATTAGAATATCATCAAAAAGTTGATTTATTTCAAGAATTCAACTTAACAGGTGAAACTAATATATTATATAGACTCATTACATGCAAAGTGAGATATTTCAAGCCTTTATTTGTTATAATTTTGATGATTATGGCTTACAGCTTATGAAACCCACTAAATCAAAATCCCAGAAAATTAGAATATTACATGAAATCACACAGTAATTACACAGTGATACCATGGTCATTGAAGCAGGTTTTGGTTATTTTGGCAGTGTGGGCAGGTGCAAATCCTGCTGGAAAATGAAGTCAAGCATCTCCATAAAGCTAGTCTGCTGAAGGAAGCATGAAGTGCTCTGGAAATGTCCTGGTAGACGGCTGCGTTGAGTGGACAGCACAGTGGACCAACACCAGCCGATGACATGGCTCCCCACACCAACACAGACTGTGGAAACTTCACACTGGACTTCAAGCATCTTGGATTGTGTGCCTCTCCATTCTTCCTCCAGACTCTGGGACCTTGGTTTCCAAATGAGATGCAAAATTTGCTCTCATCAGAAAAGAGGACTTTGGTCCACTGTGCTTTATTAAATCCAGAGTCAACGCAGCCGTCTACCAGGACATTTCCAGAGCACTTCATGCTTCCTTCATTTTCCAGCTGGATTTGCACCGGCCCACACTGCCAAAAGAACCAAAACCTGGTTCAATGACCATGGTATCACTGTGTAATTACTGTGTGATTTCATGTAATATTCTAATTTTCTGGGATTTTGATTTAGTGGGTTTCATAAGCTGTAAGCCATAATCATCAAAATTATAACAAATAAAGGCTTGAAATATCTCACTTTGCATGTAATGAGTCTATATAATATATTAGTTTCACCTGTTAAGTTGAATTCTTGAAATAAATCAACTTTTTGATGATATTCTAATTTTATGACCAGCACCTGTAAACAGCCAACATACGAAAGAGCATGCTAACATGAACAATAGCGGACAACTGAAGAGTGAACAAGGTTTTTTCTTTATGTTTTTTTCCCCTTGTAATCTTAATAAAAAATGTCATAACTGTCAGTGTTATGTTCTCTTAGTTTTCATTCTATTTTTATTTTTATTTTTTATTTTAAAAATAAAAATAGAATGAAAACTAAGAGAACATAACACTGACAGTTATGACATTTTTTATTAAGATTACAAGGGGAAAAAAACATAAGAAACACACAGATAAATAGTTAATTCAAACAGAACTTAAATATGGTGTCAAATTTGATTTCATGCCAACTCTTCTCAGATTTGTATCAGATTTATGTGACCTGTAAAAGTTTATGAATTCAGAAGATCATCTTTTCCTTCACAGTTCTCCTCCAAAGATGGATAACATCATTCTGGATGATAATAATACCACTCCTAGATATCCTTGTAATTTATGCTTATCTAACCATATTGGAAAGCGAGAAAGGTATGCTACTTTATTTTATGTTTAAATAATTTTTCATATTTTGAAGTAGATTTGTTATGGTAAGTCACAAATTTGTCTGCTTTTATGCAAGGACATATTTTTTGTAAGGTTTACATTTATAATACACTAAAATAATTGTTTTGTAAGAGATGTGCTGATCAGAAGTGCTTTATTTAATCAACAGAGTATTTGGGATGGACCGGCGTCATTGTATTAATGCAAGTTCTGAAGATGATAGCCTTCTATGAAAACAGCCTGACAGGTATTATACAGTACTGACATACAACGGTGTTCTTTATTACCCCACACTGTAATTATAAAACAACATAAAATATGGCACTAAGAAGTAAAAATTACATTACTGTGATGTTTGTCTTATATTAATGCAGTAAAAATGTAAAATGTATAAATAATTATTCACATTATTATAAGAAAAAATGTATAAGTTATATAAAGCCGATATACCCTTTAGACTATGCGCTTGGTAAACTGCACATTGTTTTTAATTTCTTAATGATCACTTCATTGCTCATGATGTGTGAGACTGAACTATGTCTGAAACTATTCAGATTCCTTCTTTTTTCACATTTTGTTGTTGCAGCCTTAAGGTCCTTGCACACATGAGTCCGAAATTTTCGTATTCGTGAATATTCATGATTCGGTGGCTCTAAATTGTCAAAACACCATTCAAAATGCTTGCTATGGATGCGAAAAACGCAGAAAATCGAACCTGATCCGAATTTTTTTTTGACGGATGAAAGTATCTGAGGCAGTTTGCAAGCGTGATTGACATAACGTGAGGTCGTATTTATTTTTTAACGTGCGAAAATTTCGGATGCAAATTTCGGACTCAGTGTGCAAGGGCCTTTATGCTAAATTGCGCTTATTTTTTTTCCCACAATCTACACTTCATATACCATAAAAAAGCACGAACATATTTGTGATTTAATTTTTAAAATGTTTTAATAAGAAAAAACCTAAATATCACATTGACACACGGGGTCAGATTTGCTAACAGCTTACGCCAGCACAAGCCCTCTAGTCAATTTACTGGTATTGCCACAAACTTAGTAAGTGCTTGACGTGCTGTGATAGATACTGTACAGAGAGCGTGTGAAAGAAGGGAGAGAATTTTCTACACTTGTGTTCATTTATTTGGAATGCCAGAGGAAGATGTTTTCCGAACGTATCGTTTGCCAAGCCATATTATTATTAATTAACTGAGATCAAGAAACCAACCATCTCTACAACATTCACTGATCTGAGCTCTATGGGAAAGTGTCTGTACAGAAGCCTCTCCTCAGTGAATAACACATGCTTGAAATTTGTAAAATGACACCAAAAGGACTCTTAGACTGTGAGAAACAAGATTCAGTGTCTGATGAACCTCGATTCCAAGAGTCATCTCAGGAATAAACCCCGTTCATCATTTGCACAACACCATCCCAACACCGAGGTTTCATCATTTCATCATGCAGTGAAGCTGTTTATACTGTAATCGACAGGGACTAGAGAACTGGTTAGGGCAGGAAAAAAACAAAAAAACAAAAATGATTTCCTAACAAAACCTGATCCAGAGAACTCAGGACCTTAGTCTGGGCCGTATGTTCACTTTATAATGACAGGCTTTACAGAAATCCATGCGTACAAAGCTTATCTTATCATATTCCAAAAGACCCGAGACTGTAATCACTCACTGCCGAATGTGCTTCACCTCAGCGCTGAATACTAATGCCAATGTGACAATTCAGTTTTTGGTTATTTTTAATACATTTGCAAAGTAATTACACAATTCATTATGGGGCATTGAATGTAAAAAAAACTGAAATGTGAAAAAACTTAAAACAGTTTTGCATATAAGGCTGCAAATATATTGTATTCAGTTATCAACAGCATTTTTTACGCACTTTTCCTTAAAAGTGAAATGATTTCTGTAAATCCAGTTGTATGCTGTATGGCTTCTTCATATTCTGAGTACTTTTTAAACATAAAAGCAACAAACTATATTATAAAAAATAATAATAATAATTAGGGAGAATCAATAAATAATGAATAATTTACTGCCATTGTGTATTCTGATTATGAGTATTTTAACATTTAAATGTATTTTCAAGGGCTTAATTTTTGGAATCTGAAAACATTATTCATACTGAACTGCCCAACACTGGGTACAATATTCTCTCCCTTTACTAGACCTTTTGATTGATTGATTGATTGATTGATTGATTGATTGATTGATTGATTGATTGATTGATTGATTGATTGATTGATTGATTGATTGATTGATTGATTGATTGATAGATGATAGTGATGACACAGCGGCAGAACATTTAGAAGAGCAGAGACGACAACAACAACAGACTGAGACAAACCAACAAGGATCACATACATGTAATTACTCACTCCTGAATCTTAATATGAATCCTAATTAAAAATTAAATAATCCTAATTATATACAATAAAGTTTATATATATATATATATATATATATATATATATATATATATATATATATATATATATAAACACTACCGTTCAAAAGTTTGGGGTCAGTCAGATTTTTAATGTTTTTAAAAGAAGTCTCTTCTGCTCACCAAGGCTGCATTTATTTGATAAAAAACAATAAAAAACAGTAATATTGTGAAATATTATGACAATTTAAAACAGCTGTTTTCTATTTTAATATATTTAGGGCCCGAGCACCGATGGTGTGAGGACCCTATTGTTTTTGCTCCGTTTATTATTATTCTTCTCCAAAGTGAATCGCTTTTTAGAGGGCCTAAACATGCTCGAAAACTCATGAAACTTTGCACACGCTTCAGAAGTGGTGAAAATTTACATGTGATATGGTTTTCAAAATTGGGGGGGGCAAATTCGGTAAATTATTGCCCCCACATTTTGCCCCGGCTCCTGGTTTCACGTACAGGTATGAAATTTGGTACATACATGTAATGACCCAATACCTACAAAAAAGTCTCTTGGAGCATAGCCCTAAACACAACAGGAAGTCAGCTATTTTGAACTTCCTGTCAGATTTTGGGCATTTTTTGACATTTCCTGATGTTGTACTTTAACGAACTCCTCCTACAGTTTTGATCTGATCCTCTTCAAGTTTGGTGAGTGTAATCTTAAGGCCTTTGCGACGTTAAATTGCGAAGATCTAGAGTTTTCGTCGAAGGATGTGCCCTCGGGGGCCTGACAAATGTTCACCCAATTTCGGCCTTTTGGTGATTTATGCATGATCAGATAAGTTCAATATTAATGTTGCTTGCAGTTCCGATGTTGCTAGGCAACCACAGACAGCCTGCAGTAACTCAGGCATTCAATGTCCAATCTGCCCCAAACTTCACATGTTTGATAAGAGTCCTGTCCTGAACACATGACCATGCTCATATTTGGTTATAGGAATAGCGCCACCTGCTGGTAGCAGGAGGTGTGGCAAATACAAAACATGCTCGAAAAATCATGAAACTTTGCACACGCTTCAGAAGTGGTGAAAATTTATGTGTGATATGGTTTTCAGAATTGGGTGGGGCAAATTGGCATAGTTATTGCCCCCACATTTTGCCCCAGCTCCTGGTTTCACGTACAGGTATGAAATTTGGTACATACATGTAATGACCCAATACCTACAAAAAAGTCTCTTGGAGCATAGCCCTAAACACAACAGGAAGTCAGCTATTTTGAACTTCCTCCTAGATTTTGTGCATTTTTCGTAATTTCCTGATGTTGTACTTTAACGAACTCCTCCTAGAGTTTTGATCTGATCCTCTTCAAATTTGGTGAGTGTAATCTTAAGGCCTTTACTAAAGGCGCCGGGTGGCGGTGGCAGGGGTGCGAGGGCCCTTTCTCATCGCTGCTTCTGAAGCATGTTTAGGCCCTCTAGAAAGCGATTCACTTTGGAGAAGAATAATAATAAACGGAGAAAAAACAATAGGGTCCTCACACCATCGGTGCTCGGGCCCTAATTCTTACTGACCCCAAACTTTTAATTGGTAGTGTTTAATGTTTCAAAAGCTTTAGATTTCAGATAAATGCTGTTCTTTTGAACTTTCTATTCATCATAGCATCATGAAATAAAAATGTAAATAACTGTTTTCAACATTGATAATAATCATAAATGTTTCTTGATCATCAAATCATCATATTAGAATGATTTCTGAAGGATCATGTGACACTGAAGACTGGAGTAATGATGCTGAAAATTCAGCTTTGATCACAGGAATAAATTAAACTTTACTGTATATTCACATAGAAAACAGCTGATTTAAATTGGAATAATATTTCACAATATTACTGTTTTTGTTTGTTTTTTTAATCAAATAAATGCAGCCTTGGTGAGCAGAAGATACGGTTACACTTTATTTTAAGGTGTCATTATTACAGTGTAATTATATATTTAAGTACTGAGTAATAATAAGCAACTACATGTACTTACTATAGGGTTAGGGTAGGATTAGGGTTTGGTTGAGGGTAGTTGCATGTAATTATGCGTAATTTACTGTTATTACTATGGTAAGTACATGTAACATATGTAACACTGACACTGTAAAATAAAGTGTTACCGAAGATACTTATTTTAAAAACATTAAAAATCTTACTGACCCCAAACTGACCCCAAACGGTAGTGTATATATATATAAACTTTATTGTATTTATGCTCTATAATATTGCATTGACAAGAGATCAGTTTAATTAATGCAACTATTTGATTGCTTGATGTTTTTTTTGTTGTTGTGTGTGTGTGTGTGTGTGTGTGTGTTTATAGTGCATCTCTGTAATTTCATCATGTACATGTTTGGAGCAGTTGGTCTTGTTTTGCTGAACTCTGTTACACTGACAGCAGAACTGATCCTGAAAGCACGTAAGTATATATCTAAATTATTATATCACATTATAGAAATCTTTTAACATCACAGTTGTATCTAATTACACAAAAAAAAAAAAAAAAAAAACCTTCCTGAAAATGAACCGAACACAGCAGGGTTAAATTATACTACTAAAATGTGCTTTACCGTTTTGCTTTCAAATGTCCCGTGTATCTTCCTTTCTCTTCAATGTTATTCTATCATTTTAATTCTTAGGAAACGGTGAGCGTGTCTTGAACGATCTGAGAGTCATTGTCTTCCCCTCTGAATGTGTTTTTGCCTTGTATTGGCTCATTTTACTTCTGCATGCTTACTGTAAGAATCTTTTTATTTATCTTTTTTAATTGTTCATTTTGCGGAGACACATTTATGTGGCCAAGTGTAAATGGAACCGTTTTAACAAATCAGATAGCTTTCCAGTCAGTGTGAATGTGCAGTCAAGTGGTGTAAATAGGCCTTTAGTGTGAGTTAAGAATTATTATTATTTATCTAAAGAAATATTTTCTACTATAAAGAACCTTTAATACAATGGAAAGATTCCATGGATGTTAAAGTTTTTTCACTGAAACGTCAAGACCAGTAAATAACCTGTATTTTTAAGAGTGTATGAGTGTGTGTAAGAGTGTGTGTAAGAGTGTGACAGTGAACAGGGCTGGTGGGTCACTGGTTTATTTGACAATGTATTTAATGCTGATTTGTAACAGATGCAAACAGTTATTTAAATGGAGGTTCAATGCTGGTAAAATTAGACAAATATTAACCTACTCCTTACAGAGACTGATTTACTTGCTGTGATTCTGATTTTCCCTTAAAGGGTTAGTTCACCCAAAAATGAAAATTCTGTCAGTAATTACTCACCCTCATGTTGTTCCAACCCCGTAAGACCTTCGTTCATCTTCGGAACACAAATTAAGATATTTTTGATTAAATCTGAGAGCTGGATCACTCCTCCATAGGCTTCTAAGGGACTGAAACTTGCTGGCCCAGAAAATGTATTAAAGACATCGTTAATATAGTCCAAGTGACTCCAGTGGCTCGATCTTAAGTTTATAAAGCGACGAGAATACTTTTTGTGCGCAAAAACAAACAAAAATAACGACTTTATTCCACTTTTCATTTCCTTCTCTCTGGGCCTCGGGTCTTTTCACGTAGTGTAATAGCGTAGCGCATCTGTGTTGTACATCACACACATCACACACATGACCAGCGTCGGCCAATAGTGAGCCTACGTGGTGACGTGCAACACAGATGCGCTACGCTTAAACACTACGTGAAAAGACCCGAGGCCCAGAGAGAAGGAAATGAAAAGTGGAATAAAGTCGTTATTTTTGTTTGTTTTTGCGCACAAAAAGTATTCTCGTCGCTTTATAAACTTAAGACCGAGCCACTGTAGTCACTTGGACTATATTAACAATGTCTTTAAAACATTTTCTGGGCCAGCAAGTTTCAGTCCCTTAGAAGCCTATGGAGGAGTTAGACAACTCTCAGATTTAATAAAAAATATCTTAATTTGTGTTCCGAAGATGAACGAAGGTCTTATGGGGTTGGAACAACATGAGGGTGAGTAATTACTGACAGAATTTTCATTTTTGGGTGAACTAACCCTTTAATTATTAACATAAACATCTTTCTCTCTTTAATATCTCCTGTCACATATAGGGAAGACTTTTACAACTGAGTAAGTTCAGATTTTAATTCTTAAAAGCTCTCATCTATGCATATAGTACATTCATCCGTGTATATATCATTGTTTAATATGTAATTCTGTATTCTAATACAGATCTACACAGAATCAAAGGGATACACATCAAAGACAGAGACGTCAACTCAGGGTAATACAATAATTATGTGTGATATAAACTGATCTGCAGTATAAGCTTTGACATCTTCACATAGAATACAGAGTGTAATTGAATCTTGTTTTGATCACAGAACACACCAGCAGAGACTCATGAAACGGAGAATCTGTCAGCACCTGATTCTGCTGTTTCACAGACACAGTGATCGAGACACAGACTCTTCCACATTTCTCCTGCACTCTGACGCTCTCTCCGTCTGTAAAAGAAGAGTTCCTCTGGAGTAAAAAACAACGAAATTAGACTGAAGACTTGCAAATTGCTTGGATCATTTTATATTGGTTGTTGAATCATTTCAAAAGTTAATCATGGCAGTATTAAGCTTCTTATAAACAGTTTTTTTTTTTTCATAAACAGTCAGATTTCAGTACAGCGCTTTTGTAAATGTGTTGTGCTCTAAAAAATGTGAATATTCATATTCGAGTATTTAGTTAAATAGGGAGTTGAAGATGTTTTGTAAATGTTTATGTGGCTATTGCATCAGTATTAGGCATCAGCTTTTATGCACAGGCTGATTTTACTTTTAATGACTGAAAATGGATCTGCTTATGTTTGTGCTTGTCTTTATTTTGATAATGTCTCAGGGTACTGTATGTAGTCATACACTGAAGGTGCAGAATTGGCTGTGTCAAATTGAAATCTGTGTAATGTTTACAAACCAGTTTGTAAAAACAAATCCTTTTGTAAAGTGTCTGAATTTAGTCTGTGTGCGTGCCGTCAGATAATAATAAATGTTCAGAGAATGCTTTCTATTGAAGTCTTCAAGTTCGTCAAATATGAAAAAAAAAAAAAACTTTCTGCTTGAAAAGTGTTTAGTTTTCTAGTTATTTTGGTCGATTTCATAAGAACCACTAGTTTTTCAGTAGACTATTTATATTATTTTGCTGGCTAACTGCTCATACAGAAGATTGTCTTTTAGTTTCACCAAACTGATCTGTTGTCATCTAACAATGATATGCAATGCAGATTTATTAACCTCAATCAATCTTATATAAGCCCCAATGGAAAAACATTAAAAGACCAACATCACCTCTGCTCTCTGTGGTTCATATGAAAGTTGTTGGAAAGTCTGACAAAGTTCTAAAGTTTATTATTTCTTCACATGCTGATTAGTATTTTCCTGTGTTTACAGTGGTAATGTAATCCGGTAGCTAAATCCACACTTATTTATTGTAATGGTGACAATGTATAAAAATTCTTTGTCCCAAAATGTAAAATTATCCCTACCATTTTGTAAAAATAAATAAAAAAAAATCCTTAATTTGCTGCTGTTTTGTATATAAAATAAACCATAATCTTCTGCCACAATAATTGACTGAATAAAAAAAAATATTTACATGACTCATAAATTCAATCAGTTCTCGAGTCGACAGTGCATTGAACCGGTGGCAGAAGTTCCCGAAGCAGAACTACACAACTCTTAAACTGAGAAAAACTGAGAAAATCGGTGACTAGAGGTCGATGTTCACTAAATGTTGAACATGCACGTTTTTAGACAAGCTGTCAAATCAGACATCAGACCAAAAAGTTTTCAAGTTACGCAGAAATTCACAATGTAGAAATTACACTTTTAATGTGTAAAAGTGCATTAAAAGTTAAACAATAGGCTGCAAAGGCCTTGAAAAAGGAAATAAATAGAAATTGCATGAAATTTTGGGAATAAGCCAAGTTTAATTATATTTCCCCACAAAGTCGGGATCGTAAATCCCGGTTTGAGAAGACTGTGGGACACGAGCAGGACAGAGCCTCTCGACTCGTATCTTTGTTTTCTCCTGATGTTAATTGACACTGGTTGTAAAAGGTCAGAAAAGAGAGAATTTAATCTTCCGCATGAGCAAGACATGTAAGCTATATTTGATAAAGTTGATGTGCTTTACCTAGTGAGGTTAATAATGCTTTCTGTTGTCTTGGAAGGGAAAATAATATCTGATGTAGTTTTTTTTCTCCTTTGCCAAAGTAAAAGATGTGATTATAGGGAAAAGTGAACGAGAGGTTTATAATCCTCAGCGAAAGGACGCAAGTAATGATTTATGATTCAAGTCCAGAGGAATAACTCTGGAATAGGCTATTGTTAAATTCGTAAAACATTATTCAAAACCAAAAAATGGCTTAAATTCTACTTTATGGTCTCCTTGCCGACCTCTCTCATTCGACACAGATCCTATTGTTTCCATGGTCGCGATGTAATATTTGGTTCAAAATAGAAGTGAATATTTAAGAAATGAAAAGCGACACACTCCATCAATTAGGGTTAGAAGAACTGTTGCCAAACATATAACATGCTAGAAACATAATAATCACTGCAATAATGATCCATTAGATTCACAGACGAGGCTTAAGCAAGTCCCAGACTAAAATGCATGTTTGATCTGTATTAACTGAAAGCAACTTGCACTAACATTTCTTAAAATATGTCAGTGCCATTGTTTTGTCTCAAGATGCACCAATGTTTACGTGTTTTAATAAGGCACGTTTTTAAAGGCCTTTGAATTTAAGCCTAATCCTGGCTTAATCTAAACCCTTCTGTGAAACCAGGCCTCAGACTCTTAAACATCTTCCCATTTAAACAAGTGCTTATAAAGGAATAAAGCGTTGCAGTTAGTTTGCACAGTGACAATAATATTTTTATTTTGCATAATTTCAATCTGATGAAGATCCACTGGATTGAAATGTTAACATCAAGTCAGGTGAAATGGCAAAAAAAAAAAAAAAGTTGCATTTGAAAGTATAAAAATAAGCTCCTGTTCAGCTGTTTTGGGGCTTTTGCAGATTAGACGATAACTTTAAGTTGTCTTTACGCCACTTCAACACTTTAAAATAAACAATTAAACATTTTTGTGCACACTGAGATCTCACAAACATGTAATGAGATGTCTAAGATTTGTTTTGCAGTAGAGCTGTGCGATATATATCGTGAGATTGTTATGCGCATCTCGTCAGTAAAGCCGGTTCCTTGATTAGTAGTAAATCACTATCACCTGCTTTCAGATGAAGCGGCATTTAGGGCTGAGGAGATAATTAAGTGATTAATTTAGTGATGATTGAGCATTATTGAAGACACCTGATGTTAACAAGCAGAATCACTGAAGAAGAAAATCACAAATTGTAAGTTACCATTAAGGTGATGGGTGTTTGCTTTAGTTGGGCTCTAGACCATTATATGTTTACTTTAATATTTACTGTTGTTTGTCTGCTGTTATTGATTTATAACAGTTAAATGAACAAAGTAAAATGTTACCTTATAGTGTTGGTAATACTGTGATCTCAAAAAGGAAACTTATTGAGATAGTTTGGGTTAACTTGTTAGCAATAGTTTAGTGATTCTTCAGCCTGTGATTATCAGTACTTTACTTATAATTCTAAAAATTTAATAAACATTGTTCTGCTCAAAAGACATTCAGATAAAGTCATTTAAAACACAGACATCAATAATCAGCCTGTGAATCTCAACAATGGTGACAATAATAAAGCATGTTGCAGTGGCTGCCACCAATCACAACACATTAATGGCTCCCATCATGCATTGCGGTATGAATAAATTATGATCTGAATTGTCTATGTAATTTACTTTTCCTAATTGAATATTCTGCTCCTCACCATTGTTGAGATGCATAGACTGAATCTTGACATCTGTGTGTGCCTAAAAGAATGATTTTTTTTTTTTAAACAACTTTTAAGAAATCCTTTATATTATATCAAAAATTCTGGGCATTTATGCAGATTCACAGTTATGCTGTAACCAACAACATAAATCGAAGTCAGAAAGAAGGATTTTAATGAGTTCAGTGATCAAGTTCAAATGATGATTGTCATAATATAACCAACACCATCAGATCACTTTTTTCTTTGTTCAACTGGTGATTATAGTTCAGAAACAACAGACAAACAAAATCTAAAATTAATAATATATGGGTCAAGAGTCCAACTAAAGCAACCATTGATCGTCATAACGGTAACTTACAATTTGAGATTTTCTCCTTCAGTGATTCTGCTTGTTAACATCAGGTGTCTTCAATAACGTTCAATCATCACTAAATTAATCACTTAATTATATCATTAACTTAAACACTCTTGAGTGTGGACTCATACACTCCCAGGAGTGTTAATTTAACACTGGTCTTTTTGTTGTGTACAAAGAGCCGTAGTTAACTGACAAGCTGAGCCATATCACATTAATTATCGCTGGCGATACGTCCGCGATATTGATGCGATATGGCTCAGCTTGTCAGTTAACTACGGCTCTTTGTAGTAAATGCCGCTCCATCTGAAAGCAGGTGATGGCGATTTACTACTAATCAAGGAACCGGCTTTACTGACGAGATGCGCATAACAATCTCACGATATATATCGCACAGCCCTATTTTGCAGTCGTTCACACTGTTCAATTCTTGTGAAGAATTACAGGTCAAAAATGGAAATGTGACTTTTATAGCTTACTTTGTTTACTTTCATTCAAAGACAATCTGTATTTATGAGTCAAGATGACAGATTTTCACATGTCCTTTTCTCTGAGTGAAACTCATCCAGACTCCTGATGCCGTCAGTACTAAACGATCTAGTCCAGCTGTGCGGTCTCTACCACCAGCGGTAGTGTGCGTATGCCCTGTTGGCTTCGGCCATCTTGTGAAGGTCATGTTTGCGCTTCACCACATTTCCCTCATTCGTGAAGGCGGCCAGCAGCTCCTGCGAGAGTTTCTCGTACATGTGTGTGCGACGGTGCTTGTTGTCTCTGCATTCTGTGATCAACCACTTCATGGCCAGAAACCGCCGGCGATTATCCGTGAGAGGGACGG
The DNA here is from genome assembly GCA_022828995.1 of Vimba vimba. Lineage (NCBI taxonomy): Eukaryota > Metazoa > Chordata > Actinopteri > Cypriniformes > Leuciscidae > Vimba > Vimba vimba. Next base: position 20,280,971 of record CM040817.1, on the reverse strand, counting down.
GAACCTGCAAGAACAATAACAGAGAAAGATTCAGTATTGATCTGAGTTTTGATGTGATTTCTAGAGCTTGACAACATCGTACATTGTATGGAAAAGATCAGAATGGACTTTCTGCATAACATCCGCTTTTGTGGTTGATGTAGTAAATGATGATAGTTTTCACTTCTTGGATGAATTATCCCTTAAATTTATTCATAAAATTCTATTCAGAGAGCTGCAAAATACTGCATAAAATCCATGTACTATAAATCATTCTGGATAAAATGGTACATATTTCAGTTTTCAAAAATGTTAAAGATAAATATTGTCGAAAACATGTTGTACATTCTATTCGTCACAATTTTGTGCATTTGTTGCCATCATTTTTGTTAAATAAATACAATTAAATATTCAGTCACATTTCTCAAGATCATTTTATCAATGTTGGCCATTTAACAACCTATTAGTGAACACTAATTCTGAATTTGAACTGAGAATTGTAGATCTACAACACCTGGGGCCTCGTGTATAAAACTAAGTAGATTTAATCCTAAAAGCATGTGCACGCCAGAAGACCAGAACGTGCACAATATTCCCTTTTTAGAACTATATATATGGCACTTACAACGCCTAGTTTTACTAAGCAAAACGTCATCTGCATATCATTTCCATAATGCATTTCCATCCATGTGATACCGTGTTTAAAGATACAAGACATTAGGAACATATGACTATAAATGATATTTGTGCCATCAGATTACATGTCTAAAAATCTTTCAGTATCCTTGTCTTGTTTTAGAATAAATACTATATCAAAAAGTTAAATTGATTTTAAAAAATCCTACTTTTCAGAGAAAGCTTTCAGTGAAAAGTTATTCTCATTCTTTTCCACTGGCCAAATAGTATTTTTAATTGTTTTAAATAGTTTTTAAACTAAAATTTATGCAATGTTGCCTATAACGCTACCATATATATTTTAATATGTTTTTACAGTATATTTTTAAAGGAAACAGATATTCCTCATTACTTTTTTGCATTGTAAATACTATTGTCTGACTCAGTGCATCACTGACAAATCATTTTTTTCTTTAATGTGCAAATCTTACCATTTCCTTCAAATTCTATCCTTCAAATACAGTGGTATTTTTCATAATGTTGTGAAGATGACAGGAGGAGTTATCATTACGCTACTGTCTGCTTTAACATGACATCAACCGCAGAGTTTGTACAGAACTGCGTCATCTGACCTTTTCAAACCGGCCAATGGACCGTTCGACCACTGAATAAATCCAGCAGTGTCCGCCATAATATCAGAGTCGCATCACTGATTATTATTCCCGCGAGACATGAGTTCTGCAATTTAATAAGAGGAATTATCATGCGCCTACAGCACTCCTCACTGTCATTAAAACCTAGCTTGTGTTCAAAAGCAGAGCATCCACTACAAATATCTACATTTATTTAATTTTTGCTTAACTTCTGGATTATAACCATGTAATTTGAGTGCTTAGTTCCATTACTGACAGAGAAATATTTAATCTAAATGTGTATCAAAATGAAAACAGAGTTTAAAATCATTCTGTTTCCTTCATTACTTTGCTCACTCCAGTAAACGAGTGCGTTCGCAAGGTCTAGAGGACAGCATATTTACACTGTTTACTTTGTATAAATCCCGATATGTGCTCGGAACGCACATTTCAATGCAATTTGTATGCATGAGCAACATTTTTATACATCAAGGCCCCTGGTCATATTATCTCACAGTCATAAAGTAAATATTCAAGCTTGTTCGCTGACCTGGTAAAACTTCCCTCCTTTCTGAACACTGGCTAGACCAATGATGGGTTTGCAGTTCTCCAGAGCCTGATGGAAGATGGCGTACGGATTACACTCCACCTCGTCTCTCTTCGCTGCTGGAGATTTGTGGTATTTCTCCACCTGTCTTCTCTTTATGGTCTCCAGCGTCTGAACAGACACAAAACATCCGAGCAGAAATTATGTCAACACTCATTTCAGGTAATGGACCATGGTATTTTACAAGTGTATAGAATGGGATTTCAGCCAAACCTGTGTCATGATTCCTCTAGCAAGGATTTTGTTGCCATCTTGCATCATCATGTTGATGAACTTGCTGTTGGAGGAAAACAGAAAATCAACGTTATGAAGAATACACACAGTAGGGTCCAAAAATATGAAAGCTTGTTATCGCTGTGACTTATTATTCTGTGTATTGGACGTTTTGGAACCACAAGTGATATTGTTTTTAAAATTTACACCATAATTCAAATAATATCAGCAGACTTTTGGACCCCACTGTGTTTATATACAGGTCTTAAAGCTATAGCACCATTTAAAGTTGTTCGTTAAGCTCTTTTGGTTTGTACCTTATCAAAGGGTCGCTGAAAGCAGAGCTGGTGTCGCTCGACAACGCTGCTTTTATCGGACTCACTGTTTTCAGTTCCTGCAGCTCTTTCTCTTCAACACTGAGCTCTGACTCTGGCACAGCATCTTTACTGGGATCAGGATCCAGATAGTATGGATTATACCGACTCCATCTCACGAAACACACACTGAGAAAACACAATAGACATAATATCAGCCGATATTAATCTTCATAACAGAGAAAAATCAGTACAAACAGCAGCGTCGGTTTAGAAACAGATTTAAGCACATGGTTCAGTTTGCGAAGAACAGTGTGAAATCAACAGTGAATCATACAAAGTATGAATTACAGAGCAACGTCGATGTGATTTAGACCTCATTTCGGACATTCATTGTACAAAATAAATAAATAAAAATAGTAAAATGTACCTCGGTGTCCAAGGTTTCAGTAAATATCTGACGGAGGCTGCCATCTTTAGAAAGATGTCATGAGTTTGTCTCAGATCAGCTTGAGCAACAAAACATCTGACCTTCACAGTTAGAGGATAAATAGAAACACAGATCTCAGATCAGCGGTTCAACTCACTCTGACGCGACCGTGAAAGGACCTCAAATGGAGAACGCGACCTAAGATATTGCCTGAGTAAAATACTACTACAAAATGTGTTTTAAAATGTAAAAAGTCTAGCATTTAACCTTTAAAGTATTTTATATACGCTGTTTGTTTGTTTTTTGCTCAGTAGACTAAATAGACTAAATTACTAAATAAACTGAAAATAGGCACCTTAGTGAGTTTCCTGTCGGCAAAATGTGTTTGTGCTGCCCCCAAGCGTCGCAGATAAATCAATAAAATAAAGCAATCATTTACACAAGGTTCAAATCTCAATGATGTTTAATTCTGTCTAGTATTTAAAAACAATACACAAAAAAACATTACATGATTTTTGGATGAAAAGATTGATGTGTGATTACAGGGTTTAATATTTTTTTATTAATCCAGTTCTGCTCTTTGTGACTGATAAATTAAATATGGGTATATTATATTTATAGGCCTATGTTTTTAAAATATCAATGTCTAAATTTGAAAAATGGATATCTCCAGTTACTCATGTAACGGTTAAGATGAGGGAACGAGACACTGCGTTTGCTAAAGCTAATGGGGAAACGGGACCCCTTCCTCCAAATACTACTGAAAAAGCTGGATTAGCCTACCAAATATAGAACATAACAAAAATAGGAGTTTTCGCTCTCTGTTTGTTAAGTAGCCTATTCATATTGCAGTGCTGCCATTTCCAATTCTCATTTAAACAGTAAATACATGTTACATTTAGTCATTTAGCAGACTTCCAAAGCGACTTACGAGGAATACAGCAAGCGATTTATCATGAAGAAGCAAACAATGCAAGAAGTGCTCGAAATACAAAGTTCAGGCATTGCTTAGAGTATAAGTCAGACAAAAAAAAAACCAATTTTATATATATATATATATATATATATATATATATATATATATATATATATATATATATATATATATATATATTTAATGTGGTTAAGTGATCACGTAAGAGATTATTTTTCAGTTGTCTTTTGAATGTAGTCAGGGATTCTGGGAAGATCATTCCACCAGCATGGAACTGTGAATGAGAATGTTCTGGAAAGTGATTTTGTGGCTCTCTGCGATTTTACCACAAGCCGATGCTCATTGACCGATCGCTGTAACGCCTCAGATCAAGCAGCACGTGAACTGATCATCTCTTCCTCTTTACTAGTTATAGCACGAAATAAACATGAATGATCATCAGAGAGGGTATTGAATATCGTCTCATGTAATCGCTCAGTCAGTGTTTCAACTGCGGAAAGACGTCAATAAAACAATGTCTAGGCCTACACATAACGTTACATTTACCTCAGGAAAGCCATTCAATGATCATGGCATGTTAGTTAGCTAGAAAAATTAACTCTAGAGTGGAACATTTTGCTAAATATGCACTATTAGCATAATATATTCATTATATTTTTACTCTGACATATCATTGAAAAAAATATTATAATGTGAATATTATAAAAACCACCTTATATTAATTCTATACAAATCTATTGTTAATTTCAGCCTTTAAGTAATTTAACAGCTTACAGGGTTCCCTATAGTTAACAGCAGGGACGGGAATGTCGGTCCTGCAGAGTTGATCTCAGACCCTGATAAAACCCTCACCTGTAAGCTTGTTCAGGAGTTTGATCAGGGCTGGGGATAAACTCTGTGGGACAGTCACACTCCAGGACAGATGTTGCCCATCCCTGGTTTACAGCATTATTTGAGAGAGTTTTTTTTTTTTTTTATCCAAATGAATCGATATTGAGTCAAATTAAATCAAGACCGGAATCGAATTGCAAGATTATGAATCGAATAGTGAAATTTGTGTCAACATCCAGCCCTAATAAAAACATCAGTCATTGTGTAAACACTGTAACATGTTCTGAACATTCTGTTCAGTTACCAAATGTTTTGCCAATCACAGAATATATCATGTGACACTGACAACTCTTTTAATATATTATTTTAATATATGTTTACTTTTATCAAAACCATCAAGTATTTTGGTGTCTTCAGTGTCACATGATCCTTCAGAAATTATTCTGAAAGGCTGATTTGAGAAACATTTTGAAAACAGTTTTGCTGCATAATATTTTTGTGGAAACTGGGATAAAAAAAAAAGAAAAGAAAAAAAAGAATCAGGATTTGAGAAACAGAAAGTATACTTTATTTGAAATAGAAAGCTTTTGTAACACAAATGTCCCTTTTGATCATTGCGTCCTTGCTGAATAAAAGTATTCATTTCTTTATTTTTTTCAAAAGAATAAAAAAAAATCTTACTGGCCCCAAACTTTTGAACAGCAGTGTATATCAAACTAATAACAAATGTCTAATACACTCAAAACTTAAAAAAAAAAAAAAAAAAACGTAAATAGCCCAAGGAAAACAAGCAAGCTTGAGCAATGCATTTATGGCTTTACAATATTTTTTTGTCCCCCCACCTGGAAATCACAATTGTAACATTCTGTGATATTTCTATGACCGTAGAAACCTGTACAAATACATTTAAAATCAACAAGAAAAAGGAAGCTTGGTCACTTACTCAACAGTCAGAAAAGAAATGGGCTTAAACTAATATTCTGTTCCCTCAGTTGTCAAATGATAAGCTGCTGCTGCTGCTGCTGGCATTAACTAACTAATATACACATATGTAAATTCACACTGTGCAGTACAAAAAAATATGTTTTTTTAATGAATAATCAGATCATTGCTATTCAAATTGTATCATGCATAGTCTCTGAAACATATGAAGGCTTACTAATATTACTACCCTGGAAATCCAGAGTTCTCGCGAGAGCACAAGTTGAATTTGCTCAGCGAGTTACTCTGGCGTCGACTAATGATGCTCATTAAATATGCCCCTCGATCTGAGCTGCACCAATCACATCAGGTTATCTGATATAGGCGGACCAGAGGCGAGCTAAAGAGATGACGACAGCGCTGTGACGTCGAAGTCATCAGTAAACATTGCAAGATGGCTATGGATGAACACCAGTAGTTTGAAACGGCTTTAGCTGCTACAATAAACGAGTTAGACTTGCTTTTCTCTAAAAGAGGAAACGAAGGCCGTTCCTTTGCAAGAAGGGCGTTTTTGCTGTTTTGCTGACCGGATACAGTAAGAGTCTAATCTACCAGTTAGCTTCGCTGGTAGCTAAGCATGTGGGGCTTGTTGTGATTGGTCGTAGTGTTATCCAATTGTGTGCAGTGAGATTTTCAAATGCATGCTTGGTGCCGCCCTTCGAGCTGGGCGATTTTCATTAGTCAACGCCAGACCATTAATCTTTCAGATTTAGGTCTGGATTTCCAGGCTATATATTACAGTAAGTTCTGGTAAATCTATTGCCTTGATGATCCTGGCCATTCACTTCTCACCCTACAGTAAACACATCAGCATCCTGGGATTGAAAGTTTCTCCTCCAGGCATTTATTACATCACCAGATCCAGCACCTGAAAATATATCAATGAATTCAAAATGCACATTTATAATTTTTTATATACAGTATATAATTTCACTCTTACATTCTCAATAATACATCTATGAAGTTTTCAGTAGCCCATTGTGAGTTTTGATTGATGTTTTTAGTTTGACACTCACCTTGATCTGTTTACAGCTTCAGTTTAGAGTAAATATCGCAACTCTCACTGTTATTGCCTAGAAGATGCCAACAGTTCATATGAGCTTACTTTAAATCCAACAATGAATTGAAATATGGCATAAATACATACATACTGTATATACATGCTTTATATACATATACATTATATATATAGTTAATGTATATAATTCAGTGTTCTATCAATATTTTTTATTTTTACAGAGATCATTTTATTTCAAAATGAGTATGTTAGACCAAATTACCTCAAAATAAACAATTTGCATGCAACAACCTTTTTTGGATCAGGTCAGTTTACAGTGCACATCCACAGAATCTGTTATGATCATAAAATCATAAGAGCAGAGACTTTTGTTTCAGTTTACCTTTGTTCTCTTTCTTTTTCTTCTGTTTCTTTGTAGATTTGAGTTCAATCTCAGCATATGTGATCTCAGTCGATCCAGTTACACCATCTATAGAGAATGAAATAAGACACTAACAAGATTTGCAAATATAATAGAATATGATAATGATAAAAATGGATTTGATTTCTAATTTCTTTAGAAAATAACTACTAAACTCATCATAATGAAATTAAATACTTCAAATGACATCCTTAGTTACCTGTGCTTATTTCTTCATTAATCATTGTATCAATAGAGTCATAAACATTTGCAGTTCCTGTAATAAATGAATACGCTAATTTTAATGTATTAATTAATACATTTTTAAAAATATTTTCGCCATGCATCTTATAAATTTAATTCCACAGAAAAATATTGATTTCATGTTGACAAACTAAAAAACAATTAAGCACTAAACATATTTCATGTGTTAACATTCTAAATTACAGAAAATAAATATTTTGTTATGCAGTTTTTGATCAAATAAAACCAAATGACATCAAGTTCAATACAAAATAGTTCAATGTATATGAAGACACAAAATATAATGTAAAAAATTTAGAAGAGTGAAAAATTATCTGGTTTTAAAATGCGTTCTCTTAGTTAAAAGCTATTCCTAAGTGTCTTTTATCTCAGCTTGTGAAGATTTATGTGTATATATATTAATGGGTATAATGAGTAAAGACTGACCAGACAGCAGTGTGTTGTATCCGGCTTCACTCTGGTTCTGCTCTGCTGTCTGACTGATGTTCTGCTGTTGACTGACAGTAGAGGGAGACTCAGATCTTACACCTAGCCAAACATAAAATATTTATGTAAATGTTTTGAGGAAAACTGACTTTCTCAGACAGCAACATGTCGGCCCAGATCCGGCCCACATCTGACATGCAGATTCCACGTGTGCCAGATGTGGGCCGACACTATGTTGCTGTCTGGTTTAATCTCTTTCATGCAGTACATGTTTGAGAATGACAAGGTGTTTAGTGCCATGCTTATATTTATTTACCACATTATGGTTGTGTTCTAAAACATTAAGCTTCTTCACTGCCTGCTGTTTTCAGCAAATGAAGCCTAATAAATGACTAATTTGGAGTGTTTTAAATATGTAGTGACTCTGTATCAAACAACTAGTGGAAGAGATGGAGGACTCACTGATTCAATGAATTTCAATGATTTCAATATAGATTACATTGATATTTTTATCAATACTTTTTAGTATTGAAGTAACAAACTTAATTTAAGCTGAAAACTGCCTAAAACACATTTACAACCAGCAAGCATATGTTTTACCACTTTAGGAGACGAGTTAAGACCAGAAAACCAGTTTAGACCGATGAAATGGCAATTCACAAGATGAGCGAGTGTAACATACAGTGTTTACAAGTCTGTCACTGATTTTTAATATGTCTGATAATGAACCTTTGTTTTTTCTCCAGCGCCAAAGCAGGACCAAGAAGACAATGATCAGAAATACAACAGTCAGTCCTGCAGTCACTCCAATTATCACAGGATTGAGATTGAGAACATCAGATCTTGAGGCTGGAGAAACTGAGATGCATATATTTTTACAGCTACATGTAAATTGTACAGGAATATTTTGAAAAGTGTTTATTTATCTTAGTCTCACCTCTGACTGAGATCCAGCTCTTGGGAGACTCTCCTCTCTCTGGGTGTTTGCAGTAGTAGAAACCCTCATGTGACTTTAAGACAGTCGGGATGATCATCTCTGTAGTTTGATTCTGGACGAGTGATCCATCTTTATAGAAATCAGCTCTGAGGATTGGTGGGGATGTATATTGATATAAACAGCGTAGAGTCAGAGTCTCTCCTTCAGTCACAGGATGAACAGGACTCTCCAGAATCACATCAGCTACTGAAATAGAGGAAACATGCAATACATGAACAACATGGTAACAATAAAAACAAAACAAAAACATAAAAAACCACTGCACTGTTTTCCACTGCGCACTGGTTTCTGAGTGTTTTTAGTGTATAGTTATGATGTTCTGTCTGCTTACATTAGTATCTGCTCTTGTTAAATCATCCTGCTATATGCATTGATTGTAAACTGCCAGTGAAATGAATAAATACAGAAACACAGACTCACAGTGTACAGTGATATTAACAGGATGATATTTCTCTCCAGATTCAGACTGACACCAGTAAACTCCAGTGTCTAATGTGATTGTGGGGCTGATTGTACATGTAGATCCTGTTTTTGATCCCTCGTGTAATGATGAACAACCTTTCAGCCCGAAACTCTGTGTGTATCTTCTCACTGTCCATCCATCAGAGTTACTCTGGTCTTCACAGCTCAGAGAGAGAGAGACCAATGTGAAGTGTTGAGTTCTGCTGGGACTGATGATCAGAGACACTGGAGGAGAAACACCTGGAGGAGAAACACCTGACAAGACCATTACAGATATGATTTGGAAATAGTCTTTATTAAAGATCAATCAATCATTTAAAGTAAGTGTGAACTCACCAGTGACCCACAGAAGTTGTCTGTTGCTGTACCATGTTGTATAGGCTGGTTTTCCTCTCTCTGCTGTGCACACATAAACTCCTGTGTGTTTTAGAGCAACAGAACTGACAGTGTATTTTCCTCCAGCTCCTCTGCTGCTGTCTGAGAGCGGCTCAACACGAACACTCAAGCCTGTGTTAACTGAGAATATGCAGATGATCACTAAAGGAAATTATTTCTAATAATGTGTTTGATAATACCAGTAAATGTATATGCTATCACACAGAGGACATTATAATACCTGATGAGAGAGTGAACCAGCTGAATGTCCAGCCTGTAGAAGAGCCAACCTCACAGTTCAGAGTCACTGGATCTCCTTCAGTCAACCACTTCTGAGGAGAAACACTTAAAACTGTCTGGGCTTCATCTGAAATAGAGACATCACTCATTAATAACATGTTAAACTTGTGTGTGTTTATGAAGAGATGATCAGACTGACCTGATACTGTCAGTGTAACTTCATCACTAAGTTGTGATCTGCGTGATCCTTCAGTCTCTGTTCCATAACAGGAGTATTTCTCTGCGTCAGACTCAGTAACAGACCTGACTGTGTGTTCCTGTAGTTCACTGAAATCCATTAATGTACGTCCTTTATACCAGGTGTACTGCCAGCTAGAGACTCCTTCAGCATCAATGTCACATCTGAGAGTGACTGTCTCTCCACTGAATACATGTTGATCAGGTTTAATGGTCACTCTGGATTTTGGTCTTTCTGCACAACGACAACATAAACAATGAAAATAATGTGACAATTAATTTAATTAATTAAAATAATAAAATGTGCTGTTTTTCCCCCATCTAGGAACAGTTACTTGATTGACCAACGCAGTGAATGTGATTTAATCAAGTACAACATAAGATAAGCATCTTTATTGATCCTCAGACAACATTCCAATCAATCAATCAGATTTGAGGGACCGGTTTACAGTTTATGTCAAGTTTAAGCTTACAACCAGGGTTTACAGTTGTGCTTCTGTGTTATTCACCTATCATTTCCCTCTGAATTTAGAGATACTTTATGATTAGGTCTTAATTCAATGACCATAAAACGCACATGTTAAATCATGTTAGACTGAAGTGTTGTTCTCTATTGCTGTTATTGTCACTTATTAAGTGCCTTATGAAATTATTGTCAGTAATTTCTCAGAGCAGGTCATAAAGTGAGAGAAAATACTTGCCATGTATTGTCACTGTTACTGGTTCACTGTAATTTGTGTATTGTTCTCCTCTTCGTGCTCTGCACTTGTACTCTCCTCCATCAGAGACTTGCACAGGATCGATTGCTTTAGTTTCAGCATCAGTAGATTCAGTGTTTGAGTCTTTACTCCAGAGAAACTCCCATCCATCCAGTGTCTGATTCAGCGAACATTTCAGAAAAACCTTGTCTCCAGTGAACACTGAACTCTGTGGCTCAACAGTCAGAGTTGGTTTGGGAAAATCTGTCAATATAAAGTCAGTGGGAACATGAAGTGAAGTTTTTCAGCAGAACTCATTCTCTCACTGGTTAATCATTAAGTGCATTTTGATTTCACAGACAATGTAATATAGCGACTGGCAACAATTATAGGAACAAACAAGGTTAAGTGCAATGCAAAGAGTTAAAGGACAACAAAGGTGCAAAGACCACCTTATGTGGGGTTCAAACCCACATCCTTTAGGCTAGTCCTGAGCTCAAAGAAGGGTCACACCACCTACATCTACACCAGTCAGACAGACATATCAGTATCATTTACCAAAGTGTTGCAAATTGTTGTTGTAGTTCAAAGGACTTTTTTTAAACAAATTTTTATTATTATTCAACCTGTTCAGTTTTTGTGATGTCTGGAGAGTTTTCAAGAATTTCAAGACAAAGCAAATGTCTAAAGATACTCTATGTTTCTATATTCTTCATAACAAATTTTGGCCATGTAATATTAATATTAGTAGTATTACAGAAATTGTCATTTTTGTGACTGAATTTGTTTTTTTGACAGAATCATCTGTGTGGTGTTATATTAGTCACAAGACATGAATCATTTCTATAACTTGTTTAAAAAGCTGTGTTTATAATCATGACACTGATAAGGCTGGATTCATGAAAATCAACTTAAGAAAGAAGTTAAGACAGTTCTTAAGATAAATTAGTTCAGAATGTTCCTTTGGGGATTTAACCCTTAAAGACCGATACGGCCGCCCGCGGCATAAAATAACTATCGTTCTAAAATGTTTAATAACTTTTGAGTCGCTAATCCAATCTGTATGCTTTAAAATGCACCGTAAAGATGAGATTCACAGCTTTCCCGTGTTATCACGGTTGTCTCTATTGGTCATTCATAGGCTGCGTAGTGATGGTGATTGCGTCATCAAAATCTGCAGCAGTGATTCGTCAAGGAAACACATGTGGTTTCTTTCTCTGAGCCAAACAGGAACGATTGTTGATGCTTAGTCCCACCCCCATGCCCAGATTCGTCCAAACGGTCATCAACTCAACCAACAAACATAGTGATTGGTGATTTTAACAACCAATCACGTTTCTTTATACATTTTTAACAAACGCAATGCATTGAAAACTACGCATGAAAACTAACGGATGCAAAGTTTTTGACCATAGCGCAAAACACGAAAGAGCGCAAAACATGAAAGAGCATAAAACACGAAAGAGCATGAGTATGTAAAAAAAAAACAGCAGTACAAATCGGAGGATGTGTTAGAATTGATTTTTTTAAACGAGTCGTTAGACGATGACCTGGTGGAACCTTCCGATTCAGAAGATTGTTTGAATCATTTGCACTGTTTATTTATCTATTTGTATTTAGTTTGTGAAGATTATTTGCACTATTTGGACATTAGCACTTAGTATATTACCCTCAATGAACCATTTCTTCATTTGCACTGTTTTTTTCTTTTTGTATTTAGTTTGTGAAGATTATTTGAACCATTTGTTCATTTACACTCTGTATATTGTATTGTTAGTATTTATATTGCACAGTTGTCACTACTTGTTATATTGTTTGCATTTGTTGTTCATGTTCAAATTATAATATAATTTTCTGAAGAAAAATGTTTGCTTCAGTGTTCTGTTGTAATATAACAACTTTTCTATTTACTTTACTTCCTGAACTTATTTGGACACATCTACATTGTCAGTAAATGTAATACACCTGTTTTTACTCAAAAACGCCTAGAATAATATTATAATAAATGGCTATAACTTGCTGAGGGATTGTTACATGTAGACAAAATTTCATCTGGAAGTCTAAAACAACCAAGTCTAACTTTCTAAAAGAAAAAAACAAAACTTCAGGAAGTTCTGTTTGAGTTCACACTGAAAACACCACATTTTTTTGCTGCCGTTTTTCCTAAAATCCTGTTAATTTCATAAATTCTCTGACAAAAGAAATGTAAAACTGGGACTATCAATGAGCTAGCTGGAAACTTTAGGTTCTCCTGTTTAAAATGATATATGGCACTTGATGCTTGCTGCTAGAATGGGTTAGAAAAACAAAGAAAAGTACAGGTGAGTCAGGCGCCCCAAAAATGTTCTAGGTCTTTAAGGGTTAAGATGGAAGTTATTATTGAACTTATTTAGGATGATTTTTAAGAACATTCTTTTCAGGAATATGAATACTTCTTAAATGTTTTAAGAATAATATCTCAAGAATAAACAATAAAAACATTAAGAAAAATCTTCAAAATATTATTATATTTCTTTCTTAACACTAGAACTCCCAAGGCGGTCATTTTGACCGTTTTTAAATTTTACAGTACAATAACTTTGTTAAAATAAAATAAATGTGGCTGTAGGACTCTGACTTTTCCTAGATATGTGTATATTTTATTCTGACACTGTTATTTTATTAAAATCACAAAACACACAACAGTTCTGACTATTTCTACCTAGAATGACCATAACGGTCATTTTGACCGCACGCATTATAGATATCATAAGTCCGCTACATTGCAAGTTTCGCGGAGGGACTTTATCACACGAATGGCGAGCGAACTTCGCTCCGACCACATGGAATCTAAAGCCATACAACTGGAGGAACTGCAAACAAAATAAAACCAAGGAGACATGTGCCAAATGTCACAAAGTGTGTGGGAGCTGCACGCGAAAGGCGGTGTTTACCTGTGTGGGATGTGAGTAAGCGTCAATGATGCGGGGTGTTTGCGCCGTTCAAATGGGCAGTTAACCTGATTTTGTTCGTTCATATTTTTTGTTCACTGAAACTAATCGTTCTAAAGCAGTTCGTTTTCTTGTTTAGCTAATGTTCATGTTTTTTCTTAGCCTGTTTGTATACATTTCCACATTCATTTGAATTAAAATTTTGTGTCCTGTTTATTATTACATCACTGATTCTTGAGAGTCGGGACAAAACATGTCCCACATAGAAAAGTCTAATTTATAGCTAAAAATTAAGAAATTCATCATGATTGACATACTTACAAAGTTAAATCTAAAGGAATTGTATATACCTATCTGATTTTTAGAATAAACTTTTTTATCTTTTTGGGGAAAATTTGTTTAAATGTATGGTCTGTGGTTAGAAGGTCCATGTTATTGCACTTGTCCTCAGCAAGAGGTCACAATATTAACCATCCCAAAAAACTTAAAAAAAGCTCTACAATTGTGAAAACATATATATCAAATAAAAAATAAGGGGTATAAATATAAAAAACAATGCATTATGTGAACATCAAACAATATTTTCCATAAAAATCTGCCTATTAAAGTTGTGTCCTCAGTTTCTGTCAACTCCGTCAGATTTTTTCATAAAGCTTTTTAAATCAGGAAATAGCATGGTCAGCTATATCCCTGAGGACCCCTTTTCATCTCCCTGCCTGTGGTGAATGCAGCACTACCACACATGCTCTGGTACAGTTGACATTTTTTTATATTTTAGACAAACAATGTCAATATTCCTATGGTCACAGCTGCACCATGTCAATACCATCTTTCTGTTAAGATACTTTTTTTTAAACCATAGTGGACTGAATTTAAGCATTTTAGTGAGGTTATTAGGACAGCTAGCAACTAAGGAAAAACTACCTAGCTTCAGTGTACAATACAGATTTTGGCAGGAAAATACATGCCCTTACGTCAACTCCGTCAGACGTCAACTCCGTCAGGTTCTATGTCTGACGGAGTTGACCGGTAAGCTGACGGAGTTGACAAATCCACCAATAACCTCTTAATGTGCGAATATAATATTATTTGTGAATATAGTGAAGAGTTAAACTGTTATTTCAGGGTTTTATTTACACATAAATGCTCATACATAGCATGCATTACATTATTTAACCATACGCATCTGACTTGTAGATAATGGGCAGGCAGTGGTCTGCTTATTATTGTGTAACGTGTAACTTTGCCAGCACTTTAATATATATATTTATAAGTAGAGACAGAGATAGAGACATGAGAAGCCAGTGTAGGGCTGAGCGATATGGCCAAAAAAAATTATCATTATACATTTTTTTTATATTAGTCGATATCGATAATTATCACGATAAATGTCAAATCTTTATTTCAAGTTTAAAGGCAGATTTTTGCTCCTAAGTGAAAGTTGTAGAAAACAGAGCGTTAGTTGTGGTTTTAAACTACTCTTTATTGTCAGAACATATCATGACAAACAGGTGAACACTTCACAAATCTGAGGTAAAACATTCAAACATTTTTTGTCAACACCATCAGTTTTTCCGTCAACACCGTCAGTTTTTCCATCAACACCGTCAGATCTTTGTCAACAGCGTTGGATGTATGAATGTTTTTGTTAATTTTTTGTGGGAAAAAAATATTTTTCCTTCAGTTTATGTTGTTTTTGTATTAAAGGACCATCTGATCTACATCCTCTTATGTTTTATCTTTTTAAGGAATTTGTTTTTACAATATTGAAATTAAAATCAAAGTTTGAAAATGCAAATATTTAGAAATCTGAGTTTTCAGAATAGTGTGAAATCACAACTTAAGTTTATATATTGGATTTTTTTTACATATCAGAGTAACTAAACACTATTACAATATACTTTAGAACTTTAGATTCTTGTTGGATTTGAAGAATTTAAATTGTATACTTTTTAGTGTGTCTGACGGAGTTGACACAAATCCAGTTCTGAAGGGAAACATGTTTATTTGTTAAAAATGTGTTTTTATTTAGAACCTGTTCCTTTACATGGTTAAATAGCTAAGACCTTTCTCTGCAGAAACATATAACTCTAATTGATATAGTGTGTATTTTTTTTTAAAGTTTTTTAAAACGTGTTTTGTCCCGACTCTCAAGAATCAGTGACCTATCATTGTAGATCCATTTATTTTTAGATTTTGTATTGATTATTGAACTTATTTACAAACAGGGCTGTACTAAACGATATGAGCTTTGACGTTTGCTAACTTTTGTGCATGTCTATTCACGTGGTGAGTGCGGTGAAAAAAAAATATTATTTTGACGCAAAACGTCCTCAAATTTAGTTGTACTGCCAGCTAGAGACTCCTTCAGCATCAATGTCACATCTGAGAGTGACTCTCTCTCCACTGAATACATGTTGATCAGGTTTAATGGTCACTCTGGGTTTTGGTCTTTCTGTACAATAAACAGTGAAAATAATGTGGTGATTCATTTAATTAATTAAAATAATAAAATGTGTGTTTTCTTCTCTCTAGGAACAGTTACTTAATTGACCAACAGAGTGAATGTGATTTAATCAAGTACAACATGTTCCTGGATAAACATCTTTATTGATCCACAAACAACATTCCAATCAACCAATCAGATTTGAGGGACCAGTTTACAGTTTATGTCAAGTTTAAGACTACAACCAGAGTTTAGTGCTTCTACATCAGTGTTATTCACCTATCATTTCTTTCTGATTTTAAAGATAATTTATGGTTAGGTCTTAAATGGCAAAAATTACCATGACCATAAAACGCACATGTTAAATCAGGTTAGACTGAAGTGTTGTTCTCTATAGCTGTTATTGTCACTTATTAAGTGTCTTATGAAATTATTGTCAGTAATTTCTCAGAGCAGGTCATAAAGTGAGAGAAAATACTTGCCATGTATTGTCACTGTTACTGGTTCACTGTAATTTGTGTATTGTTCTCCTCTTCGTGCTCTGCACTTGTACTCTCCTCCATCAGAGACTTGCACAGGATCGATTGCTTTAGTTTCAGCATCAGTAGATTCAGTGTTTGAGTCTTTACTCCAGAGAAACTCCCATCCATCCAGTGTTTGATTCAGCGAACATTTCAGAAAAACCTTGCCTCCAGTGAACACTGAACTCTGTGGCTCAACAGTCAGAGTTGGTTTGGCAAAATCTGTCAATATAAAGTCAGTGGGAACATGAGATGTGAAGTCTTTCAGCAGATCTCATTCTGTCACTGGTAAATCATTAGTGCATTTTGATTTCACAGAAAATGTAATATATTGACTGCCAACAATTATAGGAACAAACAAGGTTAACATTCATTCAGTGCAATGCAAAGAGTTAACCCTCGTGTTATGTTGGAATTCTGTGCACTCCCCTTATGGTCCGGGTCAAATTGACCCGCATTGGATTCAATACAATTCCTCAAAAATCACACTATGAAAAACAACAAAGATTCAGGTTCAAACTGTAAACTTTTAATATCAGCATTTGTCAAATATTCCCAAAAAAATATATCTGAAGATATGATTTAATGAAAATGTTTTTTAACCATTTTTTAAAACTATTTAAAATTTGAATATACGTTATATTTATATATATTTGCATATACATTTTTTTTACTTTTTTATTTTATTTTTTTGCTTAGAACATCATAACTGAACAATTAATCAATTAATCTGAGCTCATTTTTCCTGCTGTCTATGTCGAAGTCTCAAGATATTTCAGATATCTTGAATATATAAATGAGAGCTTATTTTACTATCTGTGTCTTCTATCAAAAATTTTCATTTGTAATTTGCAATTAATTCTGAACACCATGATTTAGCTTTTTCAAGTGTGTTTGGTTTGGGCTAGAGCACTTTTAGTTACACTTACACTTTAGAACTGGAGTTGATACCCTGACATACATAAAATAAATGTTTTTATTTTGTGTCTGTACAGTTGCTTTTGAATAGCTGCCTATGATGGACATCACAAACGTAATAGTAATTTTGTTTGTATTTGTCAAAAAAAAACCCACCAGTATGTTGAAACTTTGCATGCATATGTTCATGATGATAAATGAGAAAAAGTCACAAAATATCAAGAAAAAAAATGTTTAATATTATTTCAGGTAGCTTGAAAAAATAAATGATAGGTAATTTTTACCATCTGTGGCTGACAAAATATTTGTCTGTATTGAAATAAGTGTGGAAAACCTATTTTTTTAGCTTCATAATGTGGTAAAAAAAATAAAATAACAAAATATAACCAAGAAATGTTATTATTTTGGGTTCGTACAGTTGCCTTAGAGCGTTAAAATATGCGGGTCAAATTGACCCGCAAACATCACGAAAGGAACAGTAATTTTGTTTGTATATGTCAAAAAACACCAGCATGTTGAAACTTTGCATGCATGTTCATGATAAATGAGAAAAAGTCACAAAATATCAAGAAAAAAAACATAGGTTAACCAGTATTTCCAACAACTAGAAAATCTAAACGGGTCAAATTGACCCGTAACATAACACAAGGGTTAAAGGACAACAAAGGTGCAAAGACCACCCTATGTGGGGTTCAAACCCACATCCTTTAGGCTAGTCCTGAGCTCAAAGCAGGGTCACACCACCTACATCTACACCAGTCAGACAGACATATCAGTATCATTTACCAAAGTATTGCAAATTGTTGTTGTAGTTCAAAGGACTTTTTTTTTTTAATTATTATTCAATCTATTCAGTTTTTGTAGTGTCTGGAGATTTGCTAATTTTCAAGACAAGGCAAATGTCAAAAGATACTCTGTGTTTCTATATTCTTCATAACAAATTTTGGCCATGTAATATTAATATTAGTAATATTACATAAATTGTCATTTTTGTGACTGAATGTTTTGAGTAAAAAAAAAAAAAAAAGTGTCACACCTCAGAACCATCTGTTGGGTGTTACTACACTGTAAAACCTAACAGTAATATGTACTAAATAAAATTTAGTTCACAGCACTAAAATATTACCAAAACTTGAATGACTGAAACAGAACTCAATCTGAATGAGTTATAGAACATTTCTAGATCCCAGAATGATAATTGTATAATTAAGTGATTAATTAAGTGATGATTGAGCATTAGTGATGAGCACCTGCTGTTAACAAGCAGAATCACTGAAGGAAAGAGAAACACAAGAACTACAACTGACTTCAGCCACAGCTAAATCAACTGGAGATAAAAGAAGACATTAAATATCTCAAGATCTCAGCAGAGGGAGATTAAACAACTCCACGAACAGCATTACCAGCTTCACTTATTACTAACCACTTTGACTTTATTACCGCCATTCGTCTACAGAAGTTCTTATTAGAATTAACAAAGGTTTAGAAGTTGATGATTTGAGTTTAATTTAAGGTCACCACGATGGAGATCAGCGTTTACTTTAGTTGAGCTCTTGACCCTTGACTTTTGCACTTAAGATTTTCTTTGACTGTTATAATTGAGTGTTTATAAAACATATTTGTTATGGCACAAAAGTCTGATCGGGTGTTGATGGTGAAGGACTGATGATGACAATCATCATTTAGTAACTTGATTCACTGAATTCATTCAGAGTCTGATCTCTGAATAAAAGGGCAATGTATTAGTTTAACTCAAAACTGTGATTCTATAAGAGCTGGCCATGTTGTGACCATTAGATAATATGAAGGACTTTATAAATAGTTGTGCACAAAAAGTTACACAGAAAAGGTATTGCATTATTAAGACTCACACAGACATCAAGAATCAGCATATGAATCTCAACAATGGTGACCATTAAAAAATGATGCATGCCGAGTACTAGCATAATACAAAACTTATCCATGGCTCCCAGCATGCATTGCGGCATAAATCATTTTTTAATGGTCACCATTGTTGAGATTCATATGCTGATTCTTGATGTCTGTGTGAGTCTTAATAATGCAATACCTGTGTAAGTAATACCATAGAGTAGGGCTGGGCGATTTAAATCGCGATATTGTTATGCGCATCTCGTCAGTAAAGCCGGTTCCTTGATTAGTAGTAAATCACCATCACCTGCTTTCAGATGGAGAGGCATTTACTACAAAGAGCCGTAGTTAACTGACAAGCTGAGCCATATCGCATTAATATCGCGGACGTATCACCAGCGATAATTAATGCAATATGGCTCAGCTTGTCAGTTAACTACGGCTCTTTGTACACAGCAAAAACTCCAGTGTTAAATTAACACTTCTGGGAGTGTATATGAGTCCACACTCAAGAGTGTTAAAGTTAATGAGATAATTAAGTGATTAATTGAGTGATGATTGAACATTATTGAAGACACCTGATGTTAACAAGCAGAATCACTGAAGGAGAAAATCTCAAATTGTAAGTTACCATTATGGCGATCAGTGTTTGCTTTAGTTGGGCTCTAGACCCTAATATTATTAACTTTAGATTTTGTTTGGCTGTTGTATCTGAGTTATAACTGCCAGATGAACAAAGAGAAAAAGTGATCTGATGGTGTTGGTTATATATGACAATCATCATTTGAACTTTATGTTTTTGATGTATGTTGTTGGTTACAGCATAACTGTGATTCTGCATAAATATCCAGAATTTTAGATATAATACAAAGAATTTCTTAAAAGATGTTTAAAAAAAAAAAAAAATAAGGCACACACAGACTTCAAGATTCAGTCTATGCATCTCAACAATGGTGACGAGCAGAGTATTCAATTAGGAAATGTAAATTACATAGACAATTCAGATCATAATTTATTCATACCGCAATGCATGATGGGAGCCATTATTGAGTTGTGATTGGTGGCAGCCACTGCAACATGCTTTATTATTGTCACCATTGTTGAGATTCACAGGCTGATTATTGATGTCTGTGTTTTAAATGAATTTAGTTGAGAGTCTTTTGATCAGAACAATGTTTATTAAATATTTTGAATTATAAGTAAAGTACTGATAATCATAGGCTGAAGAATCACAAACCTGCTGCTAACCAAACTATCTCAATAAGTTTCCTTTTTCAGGTCACAGCATGATTATGTCAAAACATAACCAACACTATCAGATCACATTTTACTTTGTTCATTTAACTGTTAGAAATCAATAACAGCAGACAAACAACAGTAAAAATTAAAGTAAACATATAAGGGTCAAGAGTCCAACTAAAGCAAACACCCATCACCTTAATGGTAACTTACAATTTGTGATTTTCTCCTTCAGTGATTCTGCTTGTTAACATCAGGTATGCTCAATCATCACTAAATCACTTAATTATCTCATTAACTTTAACACTCTTGAGTGTTAATTTAACACTCATATTTTAACACTTTACACTCTTGAGTGTGGACTCATATACACTCCCAGCCAGGCCCGGGGTGGGTAATCGGGAGAATCGGGAGAATTCCCGGTGGGCCGCTTCACTTTTGGGCCGGTCGAGGATTTTTTTTTTTTTTTTTTTTTTACATTTGTCACTTTAGTTACATTAGGCTACACACCAGGGCTGGGCGATATATCGCACGATATTGTTATGCGCATCTCGTCAGTAAAGCCGGTTCCTTGATTAGTAGTAAATCGCCATCACCTGCTTTCAGATGGAGCGGCATTTACTACAAAGAGCCGTAGTTAACTGACAAGCTGAGCCATATCGCATTAATATCGCGGACGTATCGCCAGCGATATTTAATGCGATATGGCTCAGCTTGTCAGTTAACTACGGCTCTTTGTAGGCAGCAAAAACTCCAGTGTTAAATTAACACTCCTGGGAGTGTATGAGTCCACACTCAAGAGTGTTTAAGTTAATGAGATAACTAAGTGCTTAATTTAGTGATGATTGAGCATTATTGAAGACACCTGATGTTAACAAGCAGAATCACTGAAGGAGAAAATCACAAATTGTAAGCCACCGTTATGGCGATAATTGTTTGCTTTAGTTGGGCTCTTGACCATTATATTATTAACTTTAGATTTTGTTTGGTTGTTGTATCTGAGTTATAACTGCCAGATGAACAAAGAAAATAAAGTGATCTGATGGTGTTGGTTATATTATGACATTCATCATTTGAACTTGATCACTGAATACATTAAAATCCTTCTTTCTGACTTCGATTTATGTTGTTGGTTACAGCATAACTGTGAATCTGCATAAATGCCCAGAATCTTTTATATAATAGGCTATAAAGGATTTCTTAAAAGTTGTTAAAAAAAAAAAAAAAATCATTTTTTTAGGCACACACAGATGTCAAGATTCAGTCTATGCATCTCAACAATGGTGACGAGCAGAATATTCAATTAGGAAAAGTAAATTACATAGACAATTCAGATCATAATTTATTCATACCGCAATGCATGATGGGAGCCATTAATGAGTTGTGATTGGTGGCAGCCTCTGCAACATGCTTTATTATTGTCACCATTGTTGAGATTCACAGGCTGATTATTGATGTCTGTGTTTTAAATGAATATATCTGAATGTCTTTAGATCAGTTTATTAAATATTTTGAATTATAAGTAAAGTACTGCTAATCATATGCTGATGAATCACAAAACTGCTGCTAACAAGATAAATCAAACTATCTCAATAAATTTCCTTTTTCAGATCACAGCATGATTATGTCAAAACATAACCAACACTACCAGATCACATTTTACTTTGTTCATTTAACTGTTATAAATCAATAACAGCAGACGAAAAACAGTAAAAATGAAATATAATGGTCAAGAGACCAACTAAAGCAAACACCCATCACCTTAATGGTAACTTACAATTTGTGATTTTCTGCTTGTTAACATCAGGTGTCTTCAATAATGCTCAATATTCACTTATTTATTCACTTAATTATCTCATTAACTTTAACACTCTTGAGTGTTATTTAACACTCATATTTTAACACTTTACACTCTTGAGTGTTATTTAACACTCATATTTTAACACTTTACACTCTTGAGTGTGGACTCATATACACTCCCAGCCCCAGGAGTGTTAATTTAACACCGCTCCATCTGAAAGCAGGTGATGGTGATTTACTACTAATCAAGGGAACCGGCTTTACTGATGAGATGCGCATAACAATATTGTGCGATATATCGCCCAGCCCTACTACACACGTTCCGCATTGTGACACCGCAGCGCGCAGCCTCTGCATGGGTTGTACCATGAGAGGGAGTTCTCCCCTCCCCTCCCCTCCCATCGAGTTGGTTGGGTCCATAGCCCGTCTTTTCCAAAACGTTTTCTCAGGTAGGCTACCGTGGCACCGCCGGCGCCTACCGATAGCTGGGCCGGCCCTATGGCGGAAAATCAATGACAAAATTAACGGAGCGCACAACTGATGCTTGGCGCGCGCAGTAAATGACATTCGCGAGAGGATAACAGATCTACAAGCGAGGAAACGGGAACTCGCGAGCTCATTCAAACCCTTCGCGCGCGCATGACATCTCCTCTGCACGCAATACAAGCCCGCGCGCATGATTATTCCCCACGCTCTTGATCTCCTGCTTTTGCTCGCTCGAACACTTTTATTTTTGGCAGTCCCGCCAGATGGGCGGGACTTACTGTTTTAATAACCTCAAATGTCATTAGGTATCACGTTTTTTTTATTAAAAAAGCATTATTTTTGAATATTTTTGAATACAAATAAATCTGTAAACATTAGTTTAATATGCCTCTTTGTGGAAGAGTGGGATACATTTCAAATTCATTCTTTCTTTCTTTCTTTCTTTCTTTCTTTCTTTCTTTCTTTCTTTCTTTCTTTCTTTCTTTCTCTTTGTTTCTTTCTTTCTTTCTCTTTGTTTCTTTCTTTCTTTATCAACCTATCCTTGTGGAACAGTGGAACATTTTTTGCTAACTTCTTAGCTTAAGTGAATTATTATTTAACCTTTACATTATTTGTTGAACCATGTTATTAATAAAAACTACACAATGGTAAGAGCTGAACTGTTGCTTCATTTATCCAATTTGGAAAAAGTGCTAATTTGGAATTCCACCATGGAAAAAGAGGGCCGGTCTTGGGCCTGAAACTCCCGGGCTGAAAAGTGGCCCCACTCCGGCCCTGCTCCCAGCCCCAGGAGTGTTAACTTAACACCGCTCCATCTGAAAGCAGGTGATGGCGATTTACTACTAATTAGGGCTGGGCGATTTAAATCGCGATATTGTTATGCGCATCTCGTCAGTAAAGCCGGTTCCTTGATTAGTAGTAAATCACCATCACCTGCTTTCAGATGGAGCGGCATTTAGGGCTGATGAGATAATTAAGTGATTAATTTAGTGATGATTGAGCATTATTGAAGACACCTGATGTTAACAAGCAGAATCACTGAAGGAGAAAATCTCAAATTGTAAGTTACCATTAAGGTGATGGGTGTTTGCTTTAGTTGGGCTCTAGACCATTATATGTTTACTTTAATATTTACTGTTGTTTGTCTGCTGTTATTGATTTATAACAGTTAAATGAACAAAATAAAATGTTATCTTATAGTGTTGGTTATGTTTTGACATAATCATGCTGTGATCTGAAAAAGGAAACTTATTGAGATAGTTTGGTTTAACTTGTTAACAGCAGTTTTGTGATTCTTCAGCCTATGATTATCAGTACTTTACTTATAATTCAAAATATTTAATAAATATTGTTCTGATCAAAAGACATTCAGATAAATTCATTTAAAACACAGACATCAATAATCAGCCTGTGAATCTCAACAATGGTGACAATAATAAAGCATGTTGCAGTGGCTGCCACCAATCACAACTCATTAATGGCTCCCATCATGCATTGCGGTATGAATAAATTATGATCTGAATTGTCTATGTAATTTACTTTTCCTAATTGAATATTCTGCTCGTCACCATTGTTGAGATGCATAGACTGAATCTTGACATCTGTGTGTGCCTAAAAGAAAGATTTTTTTTTAAACAACTTTTAAGAAATCCTTTATTATATCAAAAATTCTGTGCATTTATGCAGATTCACAGTTATGCTGCTGTAACCAACAACATAAATCGAAGTCAGAAAGAAGGATTTTAATGAGTTCAGTGATCAAGTTCAAATGATGATTGTCATAATATAACCAACACCATCAGATCACTTTTTTTCCTTTGTTCAACTGGCAGTTATAACTCAGATACCTCAGACAAACAAAATCCAAAGTTAATAATATATGGGTCAAGAGTCCAACTAAAGCAAACACTGATCGCCATAACGGTGGCTTACAATTTGAGATTTTCTCCTTCAGTAATTCTGCTTGTTAACATCAGGTGTCTTCAATAATGTTCAATCATCACTAAATTAATCACTTAATTATCTCATTAACTTAAACACTCTTGAGTGTGGACTCATACACTCCCAGGAGTGTTAATTTAACACTGGAGTTTTTTGCCGTGTACAAAGAGCTGTAGTTAACTGACAAGCTGAGCCATATCGCATTAATTATCGCTGGCGATACGTCCGCGATATTGATGCGATATGGCTCAGCTTGTCAGTTAACTACGGCTCTTTGTAGTAAATGCCGCTCCATCTGAAAGCAGGTGATGGCGATTTAGTACTAATCAAGGAACCGGCTTTACTGACGAGATGCGCATAACAATATCACGATTTAAATCGCCCAGCCCTATTGATTAGTAGTAAATCGCCATCACCTGCTTTCAGATGGAGCGGCATTTACTACAAAGAGCCGTATTTAACTGACAAGCTGAGCCATATCACATTAATATCGCGGACGTATCGCCAGCGATAATTAATGCGATATGGCTCAGCTTGTCAGTTAACTACGGCTCTTTGTACACAGCAAAAACTCCAGTGTTAAATTAACACTCCTGGGAGTGTATGAGTCCACACTCAAGAGTGTTTAAGTTAATGATATAATTAAGTGATTAATTTAGTGATGATTGAACGTTATTGAAGACATCTGATGTTAACAAGCAGAATCACTGAAGGAGAAAATCTCAAATTGTAAGTTACCATTGTGACGATCAATGGTTGCTTTAGTTGGACTCTTGACCCATATATTATTAACTTTAGATTTTGTTTGTCTGTTGTTTCTGAATTGTAATCACCAGTTGAACAAAGAAAAAAGTGATCTGATGGTGTTGGTTATATTATGACAATCATCATTTGAACTTGATCACTGCACTCATTAAAATCCTTCTTTCTGACTTTGATTTATGTTGTTGGTTACAGCATAACTGTGAATCTGCATAAATGCCCAGAATTTTTTATATAATATAAAGGATTTCTTAAAAGTTGTTTAAAAAAAAAAATCATTATTTTAGGCACACACAGATGTCAAGATGTTTGCATGATTTTCCAGCGCTGTTTTTTCTTTATATTTAACTGAAATTTTTAACTCTAAAAAAAAATAATCTTGCAAATAAGTGTATCGTGATTGTCAAAACATTTTAGTAACTAAACTGAATTGTATTAGGTTTAGTGACAACATGTTACAATGTTTATATGGTACAATTTCTGGTAGGCCTAAGATACGTTTTTTATTATTGCTTGAAACAAATTTCAGGATTTCAATTCAGTTAAATTCTTGTGATTTGATTTAATTGACTGATTTGGATAAATATTAGAAGAATGTTTACATTACATTCATTCAAAAAACATAAATTTTTCTATGTATTTTAAGGTTAAAAATAACTTTAACAAATTAAATATAATGCGTTTTTTTATTATAATAACAACTTTATTTAATGATAAGTAAATATAATAAATATGTAATATAGTAGCCTATGTTTAGCAAAATAGCCTACTCTCTATAGCTCTTTTTTTCTAGCCAACTAACGTGCTATAGCCTATATGGTCATCAAATGGCTTTCCTGAGGTAATGTTTTGTGACAATTGTTCTCCAGCTGTTTTATTGACCCTTTCCGCGGTTGAAAAACACTGATTGATCGATATTATGTATGATGAATATACATTTCGGTAAGTTGTACGTTTTATTTTAACATTGTTCATTCGTGTTTATTTACTATTAGCTAGAGATGATCAGTTCACGTGCCGCTAGGGATCTTTCATGCCAAAACGGTGTTTATTGTTTGAATTTCGTAATAAAATTGACAGAATCTGAGAGCTGAGATTTTTTTATATCACAAGTAACCACCTGCTCTGTCTAGTCTGTCGGTCTCCGTGTCCTCTTTGCTTCGCGATTTTTCTGTGCGTGAGAAGGGTTAATTGCGCGTGGCAGCTCTGCAGTAACAGTAGAAGGAAACGGTTTGAAACCAGGAAATTCTACTTTAGAAGTACATTTTAACAAAAAACCGGGACAATTTGTGTCCCGGGAAAGAATATTAATTTTCCGGGACTGTCGCTCAAAAAAGAGAACAATCCCTGGAAAACCGGGACGGGTGGCAACCCTAGCCTTAAATTAAATCAGATGAAGATCAAAATACATTAAATCTGTGAAGATCTCAGCAGAGGAGGATTAAACAACTCCACAAACAGAATTACCAGCTTCACTTATTACTAACCAGACTGACTTTATTTCTGTCATATGTCTATTAGGGCTGGGTGATATATCGCATGACATTGATATGCGCCTCTGCTCCATCTGAAAGCAGGTGAAGGCGATTTACTACTAATCAAGGAACCGGCTCTACTGACGAGAGGCGCATATCAATGTCATGCGATATATCGCCCAGCCCTAATAGACATATGACAGAAATAAAGTCAGTCTGGTTAGTTTTGACTAAATTAATTTAAAAAAAATTGTCACACCTTAGAACCGTCTGTGTGGTGTTCTATTAATCACAAGACATGAATCATTTCTATAACTTGTTTAAAAAGCTGTGTTTATAATCATGACACTAATAGGGCTGGATTCATGAAAATCTTCTTAAGAAATAAGTTAAGGCAGTTCTTAACCTGTTAACTGTCACCCCCCTTTTTTTGAGTAGACATGAAAATGCACATTTCGAACTTAAATGGTTGTAATTAAAGAATGGTTTGGAGTATAGATGCACAATTGGTCTTGTTTTAAAGAAGACATTTGGCAGATTTGGCAAAAAATCAAAGTCAAAAATCTGAAGAAGTTGTGTTTCAAAATTTAGGTTGATATCTCAAAAAATGAGCTTTCAGTAAGATTTTGTTAGGGCGCAGTACCAAACTTTTTCACTAGGTTACTGCCCATATAAGGGCGCCTCCATTACCATATGTGATTTGATGGATCTGAACCATTATTTCCACAATTTTCATACAATTTATGAAGTAGACATTCTATTCAGAAGTAATATGAGAAGTTTGGCAAATTTTGATATGAATTCAACCTCTAAGAAACACATAAAAATGTTCATTGCTATTTCAAAATAAAGGTCTGAACCTGGTCTGAACACGCCTTAGGAATATGAAAATATTCTTGTTGCAAATTGATAAATTACGGCTCCTCTGTAAATTATTTTGAAAATCAATCACCAAATATGAAAACTAGAGATTGTTAGCTTTCAAATGATATATGACAGTTAACAGGTTAAAGGTATAGCGGAGGATTTTTTACTTCCGGGTGGATCACCTATACTATTGGTCCTCCTAATTGTCAATCATTCTGGTGAATCAATCAAACGTATTCAAAAAGTGGAGAGGGCGGGTCTTATCTAAAATGTGGAAAGATCCTCCATTATACCTTTAAGATAAATTAGTTCATAAGAATGTTCCTTTGAGAATTTAAGACAGGTTTGAAGTTAGTATTTATATTATTTAGGATGATTTTTAAGAACATTCTTTTCATGAATATGAATACTTAAATGTTTTAAGAACAATATCTCAAGAATAAACAAAAACATTAAGAAAAATCTTTGGAAACACAAAATATTATTATCTTTCTTTTCTTAAGTTATAAAATAAGCAGAAAATAGCATTTAAGAAGAATTTTATTTTTAAGAATGTTTAGTGAAACAGAAGTGTTTTGTAACAGAATTACCCATTTGTGATGAAATTTATGAATCAAATTCACTCACCTTCAGTGTGTCCAGAGTTGATGATTGAAATCAGCACTAAAATGCAGAGTAAAAAAAAAAATCATAATTAAAAATAATGAAAGATTATTTGTATTTTTAAATGTCTCTAGTAAAGATCATCAAACTCATCCGTTGACTATCCTGAGAAAGTTTCTGTGGGAACTTATTTGCAGAGTTCTTCCCATGAGGCAACAGACTGAGTTTCTCTTATTGGTCTCTGTGATGTCTTTGGTTTGTAAATTAGCTTTAGGTATAAGGGTCTGGTCAGATTCTCTGAAGACAGGCTATCATCATCACTGAAGAATGAGCTACACTACCTTCAGTAAATTCTTCTCCCCACAAGAACTCTGGTCAAGCTTACTTATTTTATGCATTAGAGGAATCGGATACATTGGTAAGTCAACCAAGCGACATCTCAGCCAAATACTGGAACATATAACAATTATTACAGTGTGACTATGGAGCTGATCAACTTTGTATTATGATTTAACCCTTTAAACGCATGCCTTTTCATTTTTAAAGTTAGACATTAACCTACTTACCAACTAAGTACTGACACTCAGACCTTCTGTTCAGACAGCCCTGCAGAATGGAGGCCTTAATAAAAGTCCCAGTAACGCTCTAACCGAAGCGCAGTGGCCAAAAAAAGCTCAGATAGAGCAAGCAACTTATTCCAACTGGCCCGCAAAGCTCTGCAGATTGTAGAGGCTTCAGTACAATGACTCTCATAATGAGACAAGGCCTAGCAACACTCCACATCAAGATCAGTATCCAAGGAGCCTCACAGAGAGCCTAACAACCTGACATACTGTCCTACCACCTAGCCAAGCTCTTGATTGATTGATTGTTGACAGCAGGTCATAATCACTAATGCTCAATCATCACTTAATTAATCACTTAAGTCTCTCAATAACTTTAACTCTGAGCAGAGTTAATTTAACTTAATTAAAATTTTTCTGTGTATATGAAAATTCACGTTCACATCAATGAAAGCAAGATATTAGCTGCATTTTATTTATCATTAGCTAATTTCAAGAGTGGCATCAGCACTGGTAAGATAATTTAGTGTCACTACTTTTAATGGAGACAACTGTGAGTTGAGCTTCAAAATGTGAGCTGAACTTTCAGTTTCATTTGTCGCACCTCCTCCACTGACTCGGGGGGAGCCCCATGGCCATGGTCCAGGTCTTTCAGCTGGTCAGCCTGGTAAGCTTGCAGAACGGCCATTGTGTGCAAAGCTGCCCCAGTCTGACTCGCTGACGCATATGCTCTGCCATTTAGACGTGATGTGGGACGCAGCAGGTTAGTTGGCAGAGACTGCGTCTTCAGTGCAGATGCCTTACCTACTGAGAGATCGTTGGCCAGTCTCTCTTCAATTGGAGGTATCGACACATAACCATATTCCTGCATCACCTCCACATCAGCATACACAGCAAAATCCCCAGTGTTAAATCATTCTGCTTGTTAACTGCAGGTGTTCATCACTAATGTTCAATCATCACTCAATTAATCACTTAATTATCTCATTCTTCAAGAAGAAGAAGACCATATTTGCTCTGAGCATTGAGCACTGTTGATTTAACACTGGGGATTTTGCTGTGTAGTTTGCCTGTGAATGATGGATGTATGCAGAATATGGCAAGATCTCCGCAACTCAGTGTGAAGATCTGGGAGAAAGGGAAGACTCCTACCAGCTGGGTGGTTATGTCCCGACAAAAAGCGTTCATCCAGGCAGCTACGAGAGAGTTTGCGCTTACACGGCAGATCTAATGCTTCTGTGATGCGAGACATGACGTCCAATAGCTCGACATATGCTGGGCAGGGGGGCTGAGAGCACTGAGACATCCTCAATCTCAACAGCCTCGTCCTGCTCATCTTGACTTGAGGCGAGGAGCTCACTCGCTGCCGGATCAGATGATGTCATCCAGCATCTCGCTCTCGCCAGCTGCCGACAAATGAGAGATCCTCAACAAGAGCAAGTTTCCTTCAAAGGAAAGCGTTCACAACACACACATACAGTCCCCTCAATGACTGAGCATGCATGATCCTCACCCAGGCACATAACGGACATATCGTGTGTGTCATTAGGTGTCAGGAAATGTTGACACGGATGAACACACTTACTAAAGTTGTGTAAAACCTTTCTAGAGTCTGAAAACTCAGAAATCCTTACTAACTGCATATAGTGAACATCTACTGAAGACTAACTAGTGTACATCTACTGAAGACTAACTAGTGTACATCTACTGAAGACTAACTAGTGTACATCTACTGAAGACTAACTAGTGTACATCTACTTAGTGCATCGTGGACAGCAAACAACCAACAGAAATGTGTACAAACCAACAAGCGAGTGCACAAAACAAACCGACAGCAATGATTCAGCAAACACCATTACAAAGCAAAAAACTGACTGACTGAACAAACAGACTGACCCAAACACAACACAGTGCATTTCTCTTTCACAAACCGCACTATCTGCTCACTTCCTCTCTCAAGCTCATCTTTCACTCATAGATCATGGACTAGAGCTGGATTTGAAACTCTGAGAGCAGCATGAAAAAAAAAAAAAATCCAAGAACACTAAATCACTTGAAACTGTTCAAACCTATTCATAATATAACAGCAATGAACATCTTCTGAAACATATAAAGAGGAAATAATACTCACAGAGCACAAGAGGAAGTTTGCTGAGCTCCATACTGACCCAATAATGACAGACGGTTAAAGACACAGACTGAGTTAAAGCCTCGACACTTCCTGATACACACAGTCAGATCTTTAGGAACATAATGACAGATTAAAGACATACAAATGTACCTCATGTGTCACAGAAAACCTTTTGATAAAGTTGATAATCTTGTAATGAGTTTTCAAAAAATATCAGAAGAGCATCAGTTTTATTATGAGAATGAATATTTCTGTGTTTAATGGACAAGGAAAAGGAAACAATGATAGATCTTTATTATAATAATAGTAGCTGTATTTATAACTTTATAAGTTAAGAAGCATAAATCACTTAATTCCACTGTAGAATTGAAAATAATCCAAGATATTTGAAAATGAACAAAGACATTTGCTTTACTGTTTTCCACCCCTCTTTCCCCAAGGACCATTTTGGAGTTCCTAAAGGCACCGAGGGGCTGATACCCAGACAGCATGTAACCATTGAAACAATGTTGAGTCAGTGTTGATGCGTCAACACTGATTACATTGAAATGACATTAGAAAGTGATGTTGCTTTAGCATCACTCTTGCACCCTCGGTTAATATTGAAATAATGTTCAGATTTCAATCACAAATCAATGGTGTTAATATTGCTTCAACATTACAAAGTGATGTTGTTTTTGCATCACTCTTGCACCCTCGGTTAATGGTAAAGCAATGTAGAGATTTCAACCAAAAATCAACGGTAATAGTATTGATTCAACATTGCAAAGTGATATTTTATCAACATCACTTTTGCACCCCCAGTTAATGTTGAAACTGTTGAACAAAAAAAATCAATAGTAATGCTACTGAATCAACATTACACTATGATTGATTCTACATCACCCATGCTGAATCAATACTGAAATTAACAAAAATAATCAATGGTAATATTGTTGAATCAGTGTTACACTATGATGTTGAATCTACATCACTGCTATTGAATCAACACTGAAATTAACAGAAATAATCTTTGTTAATGATATTTGATCATTAACCATGTGAATTTGAACATTTGATCAATGTTACAATGTGATGTTGATTCTAAATACATTTTGTTGAAACACTGAAAATACAACTGAAAATTAATGTCAAACAATGCTGCCATCTGATGTACCAAGTTAATGTTGAAACAACATTAATATTTCAGCTACACTTCAATGATGCGTCAACAAATTCATGACCATTTAAAAATTTGGCAAAAACCTTTTAAAATATAAATGACACTTTCCAGCAGTTGAGTCAATTTATTTTATTCAATCAATGACAAAAATATATTAAAAGATCATTCTTTAAAAAAGAAAGGGGGAGAAATAGGACAAAATAATTTCAACCTTTAAACATAAAATTGGCTTCAGAAGTCTGATGTCATAACTACAGGTGGTCCAATGGTTCAGTTTTTAAAAAAAATCTGTCTTACATCAGACTACTGCCTCTTTTCCTTTGGGTTCTCTGAAATCTGAAAAAGAAAGCATGATGTTACTTGAGAACAAGTATGTTAATAAACACAATATGATTCACTTTTTTTTAAAAGTTGCTGAACACAATATTCTAACTACGATTAAAGTATCGTTAAAGTCTGTTTATTTCATTTATTTTTCTAAAATCTATTAATGCTTCAATATCAAAGGAAAGCACTATGGCAGGGGTGTCCGATTTTATCTCCAACCCAAATTAAACACACCTGAAGCAGCTAATCAAGCTAATCAAGGTCATTAGGATCAATGAAAACTTTCAGGCAGGTGTTGGAGCTAAACTCATGACTTCATGAAGAGGAACAAACACCTATGATAGCCATTAACTATATCTCAGTTCATTTTCTGTGAAACTGCATAGCATTCAAGTAACAAGTTTATCTTGTAGAATAAAAGCTTAGGTTTTTTCATTGAAAATTTCTTTCAAGGGATGGTTCAGCCCAAAATGAAAATTCTGTCATCATTTACTCACCCTCAAGTTGTTCCAAACCTGTATGAGTTTCTTTCTTCTGTTGAACACAAAAGAAGATATTTTAAAGAATGTCGGTAACCAGAAAGTTGACGGGTGGCCATTGATTTCCATAGTAGAAAATAAATACCATGGAAGTCCATGGCTACCATCAACTGTCTGGATGCCAACATTCTTCATTCTATCTTCTTACTTTGTGTGCAGCAGAAGAAAGAAACTCATACAGGTTTGGAACAACTTGAGGGTGAATAAATGATGACAGAATTTTCATTTCGGGCTGAACCATCCCTTTGAAGCTGCAGATTCACCTTACGTAGATCTTAATCTCTTTAAATATCACAAAATAGCCAGTCCATGTCAGTCACTTTCTTAATAAACACA
This sequence comes from Vimba vimba, assembly GCA_022828995.1. Taxonomy (NCBI): domain Eukaryota; kingdom Metazoa; phylum Chordata; class Actinopteri; order Cypriniformes; family Leuciscidae; genus Vimba; species Vimba vimba. Next base: position 20,247,403 of record CM040817.1, on the reverse strand, counting down.
AGATTGTGTTTCAGTGGAAACAAGCTAAACTAAATGGAAATCAGTTACATTTCTCAAATTTAATACAGATTCAGGAATATGAATGATTACCTGATTAAGCAGTGATAAGGCACAGGGTATCATCAAGTCCCAGGTCAGGTGATTATGCTGTCGACAACAACTCGGTGTATAATCAATGTCAGCATTATCAGGAGGTGCTTCTTTTTTTTTAATTGTCCATTTTCATCGGCCTTCTTTCCTACTAAAGGAGCAATGTGCTCTGCATGCAAGCACTGATGGATGCAAGACATGGGCTATGTTTGCAGTGTAACTTTCTTGCTCATGTTCATGTCTCCTGCACTTCAAGAAATGTGTTAAATGACGTTAGAACTTTATTCAGGAAATTCGTAATAAACTTTACTAAAGCAATGTGCATTTTTTAAGAATGTAGATGCACCATTGTTTGTAACTGTGCTAGAGAAGTCATGTAAGTATGTCAGGTGCTTCGACCAACAAGACTTCTGTATAGGATGCACCTATGTCGTCTCTCTAATGAGGAAGCATTAGACTACTGAGAAGTGCACATGCAAAACCAAAATGGGCGTTTACCAATTAGTGGCCAATTTCAAAATACAATAAATGTTTTTCAGCCATTTTTCAACAGACTTGCTAAACCACCCCACCCCTAAACCAAGCCCCCAGTGGATTAGAGCAAATCAGGTAAAGCGGTTGAAAATGCCCATTGTGGTTTGAAAACGCCCCACTGATAGAGAAACACCCACTAGTGTTCTGCATAGATACATGCCTGAATGATCTTGTGCTCATCAACTACAAATGCTGTTGGCTTTCATCAAAATTTCAATGCTGATACAACACACTTTAAACACTGAAATGTCAATCTCAACCAAAATTATGTTTTGGATCAAAACTCAACATTGTATCAATGTCCTCATGCTATCTGTGCGATTTATTTCAACACTTTACTTACTTTGAAAATGAATGTATGTCAGTAGATTTAGTAACAATAAATAAAATGCAAGTAAAAAGCATGCTAAAAACAGAAATACATTATATGCACCATTGTTTGAAACTCAGAGAGGTCATGCATGTCAAACACACAAGACTTCCGTATAGGACACACCTTGTGTTTTTTCTCTAATAAGGAAGCATCAATTAACTTTTAACAATTAAACCAAAATGGGTGTATACCAATTAGTGCCAATTTTTAAACTACAATTGGTGTTTTTCAACCATTTTTCAAAAGACTTGCTAAAATCATGAAGGCCCACCCCTAAACCAAACCCCAGTGTATTAGAGCAAATGAGGAAACACCATTGAAAGTGCCCATCATGAACTGAAACGCCCCACTGATTGGGAAACACCCAGTAGTGTTTTGCACAGATACATGCCTGCAAGATCTTGTGCTCATAAACTAAGACTCACTGTTATTTCAATGTCACTGTCTCCACCCATGTGTGCTGCTCCCTTTCATCAAAATTTCAATGCTGATACAACACACTTTAAACATTGAAATTTTGATGTCAACCAAAATGATGGCTTGGATCAAAACTCAACATTGAACCAATGTTACCATGCTGTCTGGGTAGTGATCAAGGCCTGTAGGCCAAGATGTGTGTATTTTGGGGGTCGATGAATTGTCACACCTTTCGTACGGTGGGGGAAGTTGTAATTATCTGATTGTTTGAATGTCTCACATTTGGGTTTTAGTCACATGGTCAGGGAAAGTATAATAGAAGATTGTAACTGTTGCTCTGTCTCTTTTATGCTCTGTCTCTCTTCTTATTCTTGGGGCTCTCTCCCTTTACCTCCTCCTTTCTATTACTCTCTCTACACACTCTCTACTCTCTCTCGTAACATTTTACATATAAGCTGTGTAAGATTAATGGTATAAGTTATCATCATCTCTTACATCTATTTTGTAACTATTTTAAGTGTAACCATAACCATATTTTGTCATTAAACCTTTTCAGTTACAAATAATGTGCTACCTAGTTTTGCTTTGGTATTGACTTTGAAGTGCTACATATTGCAATACAATATTGTCACTCTCTATAGCAACGCTCACACATATTATAACTGCGCTTATTTCCGTCGTTGGTATAAATAGCAGTGGGTGGTAATTGACAAGAAATGTACAGTTTTCTACCATCTTGCTAATAATGTTTCTTTAGTCATTCGGCAGTCTTGCAGCCTGAACCACTGCAGGAAATCCACTCTTACGCCACTGAGCTGAAAAAGAACAAACCAAACCACAACTATCAGCTCATCTCTATCTATTTCTGTTCTCTCAGGCCTCTGCATCAATCTGCCTTGATCGCACTGTATGGTTTACTAAAAAGAACAGGCTCATAAAGTCAATTGTTTGGGAATTGTCATGATCCATCCCAGCCTGTGTTCCCCTTGACTTGTGTGGTATTTTATGTTATTTCCTGATCTGCTCAATGTTTTGTAGTCCTTTTTATTTTTTTCCTGTTGATTAGTTCTTTGATTTGTTCCCAATTGTGTCTAGTTTTCCAATTACTCCTTGTGTATTTAAACCCAATGTTTCTTATATTCCTTGTCTTGTGTTATCCTTTGTTGGATGTTTCTTTGAGGTTATAATTTCTAATCCCTGGCTTTCTTGTGTTCAATTCGGTTATTGCAGTTTTTCTGAATTGCTAAAACACATTTACAGTTACAGATTACAGTTTTTTTCTGATGGCTTAAAGGGATAGTTCACTTTGAAATTAATTTTGGTATGTTTTAGCTTGCCTCAAGGGCATCCAAGATGTAGGTGTCTTTGTTTCCGCAGTAGTTTCAATTTTGATATTTTTAGGTCAAACCGTTCTTGAAATTTCTTGAAATCTCAAAATTTAATTTCAAAGTGAACTATCCCTTTAAGCACATTTTTTGTAACTATTGGCTATTTTTGCAAAACTCTACACACAAATAAGAAAACCTTTCACCAAATCAGCAAAACATTGTAGTTATCTTGCAAAAGCTAATAAACCTTGCTTAACTCTTCAAACCTTCGTAAAAATGGTATTTTCGTATCAAACAGTTAACACAAGCCATCACATTAATAAGCACAATGCACCAACTACACACTGATGGTATGAATAAAAAACACATCTGGCTTTTGCTTTCTCTGTGCACAAGGTAGGCTATGTCAGTTTTTGGTCATACTTTTGTCATAGTTCTGTAAACATACAGGGATCCAAACTTCAAGTATTGTTGTTTATTTACACACATCAGAACAAACACAAGTGTTTTTTTTTTTAAAGTCAAAACACAAAATAGTAATTGCACTGAGAAAAAAATAATAAATAAATCAGTCTACATCATGTCGTCTCTCTGGGTCCGTCCACAAAATTTAGTCTACATCACATGCAATGTCCTCTAGTCTAAGGCACCGGGGAAAATATCTTCTGCAATGCCGTATCCAGGCCTGACATGATGCCTGGTCAGTATCCCCACATGCCTCCTCCATTGCCTGTAAAAGGGCTGTTGATGGGGTTGACGGTCATAGACCTTCCAGCGCCAGGCAGAGAAGATCTTCAATTGGATTCAAGAATGGAGAGTATGGGGGAGGTTGAGTACAGTGAAGAGTGGATGATCTGTAAACCAGTTGCGGACCAAAGCATACCTATGGAAACTAACATTGTCCCATATGATGACGTATCTGGTCTGCTCTGGTCTCTGAACATTAGTGAGCATGTCATGTAAGGTGTCCAGGAATGTAATAATGTGTGCAGTGTTATATGGGCCTAGGGTTGCATGATGGTGAACAACACCATTTTGACTTATAGCTGCACACATAGTTATGTTACCACCACTTTGTCCTGGGACATTGATTATGGCACGGTGTCCAATAATGTTCCTGCCACGTCTCCTTGTTTTAGTGAGATTAAAACCGGCCTCATCTACAAAAAGCAGCTCATGACCCATGGCATCTGCCTCTAGCTCCATCACTCTCTGGACAAGACAAAACAAATGCAGCACAGCAGGCCCATGCACAGCACTACAGTGTGCACTTCCAGATTCAGTACCAATGATACTATAGCTTACCTGCACATAGTCATAACGCAGTTGTTTTACACGTTCACTGTTTCTTTCAAAAGGGACTCTGTAGATTTGTTTCATTTGGATTCTGTTGCGGGCAAGTACACGACATAATACTGAAATGCTCACATTGTGTATGTTTTGGAAGGTGGTGTCATCCTCAATTATGCGCTGTTGTATTTCTCGTAGCCATATGGAATTATTTGCAATCACCTCACAGCCTGATCTCACACACAAAAACGTACATATTTAGACGTAAATAAAAACGATCCAATTTGTATATATATTTACGTATTATAGTGACTTTTACGTATCATATGGACGTTATTTCAGGTTCGATACGTATCTATATTTACGTATTACAACTTAAAATACGTATAGATTCAACGTATATCCATAAATGCATTTATACAGCTAATACGTAGTATTAATACTCTAATTTTCAAAGATAGAAAACCTAAACATAACGTTACCCATTTTATACAGAATATAAAAAGGACAAAACGTACAGAGATGTGTAGGGAAATGGCAATTTTATTAACAATATAGCGTTAAAAGATTTTTTTAGCAGCTAATCCTACTCCTACCCCTAAACCTACCCATAACAATTTCTTAAAACTACATAGGCTACAATTATGAAGAAAAATTACAACATACGTGTAATCACAATAATTTATTTATTGCGAAAATGTCAAAACCGGTACCAAAAGTCGTTCACATGATGATGTGTTGCAGTCACAGTCCTCTCTTTCAGTATAATAGTTTTGAATGAGGTACAGAGCAGACTTTAAGTTATTATTAATCGAAAATGTTAATCCGGCTTCGCTCTGTGTGAAGGCGCGCGGGCTTCTCCATTTCAAATGTAGTTTACCGACTGAAATACGGCATGTCGCAATCTGTGGCGAGAGCCAATGAGCGTTTGATATTACTGCCGTAAAACATGTCGTACGCTTCTTGAGGGCGCAATTTTTTAATTTAAATCAAGCGTGCCGCACAAGCCCTGAAAAGTGAAGCCAAAACGTCTCGATCGCCCCCCGGTGGCTGGTCCTAGTATAGGTCATAAGCCCCGCCTCCCCGTGTTATTCAACGGGACGTGAGAACAACTAAACAATTAAATTACACTTCAAATATCTTTTTTCCAAAGGTGGTTTCTTTCATTTGCTGTCGTTTTTATCATGCTGATGTTAGTTCAAGTGTCTGTTTCAAAAATAAGTTGTTTTTTAGTTAGTTACGTGATGCGGTGGTGTAACGTCATGATTGACAGCTGTGATTGACAGGTTCTCGAGCGAAGTAGTCACTGAAGCACCAACGGACATTTTTTTCGGGATCTTCGGAGGACTGAGGAGATTGTATTTACTTTATTATAACAAGCCTCTTGTCGTACTGCAATCAATTTTTTAAAAAGTGTGCAGAATCCACTCTCCCTCAGTGCATTCTGCCAGAGTGAGGGCGGAGCGTTGATTTCGCGGCTTTACTTCCTGCTCACTACTGCGCATGTCTGGTCCCGAGATCGCTACTGCGCAGACTCAAGTTCCAATATGTCAGCGCCATATCGGGACTCTGGCGGCTTCAGTTCTCATCAATGGAAGAGAGCGAAGGGGCGTCGTCCATCTTTTTTTACAGTCTATGATTTAAATTCATCACGAGCGCGGAATTTGACAGTTACGGACTGCGCTGCTGATAGCCTGTGAAATGGAAATGAAGATCACTCACTGGATAAAGGGCTGAATTTGGATCTCTTTCTTGCAAACGTATGGATTCTAAAGATTTGGATTATAATATCAAGCTAATAAAATGTATGTCTTTTGTGAATTTATGTTGGGTTTTGGTGTATTATTGTTCTATTGGAGAAAACGCATTTTGTGTCTCACTGTAAATAAACTTAATATTACAAAATGGTTAAACGATTAAATAAGGTATTTTTAAGGTTTTAAAGTGTATTCTTGTGTACCTGCATGTAGGCTAATCCTCCGAAACGAGTTTGCAGCAGAAGGCACGAACAGAGTGAATGGTTATTAGCCTATTTCTTGAGTAAACTGCATTTAATAATAATAAATGCGACTGAAAACGTAATTGATAAGACATTTGAATGCAATAGAGTCAAAACATTAAAGGGATAGTTCACTTTGAAATTAATTTTTGGTATGTTTTAGCTTACCTCAAAGGCATCCAAGATGTAGGTGTCTTTTTTTCCGGAGTAGTTTCAATTTTGATATTTTTAGGTCAAACCGTTCTTGTCTGTCAGTCATATAATGCAGGTCTATGGTCACGGTCTCAAATCAGCATGCACAAAGTCCAAATTAAACAATTCCCCATCGTAAGTACACACTGATGTCTTAAGACACGAAACGAGCGGTTTGTGTGAGAAAACGAACAGTATTTATATAGTTTTCGTCCTCTTGTAAACACACACACCCAAATGATCAGAGGACGCGGGTGCTTCGGTCTGCGCAAGCGCCGGAAAGCGCCGGAAAAGGTCAGAGGCCGCGGGCGGTTCGATCTGCGCAAGCGCCGGAAATTATCTCGTATAATCTCGTGTAATCTCGCGAGCATACGTAATTGTTTTCTTTTTTTAAACATCCTGACGTTTTTAAACGTCGGTTTAAACATCCTGGATAAGCGCAAATTAGAACCATTTCGATTAGCCGTCTTACCTACAATCTATTCTGTGTAAACAATGAGTGACGTACACGCGCGCTTTCCGGCGCTTGCGCAGATCGAACCGCCCGCGCCCTCTGACCTTTTCCGTCGCTTTCCGGCGCTTGCGCAGACCGAAGCACCCGCGTCCTCTGATCATTTGGGTGTGTGTGTTTACAAGAGGACGAAAACTATATAAATACTGTTCGTTTTCTCACACAAACCGCTCGTTTCGTGTCTTAAGACATCAATGCCCAGCCAGCACAGTCACCTGGGGCCCAAATGGGTTTGACCTGGGCTATCTAACTGGGACCCAGCCAGTTTTGTCCTCGGTTTCCATGTTGGCCCCACATGGGTTTGCCCAGATGAAATGAACACTGCTTAGTATGCACAGTACAGGCTGTTTAATGTAACACTGAATCAGTGTTGGAGGTAATGAGATAATTAAGTGATTGAATAATGATTGTGCATTAATGATGAACACCTGCTGTTAACAAGCAGAATCACTGAAGGAAAGAGAAACACAAGAACTACTTCCAGCCACTGCCTTGGATGAAATCAACTGAAGATAAAATACATTACATCTCTCAAGATCTGATTTAACAACTCCACAAACAGCATTACCAACTTAATTTATTAGTAACCAGACTGACTTTATTTCTGTCAGACATCTACAGAAAAGAATTAAGAAGAGGTTAAGATGTTGATTATTTATTTGAAAGTAATAGTTTGATTTGATGTTACCATTGTGGCGATCCGTGTGTGCTTTAGTCTGGCTCTTGACTTTTTAACATTATTTTTTCTCAGGCAGCTGTGTCTGTTTGTTATGGCGAGAACAGCAAGAGAAAATGTAGTCAGATGCTTTAAGATGATTGATGATAAGAATATAATCATCATATAGTAGCTTAGCTCATTGATTATGTGTGAGGTTTATGTTATTCATTTTGTTTTATTGTTGTGATTCTGCAACGAGAGAATAATATAATTTAATTAGAACGTCTATTATTTTTAACACACTATTTACATATTTTGAGCTCCCCCTAATCTTACTCACACACAGACATCAAGAATCAGCATAATGAAACTCAACAATGGTGACATGCTTCATGGTGCAATGCATTCTGGGAGCCATGGATAAGTTTTGTATGATACACCCAGAATGCATTGCAGTATGAATGTCACCATTGTTGAGATTCATATGCTGATTCTTGATGTCTGTGTGTGTGAGTAGAACTTGCTGAAGTCCAACATGTGTAAATGGTGTTTTAAAAATCATTTGATGTTCTGATTGAACTGTTCTGATTAAACTGTGCTGGATCTCTTGCTATAGAATCACAACAACAAAACAAAATTAATAACATACTACCCGTATAAACCTCACAAATAATCAATGAGTTAAGCTACTATATGATGATTATATTCTTATCATCAATCAGCTTACAGCATCTGATTATATTTTCTCTTGCTGTTCTCACCATAACAAACAGACACAGCTGCCAGAGAAAAAAAAAACTAATATTAAAAAGTCAAGAGCCTGACTAAAGCACACACTGATCGCCACAATGGTAACATCAAATCAAACTATTACTTTCAAATAAGTAATCAATGTCTGACAGAAATAAAGTCAGTCTGGTTTCTAATAAGTGAAGCTGGTAATGCTGTTTGTGGAGTTGTTTATCAGATCTTGAGAGATGTAATGTATTTTATCTTCAGTTGATTTCATCCAAGGTTGTGGCTGGAAGTAGTTCTTGTGTTTCTCTTTCCTTCAGTGATTATGCTTGTTAACAGCAGGTGTTCATTAATAATGCACAATCATTATTCAATCACCTAATTATCTTACCTCCAACACTGATTCAGTGTTACATTAAACAGCCTGTACTGTGCACACTAAGCAGTGTTCATTTCATCTGGGCAAACCCATGTGGGGCCAACATGGAAACCGAGGACAAAACTGTCTGGGTCCCAGCTAGATAGCCCAGGTCAAACCCATTTGGGCCCCACATGGCTGTGCTGGCTGGGTGTGTACTTACGATGGGGAATTGTTTAATTTGGACTTTGTGCATGCTGTTTTGAGACCGTGACCATAGACCTGCATTATATGACTGACAGACAAGAACGGTTTGACCTAAAAATATCAAAATTGAAACTACTCCGGAAAAAAAGACACCTACATCTTGGATGCCTTTGAGGTAAGCTAAAACATACCAAAAATTAATTTCAAAGTGAACTATCCCTTTAATGCCACGATTTTAATATGCATAAATAAGAATGTACAAATATGTACGTCGGTAGAGTTGTTCATACGTAAATAATTTACGTTTTTGTGCTGTTAATACGTAAATATTTTACGTTTTAGTGCTGTAAATACATCAGTATTATACGTTTCTGTGTGTATAAAACGTAAGTAAATGTACGTATGGTAGAATTACACTTTACGTAAAAATGCACACGTATTCTCATGAGATCACGTTGATATTGACTATATGGGTCTCTTGTTCTGCAGTGAACATTCTTCCTCTGCCCCCAGCATCTGGACGTCTAGCAATTCTATAAAGTAACAATTTCAGTACATACATTTTTATATGTATGGTATATTGTTGTTGCTACAAAACTTAGTGCAAAGTGACTGTACTAACCGAATCTCATTTCGAAATGTCCTTATGATGCTTGCTACAGTGTAGCGGCTCAAGTTAGGCTGAACCCGTTGTCCAGCTTCCCTCAGGGTCATTCCATGGTTGATTACATGGTCCACTATTGTAGCTCTGATGTCATCAGTAATTATATTTCTTACTCTTCTTACCCTTCCTCTTCCCCATCCTCGTCCTCGTCCTCCTCCTCTTCCTCCTACTCTTCACACCCACATCCTCTTCCTTGGTCTCCTCTTCCTCCTACTTCTTCACCTCCATGTCCTCTTCTTTGGCCTCCTCTTCCTCCTACTTCTTCACCTCTGTGTCCTCTTCCTCCTCCTCCTCCTCTTCCTCCTACTTCTTCACATCCACATCCTCTTCCTTGGCCTCCTCTTCCTCCTACTTCTTCACCTCCATGTCCTCTTCCTTGGCCTCCTCTTCCTCCTACTTCTTCACCTCCGTGTCCTCTTCCTCCTCTTCCTCCTACTTCTTCACCTCCGCATCCTCCTCCTCCTCCTCCTCCTCTTCCTCCTACTTCTTCACCTCCGTGTCCTCTTCCTCCTCCTCTTCCTCCTACTCTTCACATCCTCTTCCTTGGCCTCCTCTTCCTCCTACTTCTTCACCTCCATGTCCTCTTCCTTGGCCTCCTCTTCCTCCTACTTCTTCACCTCTGTGTCCTCTTCCTCCTCCTCCTCTTCCTCCTACTTCTTCACCTCCATGTCCTCTTCCTTGGCCTCCTCTTCCTCCTACTTCTTCACCTCCGTGTCCTCCTCCTCCTCCGCTTCCTCCTATTTCTTCACCTCCATGTCCTCTTCCTCTTCCTCCTACTTCTTCACCTCCGCGTCCTCTTCATCTTCCTTCTTCACCTCCATGTCCTCTTCCTCCTCCTCTTCATCTTCCTTCTTCACCTCCACATCCTCTTCCTCTGCCTCCTCTAATTCTCACTCTTCTCACTCTTCCTGCTCCCTCCATTGTACTCCACACGGACAGTTTACCTGTGGCTTATTTATAGTGCTTAGGCTGATTGCAAAGTGAACTAATTATCTAAAACAGTTTTCACATGTGACAGTGTGCCAGACAGTTGGCAAAATAGAGTAAATAATAGCCATACATGTGTATAGTTTTGCCAGGAGTGTGTTGATCATTTGGAAATTGAGTGTAAAGCAGTGAGTTGTGTTTACAGCTCTGCAAAAAGAGTGCTGTGCAGTGGATTGTACCTACAGTTTTGCAAAGTGTGTGTTACAAAATTGCAAACTGAGTGCAAACGGTGTTTGTGAGTAGTCTATATGGGGGACTATGTGTCAAAAATGATTTATGACCCTTGATTTATGACCCTTCATGACATTGTTTATGACAGGAAGTCCTTATATGGGGGTTTTATGACCAACAGGTGGTATGTGAAATTTGACCCGTGTGAATCCGGTGGGGAGGGGTTTATGGCTGTGTGTTTTATGACTGCAATAATGCTTGGTGTGACAGTGAATGTTTTTTTCAGGGGATGTTTTATTATTATTGGTGGAATTAATAATTAAGTCCACAGATTGGTGAAATTATGAACATGAAGAAATCTGTCATGGATTTGTTTTTCAGATGATGGTGCAGCTTCCATAATGTCTGTGGGACAAGAATGAAAACAGGTTTAAGAAATAGCATAGACAATTTAAAAGTAGCAGATATGTGAAATAAGATGTTCATTTTATAACTATTTCTAAAGTTATTTTAATCTTTAAACATATTACCATTGAGATGAAATGAGAATGTCGTTGTGGTCTCCGGCTGTTGACCATGGCTCTTTGAATCTTTCTGTGTCATGAAAATGGGGCTTAAAAATTAGCAATGATGACCAATAAAAATATCAGATAAATGATATAAGAAATACAAATATTAAGTATTTAAAGGTTAGGCTTAAGCCTTTAAACGAGCTCCGAGTTAACTCAATGTCTCAAACAGACAAACGCGTGCTGCACGCAACCATTAGTGGGATTTTAGGAGTGAATTGTTTTCAGATTACACAGTCACATCCATAAATAAAACCATTTTGATTATATGAAACAAGATATTAAATGATCAAGTATAAATATTTTAATCTAATACACAACAAAACACTGACTTACATAGATAAAACATAAAATAGTGAATAATAGTTCATATTATTTTAAATTTGAAATTATCAAGTATAAATATTTTAATCTAATATACAGCGAAAGACTGCCTTACATAGATCAAACATAAAATAGTGAATAATATATTTGAAATGTTAAATTATCAAGTATAAGTATTTTAATAGTGAATATTCATATTATTTGAAATGTTAAATTATAAAGTGTAAGTATTTTAATCTAATACACAACAAAACACTGACTTGCATATATAAAACATAAAATAGTGAATAATATTTCATATTATTTTAAATGTTAAATTATCAAGTATAAGTATTTGAATCTAATACACAACAAAACACTGACTTACATAGATAAAACATCAAATAGTGAATATTAGTTCATGTTATTTTACATTTTAAATTATTAAGTATAAATATTTTAAGCTAATACACAGCGAAAGACAGCCTTACATAGATAAAACATAAATAGTGAATAAAGTTCATATTATTTTAAATGTTATATTATCAAGTATAAATATTTTAATCTAATACACAACAAAACACTGACTTACATAATAAAACATAAAATAGTGAATAATATTTCATATTATTTTAAATGTTAAATTATCAAGTATAAGTATTTTAATCTAATACACAACAAAACACTGACTGACATAGATAAAACATAAAATAGTGAATATTAGTTCATATTATTTTACATTTTAAATGATCAAATACAAATATTTGAATCTAATATACAGCGAAAGACTGCCTTACATAGATAAAACATAAATAGTGAATAATAGATCATATTATTTGAAATGTTAAATTATCAAGTATAAATATTTTAATCTAATACACAGCGAAAGACTGCCTTACATAGAAAAAAAAACATAAAATAGTGAATTATAGTTCATATTATTTGAAATGTTAAATTATCAAGTATAAGTATTTGAATCTAATATACAACAAAACACTGACTTACATAGATAAAACATAAAATAGTGTATAATAGTTTGTTTTGTTTGAAATAAGATGTTAAAGATAGTTTTAAACATGTGTTGAAGTGAACTTACCATCGGTGAAATTAGGAGGTCTTATTGTCTCTGGATAAAATCATAGATCCTTAAATTTAGAATCCTTAAGCAGAAGAGATGTTTGCTCTCCGTTTGCTAAATTGTAAATGAGGATTGTTTTCATCATGGCAGGGGCACAGGCCCTCCCCTTCTTCTCTGCGTAGTTGCTATCTTAGCATATGCAGTTTGTTTCAGAAAACATCAAGCAATTAAAAGATAGGCCGGACACCTGGTGTTTTACAATCAAAGATGCCACAGTCTCCTATCATAAAATCTCCTGATCTGAGCATTCCTGTCAGGAAGGGAGACCCCAAAATGTGCCCATTCTGACACTTCACAGGGACCAGGCTGTAAGATCAGTATAATTAGATGTATACCAGTGTCTTCAGGAAAAGTCAGGGGTCAAAACAAAAGAGCCAGGAATTTACATTTTATATAGCCTACTCTTATGGGATTTTTATGATAAGCTAAATCATCCTTCCTTCCTGGGGGTGCTGTCCCCCAACCTGTTGTTCTAGGAGAACGCGTGAAAGAAAGATAAAACCCAAAATGACACCTCAATTCTGACACCTTTTGAAGATCAGATTTCTTTTTCTAACATTTAAACTTAGAACACATTATAGAACACCCTTTGACTTGAATACGCAAAAATGACCCTATGAATACGCAAAAAATGACAGCTTAATGATTTTTATATTTTGTGCATTTATTTAAAGACTGCATGTAGGCCTACCATTTTGACGCAATATTAAAGGTTTTATGAAATATTATTTCTATTTTTCAGCACATGCAGTCAGAGTTACAGAACATATTAGTAGTGCAACAAATAAGGAGATTATGTTTTATTTCTTTTAATCAGGTTTGTTAAAAGTATGCTTGAATGATGATAGTTCATCTGCGCTAACATGTATTTGCTATATCAATGAAAATATTTGAAAAACCTGTTAAAATCAAGTAATGATGCAATCCTTTAAATCTTAACTTTGAGTGCATCAGAATGAATTGGATGTAAAATTATTATCATGTGACATTTTACTTAACGTGACAGAAAACGACAGTGACACCAATGACACAATGAATCACCAATGACCCACATACGACCAAAGATCATTATTCTTCAACCATAATTAAGTAGATGAGACTAAATTGTTACATTTGGCATACAATCTAAATGAACAGCTTCAATAGAAGTTTATCTATAAATGGGAGTCACTGGTATCACTGGGGTTCTCCCATAAGAAAAGAGACACCAGTGACAGCAACACCAGTAACAGTTTTCATGAAAAATACCACATCTTGTCAATCATGGTATACTAACTAAATGAAGTTGTTTATGCCATAAGTATTCTAGTTTATTTTTATTATTTTTTACAACTCCCTAACAGTAAAGCAGGTCAACTAGGTTCAACTAAAGCTTCATATGAAACCATGAGATAAATGAGAAGATTTTGATACTTGAAAAGAGGCCATGGGCCTTTTCTTCATAGATATTCATGAATTTGGAAGAAGGAAGTTGAGTAATGTCATCAGTATGATTTTTATTTTAAAAAACATTAGATTTTTGTTTAACGGTAACACCAGTGACACAACTCCAGGGGACCACTACTTTCAAATATTAAAAATCAAATATTGCCACATAGAAGGCTCAAGACGACATAATTGTTCAAATAACATATTGTTTTATTTTAAAATGTGAAGAAATTGTAACCCTAAAGTGTTTTTAAAGTGCGATATTTCTGTAAAGGCTAGGGACAGAAAATGGACAATGCCATAAAATGACCCAGAAATGATTTTGCATAAATTTTACCCAAGCTATTATTTTACACAACAGCATCTGTTGAAAACATTACAATTTTAAAGCAAAAACTGTGCTTAGTCGTCTTAAATCTTATTTATCCAAAGATATTCAAACAGTATTTTGTCCACCGACACATACCAGATGTATCCGTGGAGTGCGTATGTAACGTTATGTATGTATTTGTATATGTGTGCGTGTATGAAAAAGTATCCTAAATGAAAACTATGCAGCCCAGAAACTTTTCTAAACTATAGCAAAACAAAACATTAAACATTGCTAAATCACCCACTTAACATTAATCTGGTACAAAACAATTTTAGCATTTACTCTCCCCCTTTAAGTGTCATGGCAAAGCATGCGGGGGAATAGAGATCCCAGCCCAGTTTCTGTTAAATTTAAGTTTGTCAAATAAAAAGAAACAAGTTCATAGAACTCAAATCAATTAAACAGTTCAACATAATTAAAAAATGTGTAAGTTTTGTGAACTCAAAAGAAAAGAAAGTTCTTAATACTCATAAAAGTTAATTTGATTGAACTAATTTGTACAGTACAATTTAAGTTGGCCCTACTCAACCAAGTCATTATTTTGAGTTTTTGTAATTATTACAGTCTATCTTTAGAAAATCAGCACACATAAGCCTCTGTGGTCCATGACGTAGCATAAGTAAAGTTGTCTTGAGTGTATATTTAATTTAACTCGAGGATTAAGAGGATGGTCAACGGCTCACGTCATTAGGTGAAAACACAGTGGTATGTAAGGTAGTTTTCCAAATATCCCCCCAAAACAAAGACTGTATGTTTTGTATCACACTTTTCAAATAATAATCTAGCTTTAAAGTTAGAATAAAAAAGTAAAAAACAATCATACTGTAGCTTCATACCTGTTGTGTTCTGACACAAAGCCATTAACTGGTTATTTTTGTGTTATATATGTAGCCTACTTATCTAATTTCTACAAATTTCAATCGGATAAATATAGAGTTAACACACGATGAAACAAGTGAAAAATGCTACCAAATACATCTGACACAATGTTTTAAGAAAAGCAGTGTTTAAAATAGAGATGATTTTTCTTTTGACAATCATACGTTTTAAATAATACCCCTGTGGGGTTTAACATCCAATAAGTAGTAATGTATGCAAAGGTTATATGTTTTATTAAGTTGTCATAAACAAAACACACCCAGATCCTCCCATAGTTGTAGTAAACATTTACAATATGTAAATGGATTCAGTTTTCAGATTTGTTAGAGTGCCTGTACCACATTATTGTGAGGCAATCACATTTGAGGAATAATGTGATATATATATTTTTCCCCACTAGTGGATGACACTGTTTACATCTTGTTTCTTTCACAGTTTTTAGACGAAGACTACACTTTGAGCATAGGATTAATGAACAAATACAGCATAAGAAAATTATATAAATTTTAAAATTTAAACTGTGATATTCTTTTAGGTCTGTCTACGAAGCGGTCACAAGACACATAACAGGCGCAATGCGAAAAGTGAGGCCTGATGTTTTTTCTATCACACATACGACTGTTACACTTAAAACAAAGCCATCAATTAAGTTACGCATTAAAGTGTCAAGGTGTCACAGATAGACAATTTGTCATGTTTATCTTCACAATGTGTGTTTCTTTAAGAAAAACAGTCTTTGTCCCACATCAGCAGCATACCAAATTGTTTAACATATCTTCATTTTTCACAATTATAAATATTGATTAGCATCAGCTCACAGCTCAATTGTTACCAAATGCTAATGAAGAGATAATCTACAGAATGTCACTGTCACATAAGTTTCACTATTACCAGTGATAGTGGCTCTGGTATCGTCACATGACTGTGAGTACACATATAAACCACAAAGTTTTGACTATGAAGCAAAAAAAAAAAAAAAAAAAACAGCAATTAGTTGTAGCAGTATGGAGATTGAGTTTTATGTTTCTTTGATTTTGTTCTCATTTTTCTAAAACAGACAGTTTAACTGTTTTAAACTGCTAACCTCGGTTTCATTCTTAACATCACCATTCTTATTGTAATGCCGGGGGTGATTGTAATGTTTTGTGTAGTGTTTTTTTTACACTTTCCCCTGGATATCTGTTTCCTATGTAATGTTAGTGAACTCGAGGTCTACTCGTCTTCTGTTTGTTCATATACGACAGTAGTATGAATTTGCTTGATTTAATAACTTCCAATGCTGTGTATTATATCCATATATGTGTTACATAATGCCAACATGTATTTAAAGGACCATTGTGTTACAGCAAAACCACTATTCGTAGAATGATATTGTAATGTATCGAGTTTTTGCCTCTGTTTTTCTGTTACTCGACATTATCTCAGTGTTTCTTGCTATGTTTATTTTGTTTTTGTTTAACCGTGATCCAATTTTCACACCTCACATCTTACAGACGTAATGTGTTTTTCAGAATTTAGACTACTGTACACAAAGTCAACGTGTAGGGTTATATACAAACGGTACATTGTTTTTAATCTCACTATAGAGACAATTTAATAAACGCTTCAGGGACTGAACTTTAACATTTGAATCTTTGGTAAAAGTTAACTTAAAGTCGGCACAAAAAGAAAATTCCATCCTATCTATCCTTTCTAAATGTATGTTATGGATATATTGCGAGCAATTCAGGCATATGTTTTGACCGTGTAATGTTTAATCAAAATTCTGCTGGAAAATTAAAAATATATGGTGGATTTACTTAACTTTTTATGTCAACAGGCTCTACATAACTTGGTTATGTGGCATTTAATTAAACATTGTTTATTTCAGTAGACTTAAGTTTATTACATAAGACTAATTCAGTGCCATTTAGTAGATTCAGGTTAACATTCTAAATTTCGGCCAAAACTATTAAGTTCAATTATCCTAAAATTAATATCAAACAAAAATTAAAACAAATAATCCAA
Source organism: Vimba vimba (assembly GCA_022828995.1). Taxonomy (NCBI): domain Eukaryota; kingdom Metazoa; phylum Chordata; class Actinopteri; order Cypriniformes; family Leuciscidae; genus Vimba; species Vimba vimba. The sequence goes on along the minus strand of CM040817.1, from coordinate 20,230,192 downwards.
TTGTTTAATTGATTCTTTTATTTAGTGAATGCGTTCAACAATTTTACAACTTTTGCAAATGTTATCAATAAGAAAACCTTTTACAAAATCTTTACTTCGTAGTAAAGACTCTTAATGTTAAGCATTTGCTAGAAAACGGTTATGTTGCATCCAATGTATGTCTGAAGTAGTTGTTTTTATTATTATTAAAACCACTTTAATTGTTGTTAGCACATCCTCACCCAAGCACAAGGTCTACACTTCATCACAATGGTAACCTCCAAAAACACTAACATATCAGAAACTCTTTTAAATATAAACATTAAAGAACCTTAATCATTAACAAGTCACCAATTTTTTATCACGATGATGAAAAAACACATAAAATAAAGTTTTATTTTAAATTTACACCCCTATCCAGTCCTGTGCAAAGCATGATGGGGAGGGGAAATCCTGTTCCTAGTTTTTTATATTGCTATTTTAACACAACTAAACTCATTTATGTAATCTCAACTCAAATGGATTAAGTAAAACGGTTGAAAAGAATCGTGTTGAATTAACTCCATTTACTTAAGTAAATTGAACAAGCAATAAATGTTATTTTTGGTCTACTTAACTGAAACATGTTCTTTCAACATGAAAATATTGAGTTAAGCCAAACGCAACTGTTTCAAGTCAGTTTAACACAATGCATTGTGTTTGAATGAGAAAGCTAATACAACGGTGTTAAATGAAAATTATTTTTAAATGAACTGTTTAGTTTATTTAAAAACATTTTTGAGCGAAAACAAAAACTTCTCTCTGGTGACATGCAGGACTCATTGTTTATGCAGGACCTAGTTATTTATGGTGTGCTGATGACGACCCCCAAACACAACAGGAGGGCGAGGGTGGACCTCAAATGCTGTCCTGATAAACTCAGAGCTCACAGAGCTTACAGAGCTCAGCCTCAGTTATTGCACGCAAGCCGGTTTTCTAACTGATGCGTGTGTGGTGGTAACGATTCCGCAGCTAAACCCGGTTTTGACGCTACAGATGGCTGCTTCAGCACCGTTGGATTCTTCTGGATACACTTCTGACGCGAAACCCAAACTTCAGAACGTTAACGCACAAGGCCTGGACAACCGTAAGGACTCACTCAGGAGATTCAAGGACCTAACCGAATCTTTCATCATCAAACAGGGGCCTATTCGACAATTGAAAAATCTAGAAACTTCTGAAATGGAGAGCGACTGCCCGTCAAGTTCTAGCGATGCGGGGCACCAGTATCATCCGGAGTGTGAGTGCGCCACGGGCAATGAGTGTCGTTTAAGAGCTATGATAGACTGTATGTTTAAAGATTATTTTAGAGGCCAGATGGTTAGCTTGATGCATAGGATCATCGATGCTGCGTGTGATATGAAAAATGATTGTGTGTTGGATACCAAACGTGTAACAAATCTCAAAAATGAAATGGATGTTGTAAGAGGCCTGACAAATTCATGGACAGATGTGACCCCCATGTTTTTTAACACCAAAGAGCCGATTGGTGTAATCCTCAGAAAAGTTCTGGATGTGTTGTGTGAATGTGGTGGTGAACTAGAAGTCACTAAAATATTGTGTATGTATACATTTGTAACAGATCTCTGTGTGTCACTGGTGTCAAAAAATGCAAAAACTGACCTTGCTGAAATAGTTGAAAGTCTGGTCAACTATACCCTTGACCAAAACATGATAGCCTGCCGCGATTTCCTATTCTGGCTAGACCACCTGTAAACGGCGTAATTGTTTTCATATTGTTTTCATATTGTTTTCGGACAATCATATTTTTGTAAAGAAAAATATTGTTGAAATAAAAGGTTGAATCACTTAACTCGTCATTCATTTGTCTGAGCTAGTAAAAAATGGTATTTTGCATATACATGTTTCAGTTAAGTAGACCAGAAATAACATTTGATGCTTGCTTTTCAACCATTTTACTTAATCCATTTGAGTTGAGATTACATAAATGAGTTTAGTTGTGTTAAAATAGCAATATAAAAAACTAGGAACAGGATTTCCCCTCCCCATCATGCTTTGCACAGGACTGGATAGGGGTGTAAATTTAAAATAAAACTTTATTTTATGTGTTTTTTCATCATCGTGATAAAAAATTGGTGACTTGTTAATGATTAAGGTTCTTTAATGTTTATATTTAAAAGAGTTTCTGATATGTTAGTGTTTTTGGAGGTTACCATTGTGATGAAGTGTAGACCTTGTGCTTGGGTGAGGATGTGCTAACAACAATTAAAGTGGTTTTAATAATAATAAAAACAACTACTTCAGACATACATTGGATGCAACATAACCGTTTTCTAGCAAATGCTTAACATTAAGAGTCTTTACTACGAAGTAAAGATTTTGTAAAAGGTTTTCTTATTGATAACATTTGCAAAAGTTGTAAAATTGTTGAACGCATTCACTAAATAAAAGAATCAATTAAACAATTGGATTATTTGTTTTAATTTTTGTTTGATATTAATTTTAGGATAATTGAACTTAATAGTTTTGGCCGAAATTTAGAATGTTAACCTGAATCTACTAAATGGCACTGAATTAGTCTTATGTAATAAACTTAAGTCTACTGAAATAAACAATGTTTAATTAAATGCCACATAACCAAGTTATGTAGAGCCTGTTGACATAAAAAGTTAAGTAAATCCACCATATATTTTTAATTTTCCAGCAGAATTTTGATTAAACATTACACGGTCAAAACATATGCCTGAATTGCTCGCAATATATCCATAACATACATTTAGAAAGGATAGATAGGATGGAATTTTCTTTTTGTGCCGACTTTAAGTTAACTTTTACCAAAGATTCAAATGTTAAAGTTCAGTCCCTGAAGCGTTTATTAAATTGTCTCTATAGTGAGATTAAAAACAATGTACCGTTTGTATATAACCCTACACGTTGACTTTGTGTACAGTAGTCTAAATTCTGAAAAACACATTACGTCTGTAAGATGTGAGGTGTGAAAATTGGATCACGGTTAAACAAAAACAAAATAAACATAGCAAGAAACACTGAGATAATGTCGAGTAACAGAAAAACAGAGGCAAAAACTCGATACATTACAATATCATTCTACGAATAGTGGTTTTGCTGTAACACAATGGTCCTTTAAATACATGTTGGCATTATGTAACACATATATGGATATAATACACAGCATTGGAAGTTATTAAATCAAGCAAATTCATACTACTGTCGTATATGAACAAACAGAAGACGAGTAGACCTCGAGTTCACTAACATTACATAGGAAACAGATATCCAGGGGAAAGTGTAAAAAAAACACTACACAAAACATTACAATCACCCCCGGCATTACAATAAGAATGGTGATGTTAAGAATGAAACCGAGGTTAGCAGTTTAAAACAGTTAAACTGTCTGTTTTAGAAAAATGAGAACAAAATCAAAGAAACATAAAACTCAATCTCCATACTGCTACAACTAATTGCTGTTTTTTTTTTTTTTTTTTTTGCTTCATAGTCAAAACTTTGTGGTTTATATGTGTACTCACAGTCATGTGACGATACCAGAGCCACTATCACTGGTAATAGTGAAACTTATGTGACAGTGACATTCTGTAGATTATCTCTTCATTAGCATTTGGTAACAATTGAGCTGTGAGCTGATGCTAATCAATATTTATAATTGTGAAAAATGAAGATATGTTAAACAATTTGGTATGCTGCTGATGTGGGACAAAGACTGTTTTTCTTAAAGAAACACACATTGTGAAGATAAACATGACAAATTGTCTATCTGTGACACCTTGACACTTTAATGCGTAACTTAATTGATGGCTTTGTTTTAAGTGTAACAGTCGTATGTGTGATAGAAAAAACATCAGGCCTCACTTTTCGCATTGCGCCTGTTATGTGTCTTGTGACCGCTTCGTAGACAGACCTAAAAGAATATCACAGTTTAAATTTTAAAATTTATATAATTTTCTTATGCTGTATTTGTTCATTAATCCTATGCTCAAAGTGTAGTCTTCGTCTAAAAACTGTGAAAGAAACAAGATGTAAACAGTGTCATCCACTAGTGGGGAAAAATATATATATCACATTATTCCTCAAATGTGATTGCCTCACAATAATGTGGTACAGGCACTCTAACAAATCTGAAAACTGAATCCATTTACATATTGTAAATGTTTACTACAACTATGGGAGGATCTGGGTGTGTTTTGTTTATGACAACTTAATAAAACATATAACCTTTGCATACATTACTACTTATTGGATGTTAAACCCCACAGGGGTATTATTTAAAACGTATGATTGTCAAAAGAAAAATCATCTCTATTTTAAACACTGCTTTTCTTAAAACATTGTGTCAGATGTATTTGGTAGCATTTTTCACTTGTTTCATCGTGTGTTAACTCTATATTTATCCGATTGAAATTTGTAGAAATTAGATAAGTAGGCTACATATATAACACAAAAATAACCAGTTAATGGCTTTGTGTCAGAACACAACAGGTATGAAGCTACAGTATGATTGTTTTTTACTTTTTTATTCTAACTTTAAAGCTAGATTATTATTTGAAAAGTGTGATACAAAACATACAGTCTTTGTTTTGGGGGGATATTTGGAAAACTACCTTACATACCACTGTGTTTTCACCTAATGACGTGAGCCGTTGACCATCCTCTTAATCCTCGAGTTAAATTAAATATACACTCAAGACAACTTTACTTATGCTACGTCATGGACCACAGAGGCTTATGTGTGCTGATTTTCTAAAGATAGACTGTAATAATTACAAAAACTCAAAATAATGACTTGGTTGAGTAGGGCCAACTTAAATTGTACTGTACAAATTAGTTCAATCAAATTAACTTTTATGAGTATTAAGAACTTTCTTTTCTTTTGAGTTCACAAAACTTACACATTTTTTAATTATGTTGAACTGTTTAATTGATTTGAGTTCTATGAACTTGTTTCTTTTTATTTGACAAACTTAAATTTAACAGAAACTGGGCTGGGATCTCTATTCCCCCGCATGCTTTGCCATGACACTTAAAGGGGGAGAGTAAATGCTAAAATTGTTTTGTACCAGATTAATGTTAAGTGGGTGATTTAGCAATGTTTAATGTTTTGTTTTGCTATAGTTTAGAAAAGTTTCTGGGCTGCATAGTTTTCATTTAGGATACTTTTTCATACACGCACACATATACAAATACATACATAACGTTACATACGCACTCCACGGATACATCTGGTATGTGTCGGTGGACAAAATACTGTTTGAATATCTTTGGATAAATAAGATTTAAGACGACTAAGCACAGTTTTTGCTTTAAAATTGTAATGTTTTCAACAGATGCTGTTGTGTAAAATAATAGCTTGGGTAAAATTTATGCAAAATCATTTCTGGGTCATTTTATGGCATTGTCCATTTTCTGTCCCTAGCCTTTACAGAAATATCGCACTTTAAAAACACTTTAGGGTTACAATTTCTTCACATTTTAAAATAAAACAATATGTTATTTGAACAATTATGTCGTCTTGAGCCTTCTATGTGGCAATATTTGATTTTTAATATTTGAAAGTAGTGGTCCCCTGGAGTTGTGTCACTGGTGTTACCGTTAAACAAAAATCTAATGTTTTTTAAAATAAAAATCATACTGATGACATTACTCAACTTCCTTCTTCCAAATTCATGAATATCTATGAAGAAAAGGCCCATGGCCTCTTTTCAAGTATCAAAATCTTCTCATTTATCTCATGGTTTCATATGAAGCTTTAGTTGAACCTAGTTGACCTGCTTTACTGTTAGGGAGTTGTAAAAAATAATAAAAATAAACTAGAATACTTATGGCATAAACAACTTCATTTAGTTAGTATACCATGATTGACAAGATGTGGTATTTTTCATGAAAACTGTTACTGGTGTTGCTGTCACTGGTGTCTCTTTTCTTATGGGAGAACCCCAGTGATACCAGTGACTCCCATTTATAGATAAACTTCTATTGAAGCTGTTCATTTAGATTGTATGCCAAATGTAACAATTTAGTCTCATCTACTTAATTATGGTTGAAGAATAATGATCTTTGGTCGTATGTGGGTCATTGGTGATTCATTGTGTCATTGGTGTCACTGTCGTTTTCTGTCACGTTAAGTAAAATGTCACATGATAATAATTTTACATCCAATTCATTCTGATGCACTCAAAGTTAAGATTTAAAGGATTGCATCATTACTTGATTTTAACAGGTTTTTCAAATATTTTCATTGATATAGCAAATACATGTTAGCGCAGATGAACTATCATCATTCAAGCATACTTTTAACAAACCTGATTAAAAGAAATAAAACATAATCTCCTTATTTGTTGCACTACTAATATGTTCTGTAACTCTGACTGCATGTGCTGAAAAATAGAAATAATATTTCATAAAACCTTTAATATTGCGTCAAAATGGTAGGCCTACATGCAGTCTTTAAATAAATGCACAAAATATAAAAATCATTAAGCTGTCATTTTTTGCGTATTCATAGGGTCATTTTTGCGTATTCAAGTCAAAGGGTGTTCTATAATGTGTTCTAAGTTTAAATGTTAGAAAAAGAAATCTGATCTTCAAAAGGTGTCAGAATTGAGGTGTCATTTTGGGTTTTATCTTTCTTTCACGCGTTCTCCTAGAACAACAGGTTGGGGGACAGCACCCCCAGGAAGGAAGGATGATTTAGCTTATCATAAAAATCCCATAAGAGTAGGCTATATAAAATGTAAATTCCTGGCTCTTTTGTTTTGACCCCTGACTTTTCCTGAAGACACTGGTATACATCTAATTATACTGATCTTACAGCCTGGTCCCTGTGAAGTGTCAGAATGGGCACATTTTGGGGTCTCCCTTCCTGACAGGAATGCTCAGATCAGGAGATTTTATGATAGGAGACTGTGGCATCTTTGATTGTAAAACACCAGGTGTCCGGCCTATCTTTTAATTGCTTGATGTTTTCTGAAACAAACTGCATATGCTAAGATAGCAACTACGCAGAGAAGAAGGGGAGGGCCTGTGCCCCTGCCATGATGAAAACAATCCTCATTTACAATTTAGCAAACGGAGAGCAAACATCTCTTCTGCTTAAGGATTCTAAATTTAAGGATCTATGATTTTATCCAGAGACAATAAGACCTCCTAATTTCACCGATGGTAAGTTCACTTCAACACATGTTTAAAACTATCTTTAACATCTTATTTCAAACAAAACAAACTATTATACACTATTTTATGTTTTATCTATGTAAGTCAGTGTTTTGTTGTATATTAGATTCAAATACTTATACTTGATAATTTAACATTTCAAATAATATGAACTATAATTCACTATTTTATGTTTTTTTTTCTATGTAAGGCAGTCTTTCGCTGTGTATTAGATTAAAATATTTATACTTGATAATTTAACATTTCAAATAATATGATCTATTATTCACTATTTATGTTTTATCTATGTAAGGCAGTCTTTCGCTGTATATTAGATTCAAATATTTGTATTTGATCATTTAAAATGTAAAATAATATGAACTAATATTCACTATTTTATGTTTTATCTATGTCAGTCAGTGTTTTGTTGTGTATTAGATTAAAATACTTATACTTGATAATTTAACATTTAAAATAATATGAAATATTATTCACTATTTTATGTTTTATTATGTAAGTCAGTGTTTTGTTGTGTATTAGATTAAAATATTTATACTTGATAATATAACATTTAAAATAATATGAACTTTATTCACTATTTATGTTTTATCTATGTAAGGCTGTCTTTCGCTGTGTATTAGCTTAAAATATTTATACTTAATAATTTAAAATGTAAAATAACATGAACTAATATTCACTATTTGATGTTTTATCTATGTAAGTCAGTGTTTTGTTGTGTATTAGATTCAAATACTTATACTTGATAATTTAACATTTAAAATAATATGAAATATTATTCACTATTTTATGTTTTATATATGCAAGTCAGTGTTTTGTTGTGTATTAGATTAAAATACTTACACTTTATAATTTAACATTTCAAATAATATGAATATTCACTATTAAAATACTTATACTTGATAATTTAACATTTCAAATATATTATTCACTATTTTATGTTTGATCTATGTAAGGCAGTCTTTCGCTGTATATTAGATTAAAATATTTATACTTGATAATTTCAAATTTAAAATAATATGAACTATTATTCACTATTTTATGTTTTATCTATGTAAGTCAGTGTTTTGTTGTGTATTAGATTAAAATATTTATACTTGATCATTTAATATCTTGTTTCATATAATCAAAATGGTTTTATTTATGGATGTGACTGTGTAATCTGAAAACAATTCACTCCTAAAATCCCACTAATGGTTGCGTGCAGCACGCGTTTGTCTGTTTGAGACATTGAGTTAACTCGGAGCTCGTTTAAAGGCTTAAGCCTAACCTTTAAATACTTAATATTTGTATTTCTTATATCATTTATCTGATATTTTTATTGGTCATCATTGCTAATTTTTAAGCCCCATTTTCATGACACAGAAAGATTCAAAGAGCCATGGTCAACAGCCGGAGACCACAACGACATTCTCATTTCATCTCAATGGTAATATGTTTAAAGATTAAAATAACTTTAGAAATAGTTATAAAATGAACATCTTATTTCACATATCTGCTACTTTTAAATTGTCTATGCTATTTCTTAAACCTGTTTTCATTCTTGTCCCACAGACATTATGGAAGCTGCACCATCATCTGAAAAACAAATCCATGACAGATTTCTTCATGTTCATAATTTCACCAATCTGTGGACTTAATTATTAATTCCACCAATAATAATAAAACATCCCCTGAAAAAAACATTCACTGTCACACCAAGCATTATTGCAGTCATAAAACACACAGCCATAAACCCCTCCCCACCGGATTCACACGGGTCAAATTTCACATACCACCTGTTGGTCATAAAACCCCCATATAAGGACTTCCTGTCATAAACAATGTCATGAAGGGTCATAAATCAAGGGTCATAAATCATTTTTGACACATAGTCCCCCATATAGACTACTTTTGTGCTTTTAGTTTTGCAAACTCAGTGAGTGGTTTTGCTATAAGTATTAATAGTTTTAGAAATTGTGCTATAAGAATCACGGTTAGGGTTTAAGCATTCATAAGAAAAAAAAAGCTGTAAGTTGTTATTTTTCTTTTTCGTTATTTTGTTTTCAATTTAGTTAAAAGTTGTATTTAAGTTTTGTTTGGTTTTCTGTTCATTAGTGACTTTAGTTTTTCTACCTAAATATTTGAGTTTCTTTGGTTAATTTAGTTAAAAGTTGTATTTACATTTTAATTGATTCTTTCTTATTACTGAGTTTAGTTTTTCTTTGGTTAAGTTCTCATTGTGTTTTAATTATATTTAGTATTTTGTTTCTCTTGGTTCATTGACAAGTGTTTTCTTTTGAATTTATATTATTTTGTTTTGCACTGCCTTCCTGGAACCACTGGTGGTTCTGGCAGTTTATATTGTGCTTATATTGTGATAAGTTTATTTCAGGTTGTTCTTTTTCATCCAAATATCATGTGTTTTTCTTTCTGTTGAGTGAATCCCTGTTAATCATGTGTGTGTATCCTGTTTTGTCCCGTTTCAGTTGCTGAGAGCCCGAAGGTGGTGGTGTCCGGGTGGTGGTGTCCCTTTCCTGTGTGCTGTGTTGTCTACCCCATGTTTTTGCTGTGCTCACTGCTGTGTGTTTGTGTGTGTTCACGATTGACTCTCCCTGGGATTCCTCACTGCCCTCGTGACCCCCTTCTCCTCTGGTAAGCCTCAGCAGCAATTATAATTTTTTTTCTTGTTCCCTTTCCCAAGGTATGAATGTGTTTTCAATTGTTTTAAAATTATTGAAATAAAATGTGTTGTTCCTTTTAAAATTGAACCTCATCTCTGGCTGAATTGTATACGTACCTGTGTCCTTACTTTTATCAATAACATTGCAATTAGGAAGTGAAATCATTCTCTGGGTGAAAGTCCCATGGTGGCGTTGTCTGTGTTTTTGGGACTATAACCTCCTCTGTTTTGTCCGCTCTCGTGCCGCCACATATAGTATTGTATTGAATATTGTATAGTAGGCCTATTGAATGTCACATCACAGGCAATGTCTTGCCAGGCTATTACGCCCCGCCTCTAGGGGAATATAAAACACTAAAGAGGCGCAATAAATAATTAGTTGGGTTGTGGAAAGGAATCCCAGCACGCATCACTCCGGTCGATAATCAACAACAAAAACACAGATGTAGCAAAAGATAATAAATTTATTGTAGAGTGATGAATGAAAAGAGCATCTCTTCAGGGTGTCCCAAAGGCCAAAACAACAAACAAAATGAATAAACAAAGAAAAAGAAAAAACATAACTAACCTAATCGATTATCAAAAGAAAATACATTTAACTAACCTGACTCCCTGTCATAAACAGAGATCAAACGGTTTAAAAATAAATAAGGCAGGACACCCCTACACGCTCCACTCTATTATGGTTTTAAAACAGGACCAGTTCAGACATTACCACACGGTGTAGCTAGTGGCATGGACATAACAACCGATTCAAAAGATTATATGTACATCTGGTCACTTAAACTAAAGAAAATCACTAATACGAAAACAAGGTTGATCATCGGCCGGAGGAGGGATTCCGGAGCTCTCAACCCACGTGCGACCGGACCAAAGTGAGCTCCCAGACGAGTGCCAGCAGCGTCCTTATGAAGGCGACGCCCCAACTAGACGACCAATGGCCTTCTTACAGCTCCTCATGAGATCACCTGCTTGTAATCAAAAGAAAACACGGAACAGCAAAACGAATGAAAACAGCAATAAAACAATGAACAAAACACAGGTCGTAACACAGGCAAAGGGAAAAACCCTCTACTGTGCCGATCCAGCCTTGACAACACTGTCCACACCTTGCTCTTTCTCATCCTCTTACACATACTCTTCCTCCTCTCCTTTTCAGATTGTTTCCATCCGTTGTTGGTATCAACATTCAGTGCAACATTTTGTGTCAATTTTGACCTGACTTTTATTTGGTACAGTTGGTTTGATCACATCATTGTGAAGGTCCTCATCAAGTGTGAACAATGCGTTGAGTGTAAACGATGACACTGTGTTTTTACACAAAAATGAAGTTCTTTGTGATGAAATCTGAGAGCTTTCTGTCCCTCCATTGACAGCTACGCAACTACCAATTTGACGCTTTAAAAAGTGATCGTGAAACTAATCCATATGAACTGAGTGATTTAGTCCAAAATAAGTTTCATTCTCGTGTTATGCAGCACATTTGAGCTTCTGTATAGAGGTTTGTTCTCACGCATCGAGCAGGTTTGGTTAGACTTCTGTTTATGTTCGCTGATCAATGTTTATATGTGATTAAAAGCCTAAATTCAATCTGTTCATCATATAAAGCGATCCATTCTCTCCAGAAAATTAGGACTAAACCACTCAATTCATATGGATTAGTTTTACAATCTGTTTATGAACTTTTTGAAGCGTGGAGGTAGTTGAGAAGCTGTCAATGGAGGTACTACTATCTACTATCTACTATCAAGATAAAATCCTAAATCCTTAGTGTCTGAGGAAATATAAGGAATGATAATACCTAGTTCAATAACATTCAGATCCTTTTTCTTGCTTGGTACAAACAGAATAATTTGGGTTGTATCATCATTTAGTTAGGGGGAGATGGCCCTTACAAAAAATAAGTTTATTCAAGTGTGCTATTAGTATACTTCTTTTATACTTTCAGTCTACTTTTTATGTACTTCTCAGAAATATACTTTATGTACTTCTCAGAAATATACTTCAAATTGCACTTAACTATACTTGACTATACTGACAGAAAAGTCTAAGTATGTTTGGCCTATACTCGTTGATCTTGATATACTTAAAAGTATAATTAAGTGTTCTTGGCTTGTACTTGTGTTTTCTATTTTGATTGAGTAGCTTATTAAATACTTTTTTAAAAACATAATATTACACACTGTCTTATAAACTAACATGTTCATGTTTATATAGTAACAACATCGTTCTCAATCTGATCAAGGATGAATTTGTCTTTGACAAAAATTAGATTTTCTCAACTTTTTTGTTTAAAATGTTGCCTTTCTTTATGAAACTTATCAACATTCAAGTGTTGATAAAAAAGGATGCATGAAGCTAATAAAATGTTTTTAAAATTAAAGTACAGTTAAAGTTTCAAGTATAAAAAATAAAATTTGAACATAGTGGTATAGACTAGGCCTACTGCAAGTGCAAAAATAATATATAAATAGTAAACTATAAGTATAATGTTAAGTTCACTTAAAGAAAACTTGTAGTATAAAACTACTAAACTAGTAGTTTACTGAAAGTATACTTCAAAGTGTACTTACATAAACTAAAAATTTGCTACAAGTATTAAAATAGTAAACTACTAGTATACCCATAAGTTCACTTGCAGTACAAATGAGAAACTTAATTATGAACTAGTTGTGCACTTAAAGTTTACTACTGTTACACTTATAGTACACTTAAAAATATATACTTGAACATTACTTAAGTATACTTCATAAAATTAACTTGAAGTATACTTCTTTTTCGTAAGGGGGGAGTGGTTGTAAACGTACTCGGTTACCTAATGTGACCTCGGTTCTCTCTAGAAGAGGGAACGAGTATTGCGTAAGTTACTTACGCTACGGGTAAAGTCATCTTTTCTCGAGATATGAAGCCAAAAAATTATCCTTAATTTTTGTATTTATTGTCAATGCAGTGCAGCAGCTAGCAGACCTAGAGCAAGCTATCTAGCGCGCTCATTGGCTGCCCTGCGGCAACTGCAGCAGCCTACCACTGAGCCCTGCGTGACGTCACGCCCAATGCGCCCTCACGCGTCACAGCCCGCCAGAATGGGGGTGGCTTAGCGTATAAAAGGACGGGCTCGGGGGCTGATTCCCTGGTTTTCATCGACTGAAGCGAGATCAGCTCGTGGCGCGAGCACGGCAGGTTACGCAATACTCGTTCCCTCTTCTAGAGAGAACCGAGGTTACATTAGGTAACCGAGTACGTTCTCTTACGAGAGGTTCTCTCGTATTGCGTAAGTTGCTTACGCTACGAGAACCCCTTGTCAATGCCGTGCTCGCCAAGCATCCACCACATAAGTCCCAGGGGAACGCCCGGGGAACACAGATAGGTGGGAACAAGGCGGCCAACAGAGTGGGCCAGCACATGTACATAAGCACACAGTAGGGGATACAGAGCGGCGCAGCCGGTCCGTACTGAGAGAATATCAACCCTTTATAGTGCCGCAAACCAGGGGAGCTAAATCAAGTGAAGGTAGTCTGCACACGAAAATTCTGGGCAGAACATACATACAACTTAGACTGCCAAAAGTTTAGCCTGCAGGGCGGGAACTTCCAGGTTATAGAACCTAACAAATGTAGAGGGGGAGGCCCAGCCTGCCGCCATACAAATGTCATGAATAGAAATCCCGCTGAACCAAGCCCACGATGAGGCCATGCCTCTGGTGGAATGAGCCCTGATGCCCGAAGGGCACTGCAGGTCTTTAGACGCATATGCTGTCGCGATAGCATCCACTATCCATCTGGACAGACTGTGTTTCGAGGCGGCAAGACCCTTGGTGCGCCCACCAAACGAAACAAAGAGCTGCTCCGAGCGCCTGAAGGCGGCGGAGCGCATGATGTAAACTCTCAACGCCCTGACGGGGCAAAGGAGGTTACCGTCGACATCGCTACCGGATGCCGGTAAAGCCGATATAGAAATGACCTGCGCTCTGAAGAGAGTGCCAATCACCTTGGGGACATAACCATGTCTCGGTTTGAGAATGACTTTAGAGACATTAGGTCCGAACTCGAGACACGTGGCGTTAACAGATAACGTGTGTAAGTCACCCACGCGTTTGACTGATGACAGGGCTATCAGAAAAACTTTTTTGAGCGAAAGGTATTTCAGATCCACTGTCTTTAGAGGTTCAAAGGGATGCGCTTTCAGGGCCTCCAGGACCAAAGAGAGATCCCAAATGGGAACCGGCAGGGGCCATGGGGGATTCATCCTCCTGGCTCCTCTAAGGAAGCCGATGATGAGCTTGTTCCTTCCTATTGACTGGCCGCGCGTCGACTCTGCAAACGCTGCAATAGCCGCAACATACACTTTGAGCGTGGAAGGGAACCTGCCCATATCCAGCAGCTCTTGAAGGAAGCAAAGCACCCACGAGACCCCACAAGTTTGTGGGTCTAGATCTTTGTCAGCACACCATTTGGTAAACACAGACCATTTAGACGCATATAGCCTTCTCGTGGAAGGAGCTCTAGACTGTGTGATTGTGTTCACAACCCCTTCTGGCAAGGCAACGGGTATCCGTTGATTATCCATGCATGCAGAGACCAGCGCTCTGGATGAGGATGCCAAATCGAACCGCCGGCTTGAGAGAGGAGATCTCTTCTCACTGGAATCGGCCATGGGTCTAAGTCTGACAGCCGCATCAGCTCTGGGAACTAAATTTGGTTCTCCCATCGCGTGGCTATGAGGAGCACCGAGTGGCGCGCTTCCCTGATTCTCCTGATTACCTGTGGTAACAGAGAGATCGGAGGGAAAGCGTACAACGGGCCGCTGGGCCAGATTTGGGCCAGCGTGTCCTCGCTCTTTGAGAAGAACCTTGGGCAATGAGCGTTGTCTTTTGACGCAAAGAGGTCGACTTTTGCTTTGCCGAAAAGGCGCCACAGTAACTGGACTGTCTGAGGATGCAGGGACCATTCTCCCGGGGGAACGTTGTCCCTGGACAGTCTGTCTGGACCATCGTTCAGGTGGCCAGGCACATGCGCAGCTCTCAGCGAGCGCAGTGAGTGCTGAGCCCAAACGAGGAGGCGTTCTGCCAGAACACAGAGATTTCTGGATCTGACACCGCCCTGGCGGTTCACGTAGGACACCACAGACATGTTGTCCGTGCGGACCAGTACGTGGTGGCCTCGTAGGTATGGGAGGAAGTGCTTCAGCGCGTTCTCGACCGCTATCATCTCTAGACAGTTTATGTGAAGGCGTTTCTCCCGGTCTGACCAGAGGCCAAAGACCGGTCTGTCCTCGAAAATGTGTAAGTCGCTTTGGATAAAAGCGTCTGCTAAATGACTAAATGTAAATGTAAATGTGAAAAGAGCGCCCCAACCTAGATTGGAGGCATCCGTCGAGATAACCTTTTGGTACGAGACAATTCCCATTGTCACTCCCAACTGGTACCCTTCGGCCGTTATCCAGGGCTCCAGAGCTGAAATGCAGCTCTGAGTCACTCTGATTCGCAAGCCGCCAGAAGCCCAGGCTCGGTGAGGCACTCGAGCGTTCAGCCAGCGTTGTAGCGGGCGCATACACAGGAAACCCAGCTGAAGCACTGCTGCTGCTGAAGCCATACAGCCCAACATTTTCTGAAATGTCTTCAGAGGAAAATCATCGCTGCCCTTCTGAAAAGACGCGGCCAGGTGCCGAACACGGCGCGTGCGCTGTGTCGACAAGTGGGCCGTCATAGTCAACGACAGAGGTGGTTAATCCAGGGGCCAAAGAGTAAAAGTCCTGCCATATGTTTATTCCACCCATAAACTCAGTCAGCTGATTTCACTAATTAGTTCTATCTCCTGTCTGAATTAGCAAATCCAGGTTATTGGAACAAAATACTGAGGAGGACTTTTACTTTCTGAACCTGGATTTTACACCTCTGCATAGCAATGCCACATGTCAGCCAAGAGCAAAGAAATAAACCAGAACTGGACCTTATCGTAGCCAAAAAAAAGTAATTTCAGCCACAACCTCAGATGAAATCAACTGAAGATAAAAGAAGACATTAAATCTGTGAAGATCTCAGCAGAGGAAGATTAAACAACTCCACAAACAGCATTACCAGCTTCACTTATTACTAACCAGACTGACTTTATTTCTGTCAGACGTCTACAGAAGTTTTATTGAGAATTAACAGAGGTTTAACTCTAATGTGTTTCATTTGAAGTCACCATAACAGTGATTAGTGTTTCCATTAGTTGGGCTCTTAACTCTTATTATATCTTTTGTCTTTTTTTGTCTGCTGTGAGAGTGTGTTTGTCAAACACATTTGCAGCAGCAAAGAAACCAGAAGTGAAATGAGATCAGTCGATGATGGTTACCTATTGATGGTTTTATAATCATGAAACAGCCTGATTCACTGAGGTATTTTATTATCTAACAATTATGTCGTTCCACTAATATATTCACATCACAAATCCTGTGTTACTGCAGCAAGAGATCCAGCAACATAACAATTGGTTTAAATCTTTTAACAAAGATGAAATAACACAGATATCAACAATCAGCGTATGAATCTCAACAATGGTGACAATCACAAATATTTAGATAAACAGATCAATTCAGAACATCACTGAAAAGCTACTAATTCACAACAAAACCAACAGCAAAAAATAAAAGCAAATATTTAGAATCAAACAAAATTATAGGACAATTCAGATGCATAATTTATTCATGTTGCAATGCATGCTGGGAGTTTTGTACAATGCTGGTACCCAGCATGCATTGCAGCAAAGTACTTTTGATTTTCACCATTGTTGAGATTCATACGCTGATTGTTGATGTCTGTGTGTGTCATATTAACCTGACTTTTGTGTGCGCATGTTTGTTAAAGTCTTCCAACTTATTGTTATAATATTGCTGGATCACATGCTGCAGTAACACAGGGTTTGTGTTGTGAAAAAAATATTAATGTGACAACATAATTGGTAGATTAAAAAATCTCAGTGAATCAGTCTATTTCATGATGATTATAAATCCATCAACAGGAAACCATCATCACCTGATCTCATTTCACTTTAGCTTTCTTTGCTGCTGCAAATGTGTTTAACAAACACACTGTCACAGCAGGCAAAAAAGACAAAATATGTAATAAGAGTTAAGAGCCCAACTAATGGAAACACTAATCACTGTTATGGTGACTTCAAATGAAACAGAGTTAAACCTCTGTTAATTCTCAATAAAACTTCTGTAGACGTCTGACAGAAATAAAGTCAGTCTGGTTAGTAATAAGTGAAGCTGGTAATGCTGTTTGTGGAGTTGTTTAATCCTCCTCTGCTGAGATCTTCACAGATTTAATGTCTTCTTTTCTCTTCAGTTGATTTCATCTAAGGCTGTGGCTGAAATTACTTCATATTTAATATACACAGATTTTTTGGCTACGATAAGGTCCAGTTCTGGTTTATTTCTTTGCTCTTGGCTGACATGTGGCATTGCTATGCAGAGGTGTAAAGTCCAGGGGCCTCATGTATAAAACTTTGCGTAGATTTCATCCTTAAAGTGTGCGTACGCACATAAGGCAGAATTTGCGTACGCACAAAAGTTTTCAGATTTATAAAACCGTTCGTACGCCAGAACCTGCGCTGAATTCACTTTATAAATCCCAGTCAGCGGAAGATTGTGCGCACATGCTCTCCACCCTGAAGTAACCATATATGGAGCTTACAACGCCTAGTTTTACTATGCAGATCCTCATCTGCATATCATTTGCATATGATTATTCATCCACGTGATAACGTTTAACGGTACAAGACACATTACATTAATAAAAATCATGTATTTGCCTATCCTTGTCTTGTTTTTGAATACATAAATCAAATAGTGTAAAATACATTTAATCTTTTCCACTGGCCGAATAGTATTTTTAATTGATTTATATTTTTAATGGAAACAGATAGGCCTTGGGCATTATTTGCACGAAACTATTTTCTCAGACAATCTGGTATTATTATCATGATAACAAGCAATTATCTCTGTGGTTAAAACATTAAAACAGCACGCTACAGGAAACGTATTCAAAAACATCGCAATATTTCTATTGATTGAATTTGAATATAAAAAATGTTGTAACTTCTCAGTAATGATTTCATGTTTAAGTGTTCTCCATTAATTTGAATGGCATATTTAATCTAATCTGTTTATATCAGAAGTAAAACATAGTTTAAATCATTATTTTATTTATTTAAACTGATATATGCGTCAGTTTCACTAAACGGCCCAACGCGCTCGCTGGCGCGGACATTTAAGAAGGGATGGATATTTGCTTCAAGTGATAGGCTTGGTGAGCGAAATTATATTTGTATTATCTTGTATTTCTTTAGATTTTCTGTCTAAAAGTGATCTTCTGCAAGACACCAGTGCAGAGCTATAATGAAATAGAGTCCAAATTTTATTAAAATCAATGAATCCATCAAACTCCATCATAATCATATCATAATGATAATTCAGGTTGATGCAATTTGATTTATTGGGTGATGTAATAGGATAATTTAGAAGTTTTTCATTTTAAATAGTTATTGCTATTTGGGCCAGTTGGTGTCGCCAAAACACATACTCTTCTAAAAGAGTGCGTACGCACGGTCAAGAGCATCCTTACGGTGCGCACTTATTTACGCCAAGTTTATTTTTTATAAAACCCGATATGTGCGTGGAAAAATTCTATGCCCATTTTGTGCGTACGCAACGTTTATACATCAGGCCCCAGGTACAGAAAGTAAAAGTCCTCCTCAGTATTTTGTTCCAATCACCTGGATTTGCTAATTCAGACAGGAGAGAGAACTAATTAGTGAAATCAGCTGACTGAGTTTATGGGTGGAATAAACATATGGCAGGACTTCTACTCATTGGCCCCTGGATTACCCACCTCTGGTCACCGAGTCCAGCATTTTTTGCAGAAGCATAAATTGTGTTATTTTGCCACTTTTGTGACTTATTTCAAGTATTTGTCATAACTGGCTGTGATTTGCGGTCGTCGGCACTTCAGCACTTCGCAAGCAGCAGAGCCCAATGGCGACGGGAGGGACAGTTGCTACGCGCTCGCAAGATGATCATGTTAGCCATTGAATTTTTTCGTACACTTAAGGGCCACCCTAACCATCACAACACGCAGTTCTCACCATGTGAACACTATGTTTTACACGCCAGTCAGAACCACAGGATGTGTACAAATAATTATGTGTCAATTCATAGACTCTACAAAAAAAAACATGTTCAAGAATTGTTTAAATATAGTTATATTATTATTCTCTCCATAAATGTAATAATTTCTGTAGACTGAAGTAGTCTTATGCGGCAAAGTCCAATATTGAGAGATTAAAACTTGATTCACGATTCTTCTGCTTTTATTTGTGGCACTGCAAGACAAAGCATCAGATCCAGAATATTTCAAAAAGGCTGTTTCTTTATTAAGAAAAGTAAACAATTAAAATATGAAATACTGCAGCAATACACGTCAGGAATATACATGTTTACAAATGACAGTGTGTTCATGTGGTTATAATGTGAATCATGCAAATATCACACAAGCCTTATATTGTAAATTATTGCACAGTATTACATATAAAGGACAAAATGTCAGGCTTAAGAGAGGCATTTTATTGTAATTAAAACAAAATATAAATATTAAAAGAGGAAAATAATTTGGCCAATGGGAATGAAACCGTGAAAGGACAGGGATGTACTTGTGATGCTAAAGCTTAGTGATGGTCTGATCCATATTACCAATAATAGTTTATTGGTCATTAACAGAAAAATCAAACAGGTTAAACAGGTTAACATTCATGGACCTTGTTAAAGCCAACATTAAATCAAAATTTACCCTTTCTTGGCTATTCCACAGTTTAACCTGCTTTTTACAATCAATTTATGATGAATGAAATCAATTGGGAATGTAATCAATGGAAGTAAAGTGGGTTGGGAAATTTGCTTCATGTTGACTTTAACAACCGTAACATGCCAAATGTTAGACATTGTGAATCAGGAGTGACTCCTTTCTGTCACACACACACACACACACACACACACACACACACACACACACACACACACACACACACACACACACACACACACACACACACACACACACACACACACACACACACACACACACACACACACACACACACACACACACACACACACACACACCAATAATAAAGGAGATTCGTTCCTGCATTTATATGAAGTTGTCACTCCCAAACCGTGACTTTTACATAATGCTCTAATGCAATAATGCTCTGCCTGAGCTTGTGAATGAGATATTGAGAGATTCTAGGAAGATGCTGAAGTTTTCTGACTGTCACAACAAATTAGTTTCGGATTAAAATGTCTTCCTCTTCATTTAACTGTTAAATATGCTCAGCATTTACTATTTATTCTTGCTTTTTATTGCTTTTATGAACTATTATCATCTTTTAAGTATATTAATTGAACCAAATTAGACAGTTCAGCATATGTAAAGCAGTTTTCACAACACTGTTTTTGAAGCAAAGAACAAACCATCAGTGATCAAAGCCAAATCTGACATCACATAATATTAATGGTTGTTTTGACTGAATGTTTGGTAAATTACATATAATGATAACAATGACTTCTAATAAATCACTCGGGTGTTTTACCTCTCATTCTGCAGCATTTGTAAATCAGCACGACTGTCACCAGCAGATATGGACAAGCTGCCAGTACAGAAGTGAGTGTGTGGAGGACAGAGATCTGAGAGTCTGAATGAGACCCTGAAAAAGAGACACACAAGCACTTTATCATGCACTATATCTGAACGAGGGCATATGAAGAAATAAATCAGCTCACAGTTTCATGGACTCTCACCGCTGACTGAGATCCAGCTCTTGGGAGACTCTCCTCTCTCTGATTGTTTGCAGTTGTAGAAACCCTCATGTGACTTTGAGACAGTCGGGATGATCATCTCTGTAGTTTGATTCTGGATGAGTGATTCATCTTTATAGAAATCAGCTCTTAAGTTTGGTGGGGATGCATGTTTATATAAACAGTATAGAGTCAGATTATGTCCTTCAGTCACAGGATGAACAGGACTCTCTAGAATCACACCAACTACTGAAATAGAGAAAAAATTCAATACATGAATAAAATGGTAACATAATAAAAACAAGACAATTTTTTTTATATATATATATTTTCCACTGCGCACTGGTTTCTGGGTGTTTTTAGTGTATTGTTATGATGTTCTGGCTGCTTACATTAGTATCTGCTCTTGTTAAATCATCCTGCTTTATGCATTGATTGTAAACTGCCAGTGAAATGAATAAATACAGAAACACAGACTCACAGTGTACAGTGATATTAACAGGATGATATTTCTCTCCAGATTCAGACTGACACCAGTAAACTCCAGTGTCCCATGTGCTGGTGGAGTTGATTGTACATGTAGATCCTGTTTTTGATCCCCGGCGTAATGAACAATCATCCAGCCCCCAACTTTCTGTGTATCTTCTCACTGTCCATCCATCAGAGTTACTCTGGTCCTCACAGCTCAGAGAGAGAGAGACAGATGTGAAGTGTTGAGTTCTGCTGGGACTGATGATCAGAGACACTGGAGGAGAAACACCTGACAAGACCATTACAGATAATTTGGAAATTGTCTTTATTAAAGATCAATCAATCATTTAAACTACACTGTTAAAAAAAACCTGTGAAATTTACGGTAAAAAAACGGCAGCTGTGGTTGCCAGTATTTTACCGTAAAAAATATGGTGGCAACCGTTTATGTTTTTACGGGATTTAAATTTACGGGCAAAAAAAACACAATGTAAAAAAACTGTGAAATTTACGGTAAAAAACGTCAGCTTGGTTGGCAGTATTTTACCGTAAAAAATATGGTAGCAACCTTACTTTGAAAAAAAAAATAAAAAAATCCTTCAGCAGGATTTAAATGTGTGGTAAAAAAAATAAATATCAGCTGTGGTTCCCAGTACTTTACCATAAAAAATACAGTAAGAACCTTTTAGTTTTCACGGGACAACCATTATATTACATAAACCAATAAATGTTATCATTAAATTTCACTGATGTATTAAAGTCCGCTTTATGTCTTTGTAATATACTGATAACCATCATAATAACACAAGTGATAAAAAAGAAAAACACACGATGATTTAAGTATACCATTAGTTTTCCACAAACTGAGACACATGTTAATATTGAGAAGGTGCACAGTGTCATACACACAAACACAAAACACCATCATGGTGACACACACACATGACTCCAAATAATGCCATAAACATTCATTAAACAATATATGATATAATATAAACCCCAAATGTATAAAACTGATAACAAAAACCAAGAAGAAACATAATTATTTAAATGAAATAGCATCAAATGTGAAGTGTCACACAGGGAATTCTGGGAATGTCCATTTAGAGAAACAACAGGAACAGAAAAAAGAGACGAGCAGAAACACAAGAACTACAACTGACTTCAGCCACAGCCTCAGATGAAATCAACTGAAGATAAAAAAACATTAAATCTGTGAAGATCTCAGCAGAGGAGGATTAAACAACTCCACAAACAGCATTACCAGCTTCACTTATTACTAACCAGACTGACTTTATTTCTGTCAGACGTCTACAGTTCTGTTTGAGAATTAACAGAGGTTTAGATGTTGATGATTTATTGTTTCATTTGAAGTCACCATGATGGAGATCAGTGACTGCTTTAGTTGTGCCCTTGACTTTCTGACATTAGTTTGTCTCTGCCTGCTGTAACTCTGTGTTTATAAGACATATTGATTATGGCTAGGAAATCAGAGAGAAAATTAATCATGTGATGGCAATCACCATGTTTGATTCACTGAACTCTTATCTTTATTTATATGTGTTATTAATTTTTACATTATTGATTTCAGTAGCCCTATGATTCTATAGCATGTGATCCATCATTGCTGTGATAATCAGAAGAATTTTTAAAACATTGTGTACAATAGCGGTTTGAACAGCTGCATCTTTTAGACACACACAGACATCAAGAGTCAGCGTATGAATCTCAACAATGGTGATGATAAAAGTGCAGTGCACTTGATGGAGCCTCCAATCAAAACTCATCAGTATCTCCCAGCATGCATTGCAGCAGGAATACATTATGCTGAATTGCCTTAGTATTTTCTTTTATTATTATATCTGCTTTTATTTTTTATGTTGTTTTGTTGCAGCTTTTTAGTAGCTTGTTTTGTGATGTTCAGAGTTTTATCTGATTATTGTGTTGATTGTAGGGCTGGGCGATTTAAATCGCGATATTGTTATGCGCATCTCGTCAGTAAAGCCGGTTCATTGATTAGTAGTAAATCACCATCACCTGCTTTCAGATGAAGCGGCATTAGGGCTGAGGAGATAATTAAGTGATTAATTTAGTGATGCTTGAGCATTATTGAAGACACCTGATGTTAACAAGCAGAATCACTGAAGAAGAAAATCACAAATTGTAAGTTACCATTAAGGTGATGGGTGTTTGCTTTAGTTGGGCTCTAGACCATTATCTGTTTACTTTAATATTTACTGTTGTTTGTCTGCTGTTATTGATTTATAACAGTTAAATGAACAAAGTAAAATGTTATCTTATAGTGTTGGTTATGTTTTGACATAATCATGCTGTGATCTGAAAAAGAAAACTTATTGAGATAGTTTAGTTTAACTTGTTAGTAGCAGTTTAGTGATTTTTCAGTCTATGATTAGCAGTACTTTACTTATAATTCTAAATATTTAATAAACATTGTTCTGATCAAAAGACATTCCGATAAATTCATTTAAAACACAGACATCAATAATCAGCCTGTGAATCTCAACAATGGTGACAATAATAAAGCATGTTGCAATGGCTGCCACCAATCACAACTCATTAATGGCTCCCATCATGCATTGCGGTATGAATAAATTATGATCTGAATTGTCTATGTAATTTACTTTTCCTAATTGAATATTCTGCTCTTCACCATTGTTGAGATGCATAGACTGAATCTTGACATCTGTGTGTGCCTAAAAGAATGATTTTTTTTTTAAACAACTTCTAAGTAATTCTTTATTATATCAAAAATTCTGGGCATTTATGCAGATTCACAGTTATGCTGTAACCAACGACATAAATCGAAGTCAGAAAGAAGGATTTTAATGAGTTCAGTGATCAAGTTCAAATGATGATTGTCATAACATAACCAACACCATCAGATCACTTTTCTCTTTGTTCAACTGGTGATTTTAATTCAGAAACAACAGACAAACAAAATCTAAAGTTAATAATATATGGGTCAAGAGTCCAACTAAAGCAACCATTGATCGTCATAATGGTAACTTTCAATTTGTGCTTTTCTCCTTCAGTGATTCTGCTTGTTAACATCACGTGTCTTCAATAATGTTCAATCATCACTCAATTAATCACTTAATTATCTCATTAACTTAAACACTCTTGAGTGTGGACTCATACACTCCCAGGAGTGTTAATTTAACACTGGAGTTTTTGCTGTGTACAAAGAGCCGTAGTTAACTGACAAGCTGAGCCATATCGCATTAAATATCGCTGGTGATACGTCCGCGATATTAATGCGATATGGCTCAGCTTGTCAGTTAACTACGGCTCTTTGTAGTAAATGCCGCTCCATCTGAAAGCAGGTGATGGCGATTTACTACTAATCAAGGAACCGGCTTTACTGACGAGATGCGCATGACAATATCGCGATTTAAATCGCCCAGCCCTAGTTGATTGTCACCGTTGTTGAGATTCATACGCTGAATCTTGATGTCTGTGCTGGTTTAAATCAAGCAGTAGTTCAAAACCTTTTTTCTACACCATGTATTTTTAAAGTTCTTCAGATTATCTGTTGCTCACTTACAGATATATTATACTCAATAATATTAAATATTTATTTTTAATATTATAATTAATATTATCACTTGCTCAAAGTGAGAGATAAGACTCTTTATGAGATCAGTGAATCTGGCCACAATATGACGAGTATCTCATCATCACCTGATCACATTTTCTCTCTGATTTTCATGCCATAACGTTTGTGTTACATAACCACACAGTTAAGGCAGTCAGAGTAAATCTAAAGTTAAAAAGTCAGAGAGCCCAACTAAAGCAAACACTCATCTCCATAATGGTAACTTCAAACTTTATTATTTTCAATAAAACATCAACGTCTAAACCTCTGGTAATTCTCAATAATTAGATTACAGGAAACCACAGCTGGCAGGTTTTTATTTTTTATATAAAAGTTCAGTTCAATGTTCAATGCCATAAAACCTAAAATATTACTAAAAGCAAAAAAAAATTCTACCGTATTTTTTACGGTAAAGTACTGGCAACCACAGCTGCCAGTTTTTTTCCGTAATATTTACATCACTGCCGTAAAACCTAAAATATTACTACCGTATTTTTTACGGTAAATCGCTTTCAACCAGCTGCCAGTTTTTTACCGTAAACTTTAGTTCAATGCCGTAAAACATAAATATTTATACCGTATTTTTTACGGTAAAGTACTGTCAACCAGCTGGCAGTTTTTCACCGTAATTTTTAGTTCAATGATGTAAAACTTTGTAAAATTAGTAAACATTTGCTACCGTATTTTTTACGGTAAGGTAAGGTAAATGCAACGGTAAGTTTTTTTTTTACAGTGTACTTCCAAAATCCGTACATTTAACAGTATATTAATGTAAAATTACATGAAATGTCCCGTGAGAGCTATTACAGTTTTTCACTGTATATAGTAAGGGTACATACCGTTAAGGAATTAACATTTTTTTTCCGTTGCTTTTTTACAGTTTTTTACTGTTAAAATTACGAACATTTTTTACAGTGTAAGTGTGGACTCACCAGTGACCCACAGAGGTTGTTTGTTGCTGTATTTTGTGTAACTGGCTGGTTTTCCTCTCTCTGCTCTGCACACATAAAGTCCTGTGTGTTTTAGAGCAACAGAACTGACAGTGTATTTTCCTCCAGCTCCTCTGCTGCTGTCTGAGAGCGGCTCATAGCGATCACTCAAGTCTGTGTTAAGTGAGAATATGCAGATGATCACTAAAGGAAAATATTTCTAATAATGTTTTTGATAAAACCAGTTAATGTATATGTTATCACACAGAGGACATTATAATACCTGATGAGACAGTGAACCAGCTGAATGTCCAGCCTGTAGAAGAGCCGTTAATCTCACAGTTCAGAGTCACTGGATCTCCTTCAGTCAACCACTTCTGAGGAGAAACACTTAAAACTGTCCGGGCTTCACCTGAAATAGAGACATCACTCATTAATAACATGTTAAACTTGTGTGTGTTTATGAAGAGATGATCAAACTCACCTGATACTGTCAGTGTAACTTCATCACTGTGTTGTGAGCTGCGTGATCCTTCAGTCTCTGTTCCATAACAGGAGTATTTCCCTGCATCAGACTCAGTAACATACCAGACTGTGTGTTCCTGTAGTTCACTGAAATCCATTAATGTACGTCCTTTATACCAGGTGTACTGCCAGCTAGAGACTCCTTCAGCATCAATGTCACATCTGAGAGTGACTGTCTCTCTTCTGAATACACGTTGATCAGGTTTAATGGTCACTCTGGGTTTTGGTCTTTCTGTACAAAAACAACAATCGACAATGAAAATAATGTGGTGATTAATTTAATTAATTAAAATAATAAAATGTCTGTTTTTTTCTGTCTAGGAACAGTTACTTGATTGACCAACAGAGTGAATGTGATTTCATCAAGTGTAACATGTTCCTGGATAAACATCTTTATTGATCCTGGAACAACATTCCAATCAACCAAGATCTGAGGGACAAGTTTACAGTTATCAAGTTTAAGCTTACAACCAGAGTTTAGTGCTTCTACATCAGTGTTATTCATAATCATTTCCCTCTGATTTTATAGATAACTTACGGTTAGGGTTAGGTCTTGGCAAAATCACAATGACCATAAAACACACATGCTAAATCAGGTTAGACTGAAGTGTTGTTCTCTATTGCTGTTATAGTCGCTTATTTAGTGTCTATGAAATCATTTTCAGTCATTTGTCAGAGCAGTTCATTGTGTGAGTAAAAATACTTGCCATGTATTGTCACTGTTACTGGTTCACTGTAATCTGTGTAACGTTCTCCTCTTCGTGCTCTGCACTTGTACTCTCCTCCATCAGAGACTTGCACAGGATCGATTGCTTTAGTTTCAGCATCAGTAGATTCAGTGTTTGAGTCTTTACTCCAGAGAAACTCCCATCCATCCAGTGTTTGATTCAGCGAACATTTCAGAAAAACTGAGTCTCCAGTGAACACTGAACTCTGAGGCTCAACAGTCAGAGTCGGTTTGGCAAAATCTGTCAATATAAGTAAATAGGAACATGAGATATGACGTTTTTGAGCAGATCTCATTTTCTCACTGTTAACTTACTAGTGCATTTTGATTTCACAAATTACATGAACAAACAAGGTGAATATTCACTCGAAGACCACCCTATTTGGGGGTTAAAACCCACATCCTTTAGTAGTCCTGAGCTCAAAGCAGGGTCACACCACCTACATCTACACCAGTCAGAGAGACATATCAGTATCATTTACCAAAGTGTTTCGAATTGTTGTTATAGTCCAAAGGACTTTTATTTTTTATTTTTATTACATCTGTTCAGTTTCTGTTGTGCCCGTAGTGAAAGTTAATGTCAAAAGATACTCATAACAAATTTCAGCCATGTTATATTAATATTAGTAATATTACAGAAATTGTCATTTTTTGTGAGTGAATTTTTGGGGATTTTTTGTTGTCACACAAAAAAAGAACAGTCTCAGAACCGTCTGTGTGGTGTTACTAGTCACAACATAATATATATAACTTGTTTAAAAAGCTGTGTTTATAATCATGACACTCTTTTTCACTGGGACTGGATTCATGTAAATCTTTTTAAGAAAGAAGTTAATAGAGTTCTTAAGATAAATTACAAGAAGTTTGTAAGAATGTTCCTTTGGGGATTTAAAACAGGTTGGAAGTTATCCTAAATTTGTTATTTACAATGATTTTAAAGAACATTCTCAAGAAAAAAGCAATAAAAACATTAAAAAAAAAAAACTTTGGGAATACAGAATATTATTATCTTTTTTTAAGTTAGAAAATAAAAATAAAATAGCATTTAAGAATAATTTTATTCTTAAG
Organism: Vimba vimba; assembly: GCA_022828995.1. Taxonomy (NCBI): domain Eukaryota; kingdom Metazoa; phylum Chordata; class Actinopteri; order Cypriniformes; family Leuciscidae; genus Vimba; species Vimba vimba. Next base: position 20,202,176 of record CM040817.1, on the reverse strand, counting down.
AATGTTTCATGAATCCAGCCCCTGGTTTGTAACAGAATCATCCATTTGTGATTAAATGTATTAATCAAGTTTACTCACCTTCAGTGTGTCCTAATGGGATGATTGAAATCAGCACTAAAAATACAAAGTAAAATAAATAAAAAAAAAAAACTCATGAAAGATTATGTGTATTTTAAAATGTTTCTAGTAAATATTATCAAACTCATCCGTTGGCTATCCTGAGAGAGTTTCTGTGGGAACTTTTCTTCCCATGAGGCAACCGACTATGTTTCTCGTATTGGTCCCTGATGTCTTCTGTTTGTAAATTAGCTTTAGGTATAAAGGTCTGTCCCACAGACAGAAATTTGGGATCAGATTCTCTGACAGGCTAGCATCATTGCTGAGGAATGTTCTACACTAAGGTGTTTGATCGTAATAATTCAGGAAATAGCTGTAAAATAACAGTGTTTTTCTGTAAAACATTTAAGGAAAATTTCTGTAAAAGTTTTTTGCACTTCATTTAAATGAGGATATTTTACTTTATTTTTACGTTTTTTGTTTGGCAGCCGTAGCTGACAGTCATTGACGGTTTTTTTAAGATTTTATTTTTTACAGTGTACCTTCAGTAAATTCTTCTCCCAACAAGAACTCAAGCTTATTTATTTTATGCATTAGAGAAATCGGATATATTGGCAAGCCACCAATGTGACAGCTCAGCCAAATACAGGAAAACCTAACAATTATTACAGTGTGACCATGGAGCTGATCAACTTTGTATTATAATTTATGTGTTGGGGCTGAATCATGTTTTGTTAGTGAATGATTCAGCATTTTGAAAGAATTGTTTTAATGAATGACTCAATGATTCCTTTATTAAGACGGTCACTTGCTGCTGCCTATTGGTTTATTGTTTAAAAGTATCATTGATTTTATTTTTATTATTTTTATTTTATTATTTGTTTAAACATCAATCTCACAAAATTATTTATTACAGTTGTAATTTTGCAGTGTAAATTAATTCATTTGATTGATAACAGCCTTTATTATTAAAACAGAATTTGATCAATTGTAAGAATTTGACATGAAAGATAATGCATATATTTAGTAAGGTTTTTTTTTTAAAAAAAGTCCTTTATAAAGGTAAATAACGCCCTGGTGTAAAAATCACAACTATGCAGATTTATGTATGTAAAAGCTGATGAGAATATTGCTTCAAGATAAATTATATTTACTTATGACAGACACCATTTAAAAAGTAGAAACATAATTATGTCATTAAAAATGTATTATAACATTATTATAAAAACTTCCTTATGTGTGATTTAATGGAAGTAGTTTACAAATAAATATTTTTTAACCTTTAATATTAGAATGATGTACCAACTGGGGTTCATTATGGTTTACTTTACAGCGTTAATTTAGAGATATTATTTTCTTGTTATGTACTATATGATAGGCCCCAACTTAATCAATATGGAATCAAATTGTGTCAATAAATGTTTTTTTTTGTTTTTTTTACTTGACTCAAATGTCTTGAAGCTAAATGTTTTCTTGTCAGAATGCACCAGAATGCTTAATTTACATGTTAAAATCATAAAAATTGTCTAATGCGGGATGATGCCCCAGACACCCCTATTCTTTTTCACCACTTGTGAGTTTGCAGGTCTGGAAATGTTGAGGAGGAAGGGAGTGAGGCTTGGTGGCCTGTGCTAACACCAGCGGGTCATCCAACAGCATCGAGGAGAACGAGGTAGATTCTATGCCCATCAATGCTATGGTAGCCTACTCATGGACATTGCGTCATCATGTACTGTAGTAGGGGGGCCCACCTTGATAATCCTGTATAAGGGTGTGGTGTTGGCTCGTTACGACACTGCTAACTAGTGTACATCTACTTAGTGCATCGTGGTCAGCAAACAAACCAACTGAAATGTGTACAAACCAACAAGCGAGTACAAAACAAACCAACAGAAATGATTCAGCAAACACCATTGCAAAGCAAAAAACTGAGTGACTGAACAAACAGACTGACCCAAACACAACACAGTGCATTTCTCTTTCACAAACAGCACTATCTGCTCACTCCCTCTCTCAAGCTCATCTTTCACTCATAGATCATGGACTAGAGCTGGATTTGAAGCTCAGAAAGCAGCATGAAAAGAAGAAAAAAAAAAATCCAAGAACACTAAATCACTTGAAACTGTTCAAACCTATTCATAATATAACAGCAATGAACATCTTCTGAAACATATAAAGAGGAAATAATACTCACAGAGCACAAGAGGAAGTTGACTGAGCTCCATACTGACCCAATAATGACAGGTGGTTAAAGACACAGACCGAGTTAAAGCCCCAAGACTTCCTGATACCTAAAGTCAGATCTTTAGGAACATAATGACAGATTAAAGACATACAAATCTGCCTCATATGTTACAAAAAAAAAAAGTTAATAATCTTGTAACACATTTTCAAAAAATATCAAGCAAGTGTCCTACTGAAATGTTGTCCGGATTCATTCAGTACCAAACTGAAGAGCATCAGTTTTCCATTATGAGAATTTATATTTCTGTGTGTTTAATGGACAAGGAAAAGGAAATAGTACTTTGATGGATCTTTATTATAATAATAGTAGCTGTATTTCTAACTTTATAAATTAAGAAGCAGAAACCACTAAATTTCACTGAGCTGAAAAAGAACAAACCAAACCACAACTATGAGCTCATCTCTACCTATTTCTGTTCTATCTTCTGATCTATTTCTGACAATGAGGGTATCGACTTCGGCACTGATATATTTTTTACCTGTGACATTCTTGAAACCATCACTCAATTTCTCAAAACAATCAAACAATGCTTTCAGATCTTACACACAGCAAGTCAATATTATAAACACTACAGATCATTCGTTAGAAACTACATCAAAAAAATGGAGAACACAGAATCCAAAGCATGAAGTTACAGAAAAAAAGTATATTGTAACAAAGTAAACTAATTTTGCAATTACGTAAAAAAGTATAGTAATGACAACTATACAGTAGTAAGGTGAATAAATTGTATACTGTATGCACTGCAAGTATAGTATTGTACTGAATATTGAATGTCTGTATATATTTAGCACTTGTATACTCTAAAAATACAGTGACCCAACTGCAAAAGCCAAAAAGGTTACAGTAAAAAAACTCTAAATGAAAAGCATGTTACAGTCATTTAGAAGAGTTTTGCAACATGCAAAATCAAGGTCATTGAGAGATTAATTCTGCCTCAGCATCATGTTTTCATGTTGGGTCTGGCCGGAGGACTTTGTCCACATCACAGACAATGTCATCTCTGCAGGCAAACGGAAAAACCCTAAAGCCAGATCCAGCCTTGACAACATTCTCCACACCTGCTCTTTCTCGTCCTCATCCTCTTCCTCCTCGTTCACCACCTCTTATACATGCTCTTCCTCCTCTCCCTCTTATTGTTTCCATCCATTGTTGGTTGCAAAATTCAGTGCAACATTTTGAATCAATTTTGGCACTCTGAACTGACTTGTACAGTTGGTTTGGTAACATTTTTAGAAATAAGTGTGAACTATTTTGAGTCGTTGTGTGTGAACGATGACAACTGTGTCAAAATTAACGTGAGTTTTTAGAACAGAAGTGACAAAACCCTGACACTACCCCCTCTCAAAAGGGACACCACCTGGCATCGCTAACAAGGGATATAAAAAAAACGAGACCGGAACAACCGTACAAGATTGAACACAACAACAGACAAGACAGGCAGATCAAAACACAGAGACAAAGGGTGGAGCAGGCTGGGCAGGCGTCCAGGGCAGAGCTGGCTGGGCAGGCATCCAGGGCAGAGCATGAGTCCAGGGCGGAGCAGGCTGAGCAGGTGTCCAAGGCGGAGCAGGCCAGGCAGGCGTCCAGGGCAGAGCTTGAGTCCAGGGCGGAGCAGGCTGAGCAGGTGTCCAAGGCGGAGCAGGCCAGGCAGGCGTCCAGGGCAGAGCTTGAGTCCAAGGCAGGGCAGGCAGAGCAGGCTGAACAGGCGTCCAGGGCGGAGCAGACGCTCAGGGGCAGAGATGGCCATCCTGTCCGAAGACACAGGCATGGTTGAACTGGCGTGAACATTCTCTGGCTCGGCTGGCCTGACGTGAACAGTCTCTGGCTTGGCTGGCCTGACGTGAACAGTCTCTGGCTTGGCTGGCCTGATGTGAACAGTCTCAGGCTCGGCCGGCCTGACGTGAAGATGCTCAGGCTTGGCAGGCATGATGTGAAGCTCAGGCTCGGCAGGCCTGATGTGAAGATGCTCAGGCTCGGCAGACCTGACGTGAAGATGCTCAGGCTCGGCAGACCTGACGTGAAGATGCTCAGGCTCGGCAGACCTGACGTGAAGATGCTCAGGCTCGGCAGACCTGATGTGAAGATGCTCAGGCTGGGCAGGCAAGATGTGCATGGTCCCTGGCTCAGCCGACCTGACATGAAGAAGCACAGGCTCGGCAGGCCTGATGTGAAGATGCTCAGGCTTGGCAGGCATGACGTGAAGATGCTCAGGCTCGGCAGGCCCGACGTGAAGTGGCTCTGGCTGGGTAGGCATGACGTGCACGGTCTCTAGCTCAGCAGGTCTGACATGAAGAAGCTCAGGCTCAGCAGACCTGACGTGAAGTGGCTTTGGAAGGGCGGCCACGACTGGACGCGACTCAGGAAAGACAGCGGGCTGCTCTGGGATGGCCTGCTTGTGAGAGTGGGCAGCACTGGAACGACACCAGGTAGATCAGGGATGGCATTAGACTGCTCTGGAACGGCAGTGGGCTGCTCAGGGATGGCATCAAAGGTGCCAACAGGACTAGAGGAAGCCTTTCTTGAGGTGTGTGTTGCCCAGGCACACAGGACAGCAACTACATAAAACGTGAAAATCCCCCTCTTGGCCAAGGCAGGACTGATGGGAATAGCCTCAGTGGCTGAGACAGGGAAAGTTGGCTGCCCTGGGACTACCAGGCTTGGGACCACTGAAGTCGGGTCCTCCTGGACCACCGGCTGAAGGGAAGCGACAGAAGCCCTCCTTTTCCTGCGCTGGCCAGGGCGAGGTGGTGTGGGAATAACCGCCTCTGGGAGCACTGCAGCTTCTTCAGCCACCACTGGATCTGGGGGCTGATGGGTCGAACCTTTTCTTCCTCCTCCCTCTCCCCGAAGGGGTCATCGGAGGACCAGGAACTTGGCAGTTTGTTAGGTAAATGGAAGTTGGGCCAAGAGGCGGAAGGCCACCCTCCCATCCGCGAAGGTAAACATGAATGATAGTATCCCCAGCATTCCCATCTCCCAGGTAGGCACAGGCTCATTAAGGCTGGTGTTGAATGTGTCCTTTAGCACTGCGTCGCTGATGTTGAGCCCCTCTGCTAAATACAGGAACTGGTAAGCAAGCTTCTTCACACTGTTCTCCCCTTGCTGAAGAGAAAGTAGCTTGATACATTTTTCCACCATCTGATGAGCGAAGGGGCAGGTAGATGGAAAAAGGAAGATACTCATTGTTTGCTGAGTCCTCAGTTGGCTGGTTCGTTCTGTCATGGTCTGGGTAGATGAAAGGAGCGAGGACTCAAGTGCAGGAAACAATGGGTATTTATTCGATTTTTTATTTATTTTAAGTGGTAAAAATAAAACAAAAATTCCCCGTGGGGGGAAAACAAGGCAGGCATCAAGATCAACAGAACTATGGCAAGAAAGAGGAAACACAAGGGAACATAGACGACAAACCAGCCCAGGACTGCAAACACAGGGAGACTAAATAAGGAAGCAACAAAAGAGGGTAACAAGGGCAGGTGAGGCAAATGAATCAATAATCAGGTAACAAGATGGGAGGGGCTAGACAATCGACAGGAGAGCACATGGCACAGGGAAACACATGGTAAGCCATGTGGTTACAACAAACAGGACTATAACACAAGCACATGACAAACTGGGAGTGTCAGAGCTCTGTCACCAAACCAAGATATAAACTAGACAGAAGTGACAGAAACCTGACACATGGATCGTGCCTTCACTCATCTCTGAGGGCACTCTGCGTTACAGGAATCTACACTGGTTACACTATATGATTTTGATTCACCAAATAGAACCGACTTGAGATATTTGTTGGTGAATCAGACTTAATTCAATAGACTGTGTAATGGAAAAAAATTGATTTCCATTGATCTTCAACATATATTGCAACATAATGTGTCACATGTCTATATTGTGGAATGTGAACAGGATACATGTATGTTTGTACACCTGGCGCAAACAAGACACACACAGTAAGACAAATGGTTAAGAACCTTTAACTCTTTAGGTATGGAAGATAATTTAGCCAAGGGGGGTTAGAGGGGTCATTCTATTCTAAATAAGCTATACAGCAAAAACTCCAGTGTTAAATTAACACTCCTGGGAGTGTATATGAGTCCACACTCAAAAGTGTAAAGTGTTAAAATATGAGTGTTAAATTAACACTCAAGAGTGTTAAAGTTAATGAGATAATTAAGTGATTAGTTTAGTGATGATTGAGCATTATTGAAGACACCTGATGTTAACAAGCAGAATCACTGAAGGAGGAAATCACTAATTGTAAGTTACCATTAAGGTGATGGGTGTTTGCTTTAGTTGGACTCTTGACACTTATATGTTTACTTTAAATTTTGCTTGTCTGCTGTTATTGATTTATAACAGTCAGATGAACAAAGAGACAATGTGATCTGATGTTGTTGGTTATGTTTTGACATAATCATGTTGTGATCCGTAAAACAAAACTTATTGAGATGGCTTACCTTGTTAATTACAGCAGCTCTGTGATTCTACAGCACATGATTTTCTGTATTTTTCATATTATCCAAAAAAATTTCATAATCATTGTTCTGATCAAAAGACTTTCAAATGAATTTATTTAGAAACACAGACATCAATAATCAGCCTGTGAATCTCAACAATGGTGACAATAATAAAGCATGTTGCAGTGGCTGCCACCAATCACAACTCATTAATGGCTCCCATCATGCATTGCGGTATGAATAAATTATGATCTGAATTGTCTATGTAATTTACTTTTCCTAATTGAATATTCTGCTCGTCACCATTGTTGAGATGCATAGACTGAATCTTGACATCTGTGTGTGCCTAAAAGAATGATTTTTTTTTTTCAAAACAACTTTTAAGAAATCCTTTGTATTATATCAAAAATTCTGGATATTTATGCAGATTCACAGTTATGCTGTAATCAACAACATAAATCTAAGTCAGAAATAAGGATCTTAATGTGTTCAGTGATCATTTTCAAATGATGATTGTCATAATATAACCAACAACATCAGATAATTTTTTTTCTTTGTTCAACTGGCAGTTATAAGATACAACAGCCAAACAAAATTTAAAGTAAATGTATAAGGGTCAAGAGCCCGACTAAAGCACACACTGATCACCATAATGGTAACTTACAATTTGTGATTTTCTCCTTCAGTGATTCTGCTTGTTAACATCAGGTGTCTTCAATAATGATCAATCATCACTAAACTAATCACTTAATTAGCTCATTAACTTTAACACTCTTGAGTGTTAATTTAACACTCATATTTTAACACTTTACACTCTTGAGTGTGGACTCATATACACTCCCAGGAGTGTTAATTTAACACTGGAGTTTTTGCTGTGTAGATGTGGCTGGGTGAGTGGAAAACTACAGAAGAAAGACCTTGAAGAGGCAGTATAAGAAGGGAATTTCCTGGGCTGGGTGTCAGGTCTTGCTCACGTCATGGGGTAGCTGCTGTGATTTTGTGACTAAGCCTCATGGAGGAGAATAAATATCTTTTAAAATACAATTTGATTCTTGGTGTCTCTTATGCAGTGATGATGATTGTTTAATGATTGTTTTTTGCCACAACAATTGGTGTCAGAAGTTGGGATTCCATGGCAGTTACTTCAGGCTCTGAGTAAAGCGGATTGACGATTGATCATCCTGAAGCACTAGGCTTTAGTCTTACCTCGCAGAATTGAGAGAGAAGAGCCAACTGCTATCAGGGCCAGGAGGAACTCCACTGGAACCAGAAAGAACCCGGTGGCAATAGAAGCATCTTTGGTAACCCAGCTAGAAATGTTTTGTTCTAAAAACGTTCTGAGAACATTACCATGAAGTTCTAATAATGTTTTCAGCGGGTAGTTTTATTTTGGTTCCCAGAATGTTCTCCTAAAAGGTACACAGCAAAAACTCCAGTGATAAAAATTTAATGAGATAATTAAGTGATTAATTGAGCGATGATTGACCATTATTGAAGACACCTGATTTTAACAAGCAGAATCACTGAAGGAGAAAAAATCAATATTTTATGTAGTGTTTGCAGGCTCTTGACCCTTACATTTTTAACTTTAAATTTTGTTTGGCTGTTGTAACTGAGTTATAACTCCCAGATGAGCAAAGAGAAAAGATGATCAGACGTTGTTGATTATGTTTTGACATAATCATCATTTGACCTGAATCACAAAACTAATTTAGAGCCTAATCTCTGACTTAAATATATATTGTTGATTACATCATCAAGTGATTCTACAACATAAGATCCAGAATTTTCTGTTTATTCCAAAGGATTTCTTAAAAGTTGTTTTGATAAAAAAATAAAAAAATGTTTAGGCACAAACAGAGTTTTAATTACGGTCAGCAGGGCATTTAGCCCGTAACTGTAAATGCCCACTCACACAGCAAAAACTCCAGTGTTAAATTAACACTCCTGGGAGTGTATGAGTCCACACTCAAGAGTGTAAAGTGTTCAAATATGAGTGTTAAATTAACACTCAAGAGTGTTAAAGTTAATGAGCTAATTAAGTGGTTAATTTAGTGATGATTGAGCATTATTGAAGACACCTGATGTTAACAAGCAGAATCACTGAAGGAGAAAATCACAAATTGTGTTTGCTTTAGTTGGGCTCTGGACCCTTATACGTTTACTTTAAATTTTGCTTGTCTGCTGTTATTGATTTATAACAGTCAGATGAACAAAGAAAAAAAATGTGATCTGATGGTGTTGGTTATGTTTTGACATAATCATGTTGTGATCCAAAAAATGAAACTTATTGAGATAGTTTTGTTTAACTTGTTAGCAGCAGCTTTGTGATTCTACAGCACATGATTTTCAGTATTTTTCATATAATCCAAAATATTTAAAAAACATTGTTCTGCTCAAAACACTTTCAAATGAATTTATTTAGAAACACAGACATCAATAATCAGCCTGTGAATTTTTTCAAAACAACTTTTAAGAAATTCTTGGTATTATATCTAAAATTCTGGATATTTATGCAGAATCACAGTTATGCTGTAATCAACAACGTAAAGGATCTTAATGAGTACCAGAGGTGGGAAATCCTGGGCCCAATGAGTAGAAGTCCTGCCATATGTTTATTCCACCCATAAACTCAGTCAGCTGATTTCACTAATTAGTTCTCTCTCCTGTCTGAATTAGCAAATCCAGGTGATTGGAACAAAATACTGAGGAGGACTTTTACTTTCTGAGTCAAAACGTCCTGTATTACTGTACGTTCACACTGCCGCCGACTTGAGCTGCAAAGAAGCTCTAACCGCCCTGTCAAGGACGCTTGTCAAAAAGTACGGGGAAGGTTGTTGACGCTTGTTGGCGCTTTGACGTAGCAGCATTCTATGTTCGATCATGGGAGAAGAGAAGTGTCACACCATGAAATGTAAACAGAAAAAACAAGCAATATATTGACACTAGAAACCTTTTATAATGACAGCATTTTTATAACATTTTTTGAAAATCACCTTTGTTTTATTTTTTATTTTTTTAGAAACAGATATCAAGAATCAGCATATGAATCTCAACAATGGTGACATGCTTCATGCTGCAGTGCATGCTGGGAGCCATGAGTTTTGTACTATGGTGCCACCCAGAATGCATTGCGGCATAAAGCATGTCACCATTGTTGAGATTCATATGCAGATTCTTGATATCTGTTTGTTTCTAAGAAAATAAAATAAAAGTGATTTTCAAAAAAAGTCTGCACTGTATATAAAGGTCAAAATTCAGAATGTTTTCTCTGTTAATAAAGGTGAAAGTTATTTATTAATGACAACTTTTGGTCAGTGATATGATTAGTGAATCATTCTACATTATGATAATGCAACCTATAACACCTGAATGCCTTTGTGTTTGACTTCCTTTGTAACAAATAATGTGCTTTGGTAAACACTGTTACAAAGAGCAAAATTGCACTCGAATTGCCAAGTCAAACTGACCAACTAAAGGAAGCACTGATCACCATAATGGTGACCAAACATTTTAAAACATCAACATCTAAACCTCGGTTCATAGACATATGACAGAAATAAAGTCAGTCTGGTTAGTAATAAGTGAGGCTGATAATTCTGTTTGTGGAGTTGTTTAATCCTCCTCTGCTGAGATCTTCACAGATTTAATGTCTTCTTTTCTCTTCAGTTGATTTCATCTGAGACTGTGGCTGAAGTCAGTTGTAGTTCTTGTGTTTCTCTTTCCTTCAGTGATTCTGCTTGTTAACAACAACAGGTGTTCATCACTAATGCTCAGTCATCACTCAATTGATCACTTAATTGTCTCATTAACTTTAACACTGCTTCAGTGTTACTTTAACACCATGTAGAGTGGGACAATATGTGCTCTGAGCAGTGTTGATTTATCACTGGGGATTTTGCTGTGTAGGTCTAACAAAAAATAGTCCTTGTGTGTGAGAGTTTGTATGTCTATGTGTGAATATTCTCAATCAGAGTCACAAAGGTGACAAATTAATGTTGTTAACCCTGGAGTTCAGGCTTGGAGGGCGTCAAACTGCAAAAGACACATTTTACCCATACTTCCTTTGGCTTTGAGTTGCCAAATGGCTCCATGCAGAAAACACAAAAGTTTTTGCTGTCTGTGGTCTCAGAAACTTCACCACTGACTTTCAACATTTTCTTTGCAACTGATCTGACTTCTTTAAAACCTCATCAGTTTCCTTTTTTAAAACACTGGCCGGCACAGCTCTATCTGTCTTTCTTTTCCACTGGGTACTCCCCAGCTAACAGACTTTTGTTATAAGAACGTTCTCCAAATATTCAGTGTTGGTTCTGGGAACGTGAAAAATATCCAGTTTTCTTGATGTTAGAGGAACGTGTTTTAAAAGTATAATGTTCCTCAAACGTTCTTTCAACTTAATTTTGATTTAAAATTCAACATTATAGGAACGTTGATTTCTAACATTCCAAGAACATAAAAATATCCAGTTTCCTTAATGTTACTAGAATGTTATTTAAAGGTTAGTGTGATGTTCCTGAAACATCCTTTCAATCATCTTTCGAAAGATTAATAAGAACACAAACTACAACTTTATTCAGACACAGACTTAGATGAACTGAAGATAAAAGACATTAACTCTCTGAAGATCTGATTAAACAACTCCACAAACAGCATTACCAGCTTCACTTATTACTACCAGACTGACTTTATTTCTGTCACACGTCTACAGAAGTTCTTATTGAGAATTAACAGATGTTTAGATGTTGATGTCTTATTGAAAATGTTTCGTTTGTGGTCACCATGATGGCGATTAGTGTTTGCTTTAGTCGGGCTATTGACCCTTGACTTTCGTTAAGTTTATGCTTTATCAGTAATTGCAGACATTTATAGACAACATGTCTGCAATAATAAAACAGATCAGCATGTCTGTTATAATAACAGACAAATGACTGCTTTTTCTGTAATTGATGACTTAAATAATTGAAACACTATTAAAAAATATGATTTGTAACATTGTTTCAGCTGCTGAATGTTGATTTCTGTGAGCTTAAATATAAAACACTGAATTTGATATAGTTCTGTTGCAAACTTGCTCATTTCATTTACATACTCAAGACATTTATACACTCACAGACATCAGCATTCGGTATATGAAACACAACAATGGTGACATTCTTCATGCCAGCATACAAAACACATTCATGGCCCAGCATGCATTGCGGCATGAATAAATTATGCAGCTGAATTATTTTTTTGATTGTCACCATTGTTGAGGTTTGTATGATGAGTACTGATGTCTAAGTGTGTCGTGTTTTTAACTTTTAAAAAGATTTGGACAATCTCATACAAATTTCTTCAGTTACAAATGATTTTTATCACATCAACTGAGTTCATTACCTTCTTCTCTAATTACTTTTTAGTTCCAAAAGTGAATCAATCAATTGAAACTACAGTGAATGCAATTGTTTAACTGCTTTAGCATCTGGGCTATGAATCATTCTTTCATTTGTTATGAATTAACAAATTCTGACTCTGTGTTTCTGGACACAGTCTTTCATTCCAGACTAGATCTTGATAACATATGCTTTCTCTCAGGAGAGCTTATAGACCGGTGAGACATTCATTGTAACTCACAGCTTTGGTGCCTCTAAGTCTGTACTTGTGACACCTTTAGGGGATCCTTGAGATACTCCAGGACTTAAAACTAACAAACCTTCTACCCTGTGGCGAGCTTCAAAAGAATTCCAAACCCTCTCTCTCTCAGCCAGAGAGATAACAGAACTTTCTACGTGACATTCAAGACACACACACAGAGCATTCCATACACACACACACACACACACACACACACACACACACACACACACACACACACACACACACACACACACACACACACACACACACACACACACACACACACACACACACACACACACACACACACACACAAGGACTTTCCATTGACTTACTCATATAAGGACATTGCCAAATGTTTGATATATTTCTGTGTTGCATTCTATATGACCATGTCATATTGGGGTATCTACAATTTTATCGTGTGTTAATCAAACTCTAAATGCTTATAATATGCATATCTTATATAACTTTGTAGTCCCACCTCCTGTACCTGCCGTGCTTGGTATCTCTGTAACTGTCTCAGTTTGACTGAGCCGCTCATACATAGGAGATTACAGTAAAATGTATTATTCTGTGTGTACCATCTTTCTGAGTAGAAATGACGAATTCTAAACACCGTCATAAACTATGCAGATGCACCTTTCCGACAGGACAAAGGAAATTTTCCCGCTCTGAAATCTCTGAAGGTGGTTGGTCCATGTACGCGAAGTAGGCGTAAACTAAGACCCTCCATAAGAGACTGACACAGAAAGTTTCTTCAGAGCGCTTCATCTGTGAGAGGTTACCTGTCCCATAACTCCTTAAGGAGTTTCTCCGTTTTTCTTTTCTTTATTCTTTGTCTTTATTTTCATCTTCAGACTTTTCATACATTCAGTGAAGTGAGCGTAGGCGGCAACTTTAACTTTAAGTAGAACCTTTAAACTTACC